>SJYO01017713.1:2761294-3209637 GCA_006410555.1 Capra ibex
CTTTGAGGTCATGAAACCGGTGGAGTACGCTTCTCAACTGAGTAACCTTTTCTGAGACTACGACCCTCCCTAACCCCCGTCCTCCTCTTCCCCTGCTGACTCCTACTCTACCGACCTACCGTAGTGCCTGAGCTACCTGCACTCAGACTCACTTGAGGTCCTCAACCACTACCTGTCCCTCCGGACCGCACGACGCCAAGTACCCCAACGTTCTCAGCCTGTGCTGACTCGCTGACTTGCCTTGACTTGACTTGACTTTACGTCCTCTGAACCCAAGTTAGGGACCCAGCCCTTCTAGGGGATCTCTTCCTTTACCGTTGGGTGAGGTCATAAGAAAGGACCTCTTAAGGTGCCTCTCTCTTCGGACCACCCGATGTCAGGTACTACAACGACTCTGCCTGTACTTACCTACTAGTTGTGAAGTGTGAAGGAAGAGAACAATACCTCGTGTCCAAGACCACCCACCCGAGACATCGACACCGAGTGTCCGAGGTCTCGTGGCCTAGTCATCAACACCGTGTCTCCGAATCACCGTGTACCCTAGGAGGACCTGGTCCCTAACTTGGTCACAAGGGACGTAACGTCCTTCCTAAGAATTGGTGACCTGGTGGTCCCTTCTGGTGTCTAAATTAAAAAATTTATTGACACTATAATGGCACTCCGGGTTTAGTATTTACACACGATAGTCTTAAATACTATTAATTTTGGTTGTAAATTAAACATAAATAATTTAACAAGTTATATTAACTAACCTACAACTTTTGTTTCCTTGTTAATCTCTCGATTTAAATGTAAAACTTAACAAAATCCAGAGGAAAATTTTCTAGTTTAAGAAGTTAGAACCAAAATCTATAATTACTTTTTCACTTTCACTTCAACGAATCAACACAGGTCGAGAAACGTTGGGGTACCTGACATCGGGTGGTCCGAGGAGGTAGGTACCTTAAAAGATCCGTTCTCATAACCTCACCCAAAGGTAAAGGAAGAGGTCCCCTAGAAGGGCTGGGTCCCTAGTTTGGGTCCAGAGGGCGTAACGCCCGTCTACGAAATGGTAGACTCTGTGGTCCCTTAGAATTATTAATCTATAATTATTCTATAATTATTCAAAAGAGTTATTCTGTTTCTAGGGTGTTTAGACTCGGTTCCAAACCAAAAATGAAATAAAGTAATGTCATTTTACACGGGAATAGAGTTTTACTCGAGACTTTTCTTGACTCAAATTTTTTTAGTCGGACAAATGTCGTTTTTAATACTTGGGGTTTGAAGAAAACATAAAAGTACATAATCGACAATGTTGACCCTCATGACCTTCCAAAACCGATAAAGTCACTATCAACGTTTGTAAAATAAACATTATTCAGGTGAATAAGGTTTTGGTATCAGATCCTTCGTTGAAACTTGTTTGATAACAAACCAACATCACTATACTTTACTCTTTTGACTTCAAAGTTAGAAAACAAAGTGTTTCTTTAATAAGGGAGTACCAAAGTTCCCCCTTTTTTATTATTTAAAATCAACACGGTGAAGTTACCCCGACATTATGAAAGTTTAACGTAAATTTCTACCTTTTAATGGTTGGGTTGACTCAATTGTTAGACAAAATAGATTATTTAGAGGAAATAGAAGATCTTCAATTTAATAGAACCATTCTAATCAGTTAGACGGATTGATACGTCAATGTATATTAGATGTTTAACCCCATATATGAGATGTCTTCAGATAATTAGAAATTCAAAAGTTACTTCATAAACTACTAAATTTTTTTTTGTCTATTTTCGTAATAAAAGGGTTCAAAGAGATTGAAATATTTTTACTTTTCTTTAGGTCTTTACAGGTACATATAAAAGGATGGGGGTGAGTATAAGAATTTTTAAACCACTGGTGACGACCCGTTCTGGATTCTTACGATTTTTCGGTAAGATGAAACTCTTAAAAGTTTTTATAGAGTGTAGTTACATTACTGGTCACAAGTATAAAATTAAATATTCGTTTCTCTAATTCGTATTTCATCATCGTCTCTCAAATAAAAGTACTTTTATGGTCGTCTACAGTCGTTTTTGATTCCGTCACAGTGTACTTAGATATGTTTCTACGATTCACTAAAGATTGTCGTATTAGTATTCTTTTAGAGATTAATACTTTCGAGTTAAGTACATTCTGTGGAACCAAAAAATGTAACGATAAAACCGAACATTTATTGGAAAACCTCCTCCCCTTCCACCCGGTGTCACCATAGGTCGAAAAAAGTTCCATCGTTCTCGAGAAAATTCCTTGACTTGACGAGACTAAAATTATTTTGAGTAGGTGTTGTGATATATTGTTTGGTTTAATGTGAAATCTGTCTGTAAGAGTTTTCTTTTTTTAGTTCACCAAATGTCTTTTGTGGATAATGGGTCCATGAAGTTATCTACAAGTCCCCAAGTCTTACACCTTATAAATACTCACGAGTTTACATAAAAAGACCCCTCAAGTATGGAAAGTAGTCGAAAAGTGTCCCCAGATACTGGAGGTATTTCAATTCTTGGTACGATCTTGAATGATATTCAATATAAGAGACGTAATTATGTAGTAAGAGGTATACACACACACATCTATATATATATATATATCTATATATACATAAAGTTTTATGTAGACAATTTTTAATGAATCGACTTGGGTACGGTCCTTTCGTCAAAATCTTATCTGACAGTCCAACATCTTGTCTGACAATATATCTTTATCTACATTATGAAAATTTTTATCTTCTTAGAGTACATATTATAAGGTTTCTTCGATAAAAGAATATGAACCTTTTCTATTTGCCCTTTTTCTAGTGACCTTACAGTCAGTAAAATAAATTTATACATGTACGTAAAAAATTTGACAAACACTGGTTATGACACAATTCTGACTACAAACGTCAGAAAGTAATTGAAAAGTTGGTCCTGGGTATAAATCAGTTTCAATACACAAATACGTGTATTGACAAATACGTTGAAAGTAAAAATTCTAAGATTTTATTGAATCGGTACAACTTAGTACACACACACACACACACAAGTCAGTACATCTGAGACGCTGGGGTACTTGACATCGGTGGTATGAACTCGTTTTATATTTTCCCTAGAATCTACTACTAAAGTAACATAAGACATAAAGACATTAAAATACAATTTTGGCATTCACCTGAACACTACAGTGTATTACTTGTTTATAAACATCTTGACAAGTTTTTTCAAAGGGAATTTTTTGAATGGAAACTTTTTATTGTCTTTACAAGATGATTTGTTACAACTTTATATTGTTAAACTCAAAACCTCTTGTTCTACCACCTCCTCAACCACCTGCACCTCCTGTAGAGAGAGGTGCCTATGTAGTCCTTATGTGGAAGTCTGTGTCTTCACGTACGTCTTGTGGTCGACTCTCACCTGTCCTCACGGACTGGTCGTCTTTTCTTACATATCTTGGAGCGTTTTGAGTCATTACTTCCTTGGTCCCCCTCTTTGTCCTCACAATCATCCTGACCTGGACGGGAGACCGTCCCCCTTGACTTCGTCCGAAGACTCGGGGTGTATCCCCGTTAACAGACCCAGTCTCCTCTTTGTAAATTCCGACTCTCACTTTGTCTACTAGACACCGTCGGATTTGTCTCACTCTTAGTCTGTCAGGAACGACGTCGGTATGTATGGGACCTGTCCCTGCGCCCAGGGGACCTTCCGCGTCACCGACCCTCGACCTCAAATCCCTAATACCTCTCTAGGGTCCTGTTCCCGACGACAACTGACACCTCTCTACCTAGCTCCCCTACACTCCCTCCTCTAACACAACCCTTTACGGACACCTCCTTTCGGTCCGTCGGTACCTTCGTTCCGCTATGACGACTCAGTACGCATCCCCCACCTCGGTAGTGGCATCGGAGAGAGAGGGGTATGGGGTCGTAATCGTCGACTTACTATTTCTCCGTCTGGGTAGTTTACGGACTCTGTAACTTGATGTCTCATCCTGGGGTCGGCCCCCCGGGGGAGATACACGGATTCCGCGACTTGTTATCTCTTCCTGGGGTCCGTTCCCTTGGGAGATTCACGGACTTAACCCGTCTCGATGTCTCTATCTGACCGATTTCTCCGGAAGACTAGTGGTCGAGATTCTCCGAGTTTTTTTCTCAGACTATCCCGATATTGAGGTCACCGCCTCCCCATTCGGTTCCTCGACACGGTGTAAGTGTGAGTCGAGAGTGACCCCGTCTCGACGGTATCTGTTTTTTTCAGAACGCAGATACGTGTGTCCCAACGAAACCATCACATACTGAGAAACACTGAGACATCTGACACCGGATGATCCGAAGAGACCGTCCCTGCCCCCCAAGTCCGTTCTTATGACCTCGTATAACCGGGTATGACCAACGGTATGGGAAGATCTCGTGACATAAAGGACGACCGGATCGGCGGTTATGGGGACTCATGGACCTCGACGGTCTTGGGGAGGTTGGGTTCGTCGACGTGGTGGAGGTGTGGACCGGGAGTGTCCCCGTTTGAGTCCGGGAGGTACCGTCGAAGTCCTCGTTTGTGATCACCTGCTGGGTGAACGTCTCCACCTTTATTTTGGTGTTAACTTTGGGTCCCCGTCACGCCGATTCCTTCTTCTGGGTTTTGGAAGGATGGTCGACGTGTTCGACGTCTAATTTAGGTGTGTTAGTTGATCCGTCTGAGACAGATACCTTATATATTTTCCAGTAACTCTTGAAGGTGTTTTCTTTTGTGATCGACACCTGTAACGTCCGTTCTTGTGTGTCCTCATCCTGGTCTAATCTTAGACTCGACAGGGGTGTCGTCCAGATTTACAGTCGTTACAACCTCCCGTATGATCCCTCCATACCACCTGACACTGAGGGTCCCTCCCTTTCCTGAAACTGTCGTCACTGAGTTCTTTTTGTAAATAATAATAATAAAAAACTGAGTAAGACAACTTAGAAAACCTGCAAAAGAGAGGGGTGGGAGCTGAGACAACATCAACAACTAAAATAACCGTGATACTTTACGTTAATTCGAAAACTCGAAAAAAAATAGAGTCATTGTTCAAAATAACAAAATTTGTAGACGGAGATGTAACCTGAAAACATCAATACATCAAAAGGAAAAAAAAGAATTAAAATTAAAAATTTAAAAATGATGTAAATAAGGAAACGAAAAGGATGACGAGAAAAGGGGAACGTCAATTAGAAATTACATACATTTAGAAGTAGATGGAGATAAATTAAAACGTATAGATAAGAAAGAAAAGAAAGAGAGGAAAGGAGACTTGGACAATCAAAATAAAAACAACGAAATAAGAGGTTAACCGTGAAACGAAATCAAAACAAAAGGTCAAACACGAAATCAATCAAAACAAGAATTGATCATTTATATTAAAAACTAAAGGAAACAAGCGGTCCAGTTAGATGACATGACATAAAAACAACCTGACAAAATTGAAACGAGTACCCACATATACACATAGAAGGTAATAAAATTAATAATAAACGGACTAGAACATTGATGGTAAACAGACCCCAAGTCGAAACCAAAGAACAAAAACCTATAAACGAAATTAGAGTGAATTACGGTATTGTTTGGTGAACACCTTAGAAACAAGGACTGGTCTCTAGCTCGGGGCTCGGAAACCTCACCCTCGTGACTGAGATTCTGGGATCTGATGGTCTCTTGATTGGGATCCCTCGTAGTTTGTCACTCTTAAGTGTGTGTCCTTCGGTGTACTTATGTTCTGGACTATAGTGGGTTGGTGGTCAGTGGGGGACACGTCTACGGAGTAGATTTGTTGTTTGTTTTGTTTTTATGTTTGGGTTAGTTAGTCGTCTGTCCTAGTGGTGGAGTCGGAAAGGAAGTCTCCTTTTTGTTTGTTTGTTTGTTTTTGAGTATTGTTTAGAGTGGGATATACTTCGAGTTTGTTCGGTGACCTGGTCGGAATCCCGTCTTTGGTTTTCCTTCTTTCTTGAGTCGGAAGAAGTTCCTTTCTTAAGTTGAAAGGAACTTCGGACCCTTTTCCTCTGGAGTTTTTGTTATTCAATTTTTTTATTATTATTACTTTTCCGTCTCTTTATGATGTGTTTACTTCCTTGTTTGATCTTTGTGTCTTCAGGTTTATTTACTTCTCCTTTATCGGTTTGCTGGACTTTTTCTTAAGTCTTACTATCATTGCTACTAGTTTTTGGAACTTTCGTTTTACCTCTTTTAAGTTCTTAGTTAATTTTCTCTGGGTCTTCTTAATTTCTTATTTGTATGTCTCTGTTTGTTGTGTTAATGACTTTAATTTTTATGACATCTTCCTTAGTTATCGTCTTATAGACTTCGTCTTCTTGCTTAGTCATTCGACCTTCTACTTCACCATCTTTATTGAAGACTTCTCATCTTATTTCATTCTTACTTTTCTTGACTCCTATCTGAGTCTCTTTTGTGTGGTTGTAAGTTTAATATCCCCAGGGTCTTCTTCTCTTTTTCTTTCCCATACTCTTTTTAAAACTTCTCTAATATCAACTTTTAAAGGGGTCGCACCTTTTCCTTTATCAGTTAGTTCAAGTTCTCCGTGTTTGTCAAGGTATGTCGTATTTGGGTTCCTCTTTGTGTGGTTCTGTGTGTGATTAGTTTGATTGTTTCTGATTTGTGTTTCTTTCTTATAATTTTCGTGGTTCCCTCTTCGTTGTTGTATGTTCCCTTTGGGGTATACGGATTGTCGACTAGAAAGTCGTCTTTGAGACGTCCGGTTTTCCCTTACCGTCCTATATAAATTTCATGACTTTCCCTTTTTAGATGTTGGTTCTAATGACATGGGTCGTTCCTAAAGTAAGTTTTAATTACGTCTTTATTTTACGAAAAGTCTATTCGTTTTCAATTCTCTTAAGTCAAGGTGGTTTGGTCGAAATGTTGTCTACAATTTCCCTGAATTTATCAGTTCTTTATGTTTTCTTTTTTCTAGATGTTTTAGTTGGGGTTTGTTAATTACCGTTATCCTTGTATATATAGTTATTAATGAAATTTACATTTACCTAATTTACGTGGTTGGTTTTCTGTGTCTGACCGACTTACCTGTTTTGGGTATATATACGACAGATGTTCTTTGGGTGAAGTCTGGATTTCTGTGCAAATCTGACTTTCACTCTCCTACCTTTTTATGTAAGATACGTTTACCCTTCGTTTTCTTTCGACCTCATCGTTAGGAGTATAGTCTGTTTTATCTGGAATTTTAACAATTCTAATGTTTTCTATTCCTTCCTGTCATGTATTACTAGTTCCCTAGTTAGCTTCTCCTTCTGTATTGTTAACATTTATAGATCCGTGGGTTGTATCCTCGTGGAGCTATGTATTCTGTTTATGATTGTCTGTATTTTCCTCTTTAACTGTCATTGTGTTGTTATCATCCTTTGAATTGTGGGGTGAGTGTGGTTACATGTCTAGTAGTTTTGTCTTTTAATATTCCTTTGTGTTCAGAAAACTATGTAATCTACTTTACCTAGAGTAACGATAGAAATCCCATAAGGTAGGTTTACGTCTTCTTATGTGGAAGAAGAGTTCACGTGTACCTTGTAAATTATAAGTTATATAATCTAAAAAAAAACTTCTTAGTTATAACACTTTTACTGATATGATGGTTTACGTTAGATGTCTAAATTACGCTAGGGATAGTTTAATGGTTGTCGTAGAAAGTGTCTTGATCTTGTTTTTTAAAGTGTTAAGTATACCTTTGTGTTTTCTGGGGTTTATCGGTCTCGTCAGATCTTTTCTTCTTACTAGAACCTCCTTAGTTGTAAGGACTGAAGTCTAATATGATGTTTCGATACCAGTAGTTCTGTCATACCATGACGGTGTTTTTGTCTTTATATCTGTCTTTCGGGTCTTTATTTGGGTACGTGGATACCCATTGAATTAAAACTGTTTCCTCCGTTCTTATATGTTACCCCGTTTCTGTCGGAGAAGTTATTTACCACGACCCTTTTGACCTGTCGATGTACATTTTCTTACTTTAATCTTGTGAAGGATTGTGTTATATGTTTCTATTTGAGTTTTACCTAATTTCTGGATTTAATTTCTGGTCTTTGATATTTTTGAGAACCACCTTTTGTATCCGTCTTGTGAGCTACTGTATTTAGTTTCGTTTTAGGAGATACTAGGTGAAGGATCTCATTAACTTTATTTTTGTTTTCATTTGTTCACCCTGGACTAATTTGAATTTTCGAAAACGTATCGTTTCCTTTGATATTCGTTCCACTTTTCTGTTGGGAGTCTTACCCTCCTTTATTATCGTTCACTTTGTTGACTGTTTCCTAATTAAAGGTTTTATATGTTCGTCGAGTATGTTGAGTTACGGTCTTTTTGTTGGGTTAGTTTTTCACCCTTTCTGGATTTGTCTGTAAAGAGGTTTCTTCTGTATGTCTACCGATTGTTTGTGTAATTTTCTACGAGTTGTAGCGAGTAATGATCTCTTTACGCTTAGTTTTGATGTTACTCTATATAGTGGAGTGTGACTAGACTTACCGGCAGTAGTTGTTCAGGTGTTTGTTATTTACGACCTCTCCCATACCTCTTTTCCCTTACGAGAACGTGACAACCACCCTTACATTTAACTTTGTCGGTGATACCTTCTACCATACCTCTAAGGAATTTCTTGATCCTTATTTTGGTGGTATACTAGGTCGTTAGGGAGAGGATCCGTATATGGGACTCCTTTGGTTTTGACTTTTTCATAGGTCTTCTTGGGGTTTTGACCTGTGCATAGGGTAACAAGTGACGTCGTGATAAATGTTATCGATCTTGTGCCTTCGTTAGATCTACAGGTAGTTGTCTACTTACCTATTTCTTCAACACCATGTATGTGTGTTACCTTATAATGGGTCGGTATTTTTCCCTGTGTAAACTCAGTCAAATTACTCCACCTACTTGGATCTTAGATAATATGTCACTTCACTCAGTCTTTCTATTCTATGACATAAGAGTACGTGTATATACCTTAGATCTTTTTACCATGACTTCTTAAATGAATGTCTCTTTGTTATTTGACTGTCTCTTATCTGAATGCCTATACCCCTCTCCCCTCCTCTCCCACTCTACATGCCTCTCATTGTACCTTTGAATGTAATGGCATACATGTTATCTATCGGTTGTCCTTAAACGATATACCGGGTCCTTTGTGTTTGTCCCCGAGACATAGTTGGATCTCCCCACCCTACCCCTCCCTCTAAGTTTTCCCTCCCCTATATACATATGGATGCCAACTAAGTACAACTCCAAACTGTCTTTTGTTTTAAGACATTTCGTTAATAGGAAGTTATTTTTTTACTTAGGTCGTAGACTGAATTCATGCACTTTCACAATCAGCGAGTCAGTACAGTCCGAGAAACGTTGGGGTTCCTGACTTCGAACGGTCCGAGGAGACAGGTACTTTAATAGGTCCGTTCTTATGACCTCACCCAACGGTAAAGGAAAAGGTCCACTTGAAGGACAGAGTCCCTAGTTTGGGTGCGGAGGACGTAATGTCCGTCTAGAAATGGTAGACTCGGTGGTCCCTTCGGGTGGTACCTAAATTCATATCTTTCTGTTTTATAAGAAAGACGGTCACGAGACAGCTTTTGTATAACCAGTTCCTTAACTATTTCAAATAAGGACTATTGATCCGGTCACTTGTCAACATTGAATTTTTACTGTAAATTAAGGTACCAACTTTTACCGTAAGGTATTTTCATTTTAGTCAGTAAATTTTCTATGGTTTTCATATGTCCTCTTTTTATTTGGAGACAACCAGTTAAGTTAGTTTGACCGACATATTTAGAAAGTTGTCGATTTTTCATAAAGTTTGACGATTTTCCGATTAAACTAATTTACTTTCATGATAGAAATCCCTTTTATTTTGTTTTTGGATCAAGTCTTTTGTACAGATCTGTTATTCTAAAATCTGTCTAACTATCCATCTACAGAATATTAAATAGGAGATAGAGTTGGTGACAAAGAGGTGGAAAGAAGTAATCACGAGGTAGTCCCTCGACAAAAATCAGGAAAATTAGGATCAGTTGTAGGATAATTGGTGGTGTCTATTTTACATACACGTACACGCACGTACGAGTCAATGCAGGCGGAGAAACACTGGGGTACCTTGCATCGGACGATCCGAGGAGTCACCTTAAAAGGGTCCGTTCTTATGACCTCACCCAACGGTAAAGGAGGAGGTCCCCCAGAAGAGTTGGGTCCCTGACTTGAGCTCAGAGAACGTAGAGGACGTACCCGTCTGCCTAAGAAATGGTAACGTGGTGGACCCTTCGGATTATATTCCATATAGACAAATTTACAACGTATATATAGGTACGAAATGTGTGTCTTTATCTAAAAACGGTGGTTCCTGTTTAAAAGTGGTCCTTGTGTCAGATTCATTACTTTTCAAATGTCATAATTTTGTAAAAAATTTTCTCATTCACTCCTCTTCTTTACTACATAAAATCGTGAATACCTTAATACCTCAAATACCTTACCTCTAATAAAGATTTTATCAAGTTGATGAGTCTATATAGTTTAAAAAGGACTTCATGTATGATAAGAGTGGATATGTGTCAGAAACGGAACGTACCCACGATCACAATTGGTTTTATTAGAATTATTAATTACCTCTCTTAATGGTAACACACTGGAACTTTTTTTACAGTTTGATAATTTTCCACAGTCAATATTTTCTTACTTTTTTTACATCGAATCATATGACATTAAATTTTGTGGCCTTTGTGACCGTTAATTTCACGATAAAGTAACATTTTTTGATTAGTTCTTATGAGTATGAACGGAAAAACAATTCATTGAATACTATGGCCCATTCGTAGAAAAGATATGGTGACGTTTAAAAACATGAAGATACACCTTCAAATCGAAGGTGATACAATAACAGACACAAAATTTACAACACTTCCTGGAGACCTTAGAGGAAATTACACTTCAAACAATGGTAGTAAAGGAGACCCTGTACGAGTCGGAAAAGTAGTGTTGGGACGAGTAAATACTACGCAGACGAACGTGATTCGAGGAGGTCGACATGTAGATCTCCGAGATCGTATCGTCGTGACCGTTGTAAGGGTACTAGTCACTAAGGAAGACATTGGGGTAGATAAGTACAGAGTGGAGATGGAAATAGTAAAAGTAAAGAACTGACGTTAAAACAGAGACAACCGGTAAAGACTAATGGACGAAACAGTCCCTTAGTCGGACTTCCCCTCTCGTCACAGTCGTCCCCTACTACATCAGAGACTGCGTATCATGCCTTGATGTACAAACAAATGTGGATTTTTTTCTACAGGAAGAGTAATATCTCCTAACCTTACGTTTTCGTCCTTCTTTGTGGACCTCATTGTCCGTTCAAACCGGAACCTTACGCCTTACTTCGTCCCGTTTCTGATTATTCTCAAAACGGTTCTTTTACGTGACCAGTATCGTTTGTGGGAGAAGGTTGTTGTGTTTTCTTCTGAGATGTGTACCTGTAGTGGTCTACCAGTTGTGGCTTTAGTCTGACTAATACAGGAAATGTCGGTTTCTACCTCTTCGAGATATGTCAGTTGTTTTTGTTCTGGTCCTCGACTGACACCGAGTCAAGTACTTGAGGAATAATGGTTTAAGTCTGAGTTTGACTTCTTTCATCCCTTTTGACGATCTGGTAAGTCCATACTGGATTTAGTTTAGGGAATCTTAATATGTCACCTTTACTCTTTATCTAAATTCCCGGATCTAGACTATCTATCTCACGGACTACTTGATACCTGACTCCAAGCACTGTAACATGCCCTCTGTCCCTAGTTCTGGTAGGGGTACCTTTTCTTTACGTTTTTTCGTTTTACCGACAGACCCCTCCGGAATGTTTATCGACACTTTTCTTCTCCGCTTTTCGTTTCCTCTTTTCCTTTTTATATTCGTAGACTTACGTCTCAAGGTTTCTTATCGTTCTTCTCTATTCTTTCGGAAGAAGTCGATAGTTACATTTCTTTATCTCCTTTTGTTGTCTTACCCTTTCTGATCTCATAGAGAAGTTCTTTTAATCTCTATGGTTCCCTTGTAAAGTACGTTTCTACCCGAACTATTTCCTGTCTTTACCATACCTGGATTGTCTTCGTCTTCTATAATTCTATAATTCTTCTCCGCCGCTCTTATGTGTCTTGACATGTTTTTTCAAGAAGAACTGGACCTATTAGTACTACCACACTAGTGAGTAGATCTCGGTCTGTAGGACCTCACACTTCAGTTCACCCGGAATCTTTCGTAGTAATGTTTGTTTCGATCATCTCCACTACCTTAAGGTCAACTCGACAAAGTTTAGAACTTTCTACTACGACACTTTCACGACGTGACTTATGCGGTCGTGTAAACCTTTTGAGTCGTCACCGGTGTCCTGACCTTTTCTACAAAAGTAAGGTTAAGGTTTCTTTCCGTCACGGTTTCTTACGAGTTTGATGGCGTGTTAACGTGAGTAGAGTGTACGATCATTACGAGTTTTAAGAGGTTCGGTCTGAAGTCGTTATGCACTTGGCACTTGAGGGACTACAAGTTCGACCAAAATCTTTTCCCTCTCCTTGGTCTCTAGTTTAACGGTTGTAGACGACCTAATACCTTTTTCGTTCTCAAGGTCTTTTTGTAGATAAAGACGAAATAACTGATACGGTTTCGGAAACTGACACCCCTAGTGTTATTTGACCTTTTAAGACTTTCTCTACCCTTATGGTCTGGTGGACTGGACAGAGGAGTCCTTAGACATACGTCCAGTCCTTCGTTGTCAATCTTGACCTGTACCTTGTTGTCTGACCAAGGTTTATCCTTTTCCTCATACAGTTCCAACATATAACAGTGGGACGAATAAATTAAATATACGTCTTATGTAGTACTCTTTGCGACCTGACCTTCTTTGTGTTCGACCTTAGTTCTAAAGACCCTCTTTATAGTTATTGAAGTCTATACGTCTACTGTGGTGGGAATACCGTCTTTCACTTCTCCTTGATTTTTCGGAGAACTACTTTCACTTTTTCAACCTCTCACTTTTTCAACCGAATTTAGAGTTGTAAGTCTTTTGCTTCTAGTACCGTAGACCAGAGTAGTGAAGTACCCTTTATCTACCCCTGTCACGTTTCACAGTCTGAAGTAAAAACCCCCGAGGGTTTAGTGACGTATACCACTGACGTCGGTACTTTAATTCTGTGAATGAGGAACCTTCTTTTCGATACTGGTTGGATCTACCGTATAAGTTTTCGTCTCTGTAATGAAACGGCTGATTCCAGGTAGATCAGTTCTGATACCAAAAAGGACACCAGTACATGTCTACACTCTCAACCTGACACTTCTTCCGACTCGCGGCTTCTTGACTACGAAAACTTCACACCACAACCTCTTCTGAGAACTCTAGGTTGGTCAGGTAAGATTTCCTCTAGTCGGGACCCTAAAGAAACCTTCCTTACTTCGACTTCGACTTTGAGGCCATGAAACCGGTGGAGTACGATTCTCAACTGAGTGACCTTTTCTGACTACGACCCTCCCTAACCCCCGTCTTCCCCTGCTGTCTCCTACTCTACCGACCTAGCGTAGTGACTGAGCTACCTGAACTCAGACTCACTTGAGGCCCTCAACCACTACCTGTGCCTCCGGACCGCACGACGCCAAGTACCCCAGCGTTTCTCAACCTGTACTGACTCGACTTGTACAAATAAAGTTCGAAGTCCAAGAAAATATGAAACTGTTTTCGTAATCCAAAAATCAAAGGGGGTGGGTCTAAATGACATGAACACTAATGTAACATTGCGTACGATGTAAAGAGTCAAATAAAGAATAGAAAGATTTAACAAACGGGGATCGTAGAATTCTAGTGATAGAGGATTTTTCCAAAGATCGATAATTAATAAGGTTTTGGGATTTGAGTTGTTTAAAGAAAACGGTATGTGTAAAGGGAGTATTTGTCCAGAGTCTGTTGTTAGGAAGGGTACCGGAGTTCGACACCGGATACACGAGTAAGACCCTGTAAGAAACATTTCTAGGAACTTGTTTACAGTTACCAATGAAATATCTAATAAAAGACCCGTGTTGACATCCGAAACACGAAAGAGTACGAAGAGAGTTCGTGGAATTGTAAGAAAGGTCGGTTGATCCTTTCTTGTTCAGTCTTAGTGTTCCGGATTGAGGAAGTAGGGCCCCGGTACGGACGCTCTACTCCTCTCCCCCAACCCCGACACGGAAGTAAAACAGTCATTACGGAGTACGTCGAGGGTTGTATTTTCCAGTGTACCCACTGTTCCTCTGTTGTGTTGATACACGAAACGACAGCCTTGTTTGTCATTATCTACACGTCACTGCTTAGTAATCGTCCTAAACTCTTCGTTAGACTGATCAGTGACTAGAACTTCATGTACACAATGTATGACTAAACTCTCGAATTGTCGATCGTCCTTCAAGTGTGAAGTACCTTGATGAGTGTCAATTGTATGGTGTCATTGACTTTAAACTTGACAACGACAATTCCTTGACCAAATTGACATAGTCACGGTACCTTTAAATACCTGTACCCTCAACATTTCTCCTGACGGATATGTAATGAAAGAATGTAACTGGGTCTTTCCGAACTTCTCGACTGACGGCTCATTATCTTGTCAGGTAGATTTAAATGTAGTTTATTAAGAAGAAGTCCATGGGGTTTCCGTCACAATCACGTGTGACTCATGTACACACAGTAAACCGTTTTGTTTGAAATTATACATAGAATCTTAATATCTTGAAATCTTTATGTCTTTCCCAGTGTTAGCCTGTGGTGTTTAATAGGTCGTACAAACAATACTTAATAAAGAGGAGGAAGATAAAGTTAAACGAGTATGTCGGTGAAAGCTAGTGTCGCCGTAAGCCGTGGTGTAAACCATCTTGGCGTCCGTCCTGTTCGTATCTTTGTCGGATTCGTCAGAAGCAGCTCCGTCAGTGTCTCCAGGTAAGGTGACTTTTAGTCCTCTGGGACCGATAGCATCTGGAATGAGAAACGGCCCTAGTGAACAGACATTATGTTTTGTGTTCCGTTCAATATGTGAAGTACGTATAAAATAAAGACTTATAAATCAACTGTTATTCCATTAATTTTTTTACATTCCCTCTATTTTACAAAACCTAACATCTACTTTGACGGTTTGACTATGCACCGAATGGACTGAGTTTCAATGAGATGTTTATTGTCAATTGTTTGACGGACACTCTTCCGGGAGAGAACATTTCCCAACTCTGTATAGGTTTCCTTACGTCCACTTTACACGGGTTTTTATTATTATATCAACGATTTTAATAAATAGAGAATGGCTTTTCTGATCCATTATCACCATGCAAAATGATCGTTGGTTAGAGAAATGACGAAACACTTGTATCGAAATAAATGGTAGGTCGACAAAAAATATGACGTTAATTAGACAAAGAACAAGAAACATTCTGATCGTTTAGACCGGATTTTCGTGGATTACTGAGTTACCTTTTGGAAGTGTCTACCTTATTACCGGACACATTTTTTATTAAGACTTACTAATGTGATTGTAAACAGTTAAACATAAAATCTTTACGAGTTAAATTTTTCAGTATAAGATTTGTTAAATCGAAAGAATAATGGTTTTAACAAAGATAAAACGACACGAAACTTCAAGTCAGTACAGACAGAGAGACCCTGGGTTACCTGACGTCGGGCGGTCCGAGGAGCCAGTTACCCCTAAAAGGTCGGTTCTTATGACCTCACCCAACGGTACGGGAGGAGGTCCCCTAGAAGGGTTGGATCCATCCCTAACTTGGGTCCTGAGGACGTAACGTCCGTCCAAGAAATAACAGACTCGGTGATCCCTTCGTATTCATTAGGAACGAACTCCTGTAAGATATATGTTCCTGAGAAAGAGAATCTTTTACGCACGACAGTCAGTCAGTACAGGTCGAGGAAATAGTGGGGTACCCGATGTCAGACGGTCCGAGACAGGTACCCTAAGAGGTGCATTCTTATGACCTCACCCGACGGTACGGGAGGAGGTCTAGAGGGGTTGAGTCTCTAGTTTGGGTACAGAGGACACCAAGGACGTGACGTCCGTCTAAGAAATGGTGACTGAGTGGTCCCTTCGGGTAAAGATAAAATCTGTAATTTTTTATTTTTTGGTGGAACGTAAGAAGATTTTGAATACAAAATCAACGGTGGATACCTCGTCTGTATGTTTGTTACATAATTACGAAAAGTTTACTAATAAAATCAATGTTCATCATACGAACTTAATAAAATTAATGACACGGTTTTTCTAATATATTTAAGTGAAGTAACTCTGAAAGAATCTTTGTTTTAAAAACCTCATCTTCCCTTGTGGAATTAAAAGATACTCTGGGAACCCCCAAGAATGATTAAGGTCTAATAGTTTAAATTTGATAGATTGGTCTTTTAAGTTTGGAACATTCTCTTTCTATCCTTTTGTTATGTCTACACTCCGTTCAATTGGATACTGAATTTGTTGTGTATCACATGGACAGACTTGGTCGACAACGTAAAAACCATTCGGAAGAAAAAAGAGAAAATGGTCAAAGACCTCGTTTAAGTCAGACGAAAGGACCCAAACGTTTAACATTACTGGAGTTTCGAAATCGTCAAGAAGGGACGTATTTCCAATTGTTTAATAATTGAGTTTAGAATTATAGTTTGGTATGTGTCTCTAAAGTGAATTGTAATCAGATCTAATAAAGAATCGGCCCTTCTGTCAGACCTTGAACGTTTTTTCTTTCTTTTTTCAAAATCACGGTTTACATTGTTTTAAATATGACCCAGAACCTCGATACGGAAACTCCCCTATTGTTTCCTTTTCGTGATGTATATTAAATTTTAAAATTAATAGAAAATTAAACCAAATAATTATCTTATCTTTCCTCTTTTAACTCTTTTTATACGGTCGTCGTTCTTAATATTTAACGAATATTTATCTTTTGAACTCTTCAGGAGGAAACTGTATGGTCAGGAACAAGATGTGGTCTGTCGAAATACTTTAGAAGTTGACAAGAGTATTGCCAATTTTTTAGATTTACATCCGTACACTCATTGCTTCTCTCAATATTCTATAAATTATGAATGTTACATTTTTACATACGAAAAACTGTCATCCCTCAGGATTTTAATCGGAACTGGTATTGTTCATTCTTAAGTCTCGATCTACGATTCCTTTAAGTGTTCGTAGAATTTTTGGGTCTATTCTTACCCTATCACGGTTTCAGTTTTCTTTCCGACTTTATTCTTTGTTAATAAAGTTCAGTGAAGACTTCAAGGAAAATCTCGTCGTCAAAAGTTCAGAAAGTATTTTTCCCTTAAGTAAGACGACATAAAGTTTGGGAACGACCGTCCGTATTGGATGACTCAATGAAGACATAGTCTTTTTCTCGCTTCTGACAATTCGAGACCGTTATGGTCTTACAGAATCGTGATCCTCAACGACGAAGTTTCAGATCCCTTATAATAAGAAAGGGGTACGGTTGTGAGAAATGGTATGTTAGACCCAAATGTGTTTATAAATCTTTTGTAGTAGATAAAAATGGAGGAGTTGAAGTATAAGTGACGTAAGTTCAGGTGGGGAACTATAAGATCACGTTGACCAAGGTGACAGTCAAGACCTATGGTTTTACGATCCGACGACGAGTTCGGGGTCTCAACCGGGAGACACAGAAACCTAAGTTGGTTCGTGTCTGACATTATCATGACATGACTGACTTTCGTCAGGTGTATATTCACCTGGACGTCTCAAGTTTGGACACGACAAATTCCCGGTTGACATTACTTGACTATATTTACTAAAGAAATATTAATTTATTTTGGGATGTGACATCTTCATTGCCTCTTTTTTAACTGAGATGTATGTAGACTCAGTCCAAAAGAAAAGACGGCCAGAAGTCTTAGTTGTAGGTGTGAAGGTAACTAATAGACACATGTAAAACCTGTTTCGAAGGTTGGTCCATGTTCGACAGAAGGTTTAAAACGTGAGTCTTTTCACCGTAGTAGATTTAGTTAATGTACATTTAAAAAGAACCGATCAAAAAACACATACAATTTACCCAGTGTTGTACTGAAGACGTTTAGGAGTTTAGACAGCTACATTTGAAAACGTACTACCTTCGTTTAACATAACAAGGGTCTTTCACAGTAAGGTCAAGAGTCAACTTCATCTTCGTACAGTAAACTACTGTTAAGAACGTTTCAGAACTTTGGACATACTGCTCATATTATCCAAAATACCGTGAGTAAACACCAGGCTTCGACCTGAGGTTGACTTGTACCTAGGTAGTACGAACTAAGTTCATTTAAAGGAAAGACTAAAAACGGATCTCTAGTGAGAGATCGTCTAGTGGGATCTCTTTTGTAATTTCTCTCAGTCTACACACGACGTTTTTAAAATAGACCCTTCGACTTTTTCGTAAATTCTTTTAAGTTCCGGACGTATTATTTTCCTTTCGGGTATCGTTCGTTCCTTATCTTTCTTTAAATGGTTTTCGGATGTTTTTGTACTCTCTTGTTAGTACCGTTCACACTGATATCATTTGTACAGTTAAGATGTCCTTAAATAGGTATTTAAGTCATACTAAGGTCTGTTTTACAGTGGTCCATAAGGTGTTTAGGGGGTGGTGGGTCTTAAATCCTTAGACCAGATACCTTCTCATTTCCAAGTTCTTTCGGTTCTATTAGAACTTCCTTTAGTTTTATTCTGTAAATAAATGATATTTCGATAATAGTAATCTTTTTACACACCCTAGAGAGTCCATAGTGACAATCCCATCTTAATAAATGATAATCTATTTTATTTCCTACGAGTCAATTTAAACTTAAAATCTATTACGTATTTGTTAAATTTAATATAGTGTTTATAACGATTTTTCAGTAAACAACGAAGAGACTTCAATTTTAAATTGACCCAAAGGAGAATATAAAATAACCGTCGGAGTAAATGTCACGGAAACGGGAGGGGTAGAAGGTCATTCATCTCTAGAAAGATACCACGGTCAAGGTGTAATAGAGGGTGGAGAAGGTACGACGATTTTCTTTCGACTTGATGGCTACTTGTTTAATGTTCTGGAGGAGTCAATTTTTAATTTCACGGGACAGACTTTCTTCTGTTCTGGTCGACGTCATGGTTTACATAAAAAGTGTGACGAATTTCGAGTTACCGTATGACCTTGGTAAGTGAACTCACTTTGACAGTACTATATTCACATGTGTGGACTTAGTTTCGTCAAAATGTAAGTTTGTAACGAAATTTTTTGCTTTTTCTTTTTCTAATCGAGTTCTTCGTGTTTTAAAGTCCGTCACTAAAGTCACCGACGACGGACGAAAGATTGTGGACGGGGGAGACCAATGAGGAGGGAACATCATTGAGGGTTGCAGGAGGGAAGAGAAGGGGAGGGAATCCGATTCCAAGGTGGTACTCAAGAGTCTTAAGCAAAGGTTCGTTGACAAAGAAAACGAGTGACTCCGGACACGAGACCGTTACAGTGGGTGTTAATCATAAAAAAAAGGGGAAGTTCACCAGCAGATAATCGGAGTACAACGAGAGAAGTGCACGTCGTACCACGACAAACGGTTCCGAAGGGTCCACCGTGCTCACCATTTCTTGGACGGGTGGTTATGTCGTCTGCATTCTCTTTACCCAGTAGGGACCCAACCCTTCTAGGGGACCTTCTCACGTACCGTTGGGTGAGGTCATAAGAACGGACCTCTTAGGGCACCTGTCTTCTCGGACAGCCCGATGGTGGGTAGTATCCCACCATTTCTCAGTCTGTGCTGACTTCGCTGACGTGTTGTGTCGTGTTGCAGAAGGAATTTATGTAACGATAAATAACAGGTACTTGATCATGGTCGTAGTCGCCCCTGACTAGTCTTTTTTCTCTAGAATCATTCCGGGTACGTGAGTGACTTAATCTTGACATAAGTTTTTTATTTAGGGGTCCACTATGTATTCGTGTAATGTCAAACTCTGCGTGATGACATCTATTAAGTTAATTGTCTTGTAAGTGGTTCGTGGAAGATATAAATGTCTCATGTAGTTTTTTCTTATTCTTTGTGTGTGTCTGTACGTGAACGGAAGATCCTTCAGACTATGAATTCCCTTCTAATAAACTCTCGCCCTCTCCCTCGACATTTAAAGTTTTTGATCTAAACCTCTTTTTATGGACCGAAGTCACCTTTTGACGTGACAACTCTCATGTTGGAAGTCCAACAGTGTAAGGCTAATATACTCTCGAGACTCAAAAAGTGACGGAAAATATGGACTGTTGACATACATTGATTGTCGTTACGTCTTGTTAAGAACAGGTATAAGACCATTTAAGACAATCTCCATGTTAACTGAGGGGACCGGTTGACACCTTCTTCTGTCAAAACGGAGATGAACGAGTAAATAAAGTTATAAGGACTAGTTATTTACACAGACCAAGATAGTAAACTTGACCAATATTGTAGAATGGTTAGGGGAACAATTATTCCTTTTATTTTTGGTCCATGATGACTAAAATATGGTCACAGGGTCAGTGTTAAAATGAAGGAGGGAGAAAAAATTACCTTTTATACAATTTGTATCCTTTTCAAATTAAAGGAGGTCGGTTCAGTGAACCTGGTCGTGTTATGGATCATAAAGAGTGTCTTCCTTTTTCTTTTTAGTCGAAGAATACCCTAACCTACTTTTGGTATATTGTTTATTCGGGATTAGCACAAGTAAATCTGGACTAATTAAATCTAACCAAAAGGTGAGAGGGGAGGGATGGGAAGAAAGTCCTTTTAAAGTGATACCATGTTCACTCTAGCCAGACATTCATGAAAGTTTGATGTGAATCACTACATCTTAATAATTAAGGACTTTCAGTTACTCATAGGATTCCGGAAGGATATATTTGTAAAGTTACTTAAAATAGACATGTAAATTAATAAAAGGTGAAGTTTATCCTTTTACGGAAAATTGTTAAAATGGGCTCTGGACATGAGGATAAAGATCTTTTCGGAACGGATTTCTTTGTGAGGATGAGAGACATACCGAAGACATTCTGAGTTCTTGTAGGGTGACAAATGGATACTGGTCTTGTTTCCTGGAGGTATAGGGGTGACAGAGTAAATATTTAAATACTCATTAATCGACTTGACGAACGACTTTATTAGTTGACCTTGTTTTGACCTTTTTATTATCGATTGGTATAAAATTCAAAGAGAGGAAGGAGATCCGGGGACTTGAAACCATATTGGAGTCGGTCTCGGTCGTTTCCTAGGGAGGTCTCTTTTTCGACCGGAGTCCGATTTTGTTAGACCCTAGATGTTAGTCTGGTTCGTCAAGACAAAGTTCGTGACAAATGAGGAGGGGACTCTTCGACCATTTAGAAAACCAGTCTCTTAAGAGAGGTGACGTTATTAGAGAAAAGGGGAGACCGTTATTACGAAAGTTATTTCAGAGAGGGATGATTGAGGTCTAAAATAATAAACTGGGAAAGAAATTTTTCAAGACGTAAGAGTTAAAAGAGAACGAAATCTTAACGGTTATGAAAGGGAGTCATTGATTTGTCTCATACAAAACACTAAGATTCTAATTGAAAGTTATAAAAATATCGTGAGGGTCTTCTCAACTCTCTCTTTCTTCATTTATATCTAAACAATCTGAAGTAAGAAGAGATGGACTCCATCATTTGTGTTCATGACCTATAAACGAGGAGTATACTACACTTGTGACTGTCGAGTCCCTTACACTTGTGACTGTCGAGTCCCTTATACGGAAAAATTTTTTGACTCCGTGACTGTGTTGTAATATAATCAAAGTCTACATGTTAGTTTGTTATGTTATAAACATATATAACGTTTTACTAGTTGTGTAATTCAAATCAATTATAGACAGTGGTGCCAATGTTTAAAGAGAGAAACTACTCTTGAAAATTTCAGATGAGGGAGTCGTTGAAAGTTTATACGTCATGTCTTAATAATTAATCAGTAGTTTGACCTACAGTGTAGGGGTGATGAATAAATGTCGACCTTCAGACATGGAAAACTGGGGGAAAAGTGGGTCAAACGGGTGGGACTGAGAAACGTTACCGTTAAAGGTTAGACAAGAAAATTAGATGGTCAAACCAAAAATTTGTAATGTTAAATTTAAATAGAAAAGATCTAGGGAACTTCAAAATTCGTAAAAGAGAACGATAGGTAATGGGTTGGGATTCCATCCATCCAATCCACGTGACTTCTTCAACGGAGTTTGTTCCGGTGTTACGATCGTCCAAAAGGATTATGGTACTCGAGATCCTGGACTAGTGTCCGGAGGATGTCCCCAATTTCGTCGTGGTAGTGTTAGTAGTAATGGTGATTGCTATCGTCTCCCTGTGCCCTTTATTAATCCCTTGAGTAAAAAAAGAAGGGGTTTGATATCCCCTCTATACTGTTATACAAGATTATACGGTCAAAGGGATTATGTCGGACGCGAAACAATGGTGAGAAGTTCAATTATCCTTTTTTTATTAGTGTAATTCTCCTTGAAATTGGTTTGTTTTTTAAATTTTCAACTGGATTTTTATGTCAATTCTTAGAAAGGGAAAGTACTTTTTACAGAAAAAAGTCATATCCCTGTTAAATATTCCGTAAAAGGGTAAATGGAAAATAAAATTTTTTTTTTTTTTTAAGGTAAGTGGGGAGGATACGTTTAGTCGTCCAAGTCCATACCCACTCATGTGAGGACTCTCACGTGTGTGTACAGTACGGAGAACCTTGACAGTTGAAAAACACGGGTCATAGAAGTTTACGATGGATATCCTGTGCACTTACCCATGGTTCTCTTCCCATTTACCGATTCACTTTATCAGAATTTAGAGTTCTAGGTCCGTGGTATTTCACTTGAAGTCTGTTATTGTGTCGGGTGTCATAGTAAATTTTATAAGCCCTCCAAGGTCAGTTTCTACTGTCACATCTTCTGGGACTTGAATAGAGAAGTGTACTTGTACGACTTAAACATGGATGTGTGTCTAGTTAAGGACGACTTCTTTATGACTCCCGACGTCTTGTTCACTATCTTCGTAGTATATCTCCTACCCATTTTCTCTGTCTCTGTACCATAGATACCCTTTGGGTAGGGGTTGTTCCCAGAAGTCATCCCTCCTTACAGTGAATCCTCGGACATGTGTCTGAACGGGTAGGACCCTGTCTCGTTTTTTCGTCGACAAATTGCCCGTGGATGTGATAGTACTTCCCTTTAGTAAATGATTGGGATTTCACGACGGTTTACTCGTCTCTTGAAGACTTTGACATAGACGTCAGATTCCATGGTTCTCCCTCTACGTCCAAACTAGGGACCCAGTCCTTCTAGGGGACCTTCTCCCGTACCGTTGGGTGAGGTCACAAAAACACACGTCATAGGATACCTGTCTCGTCGGACCACCCGATATCAGGTGTCCCAACGTGTCTCAGGCTGTGCTGACTTCACTGAATCGTGCGTGCGAACACTTACACACATATATATATACACGTGTGTATACAGTAATAATGTACAGTTATATATCCTTGGATACCATTGGTGTTTGGATGTTGTCTATGTGTTTTTTGTCTTTCTTTAGGTTTTCATTGTGACTTTTTTGTTTAGTAGTTTGGTGGTCCCCTCTCTGGTTCTCTTCTTGGTGTTTTTGTTGATCTTTGTTAGTTGTTTTACCGTTATCCATGTACCTTTTCCAGTCAAAAGTAAGGTTAGGGATTTTTTCCGTTACGGTTTCTTAGAAGTTTGACAGCGTGTTAACGTGAGTAGAGTTTACGATCGTTTCATTACGAGTTTTAAGAGGTTCAGTTCTAAGTTGTTATGTACTTGGCACTTGAAGGTCTACAAGTTCGACCAAAATCTTTTCCGTCTCCTTAGTCTCTAGTTTAACGGTTGTAGGCGACCTAGTAACTTTTTCGTTCTCTCAAGGTCCTTTTGTAGATAAAGACGAAATAACTGATACGGCTTCGGAAACTGACACCCCTAGTGTTGCTTGACACCTTTTAAGACTTTCTCTACCCTTATGGTCTGGTGGACTGGACGGAAACTCTTTAGACATACGTCCAGTCCTTCGTTGTCAATCTTGACCTGTACGTTGTTGTGTGACCAAGGTTTATCCTTTTCCTCATACAGTTCCGACATATGACAGTGGGACGAAGAAATTGAAGATACGTCTCATGTAGTACTCTTCGCGACCCGACCTTCTTCGTGTTCGACCTTAGTTCTAACGACCCTCTTTATAGTTATTGGAGTCTATACGTCTACTGTGGTGGGAATACCGTCTTTCACTTCTTCTTTACTTCTCGGAGAACTACTTTCACTTTCTTCTCTCACCTTTTCAACCGAGTTGTAAGTCTTTTGATTCTAGTACCGTAGACCAGGGTAGTGAAGTACTATTTGTCTACCCTTTGACACTCTCTGAATAAAAGAACCCGAGGTTTTAGTGACGTTTACCACTGACGTCGGTACTTTAATTTTCTACGAAGGAGGAACCTTCCCTTCAGTACTGGTTGGATCTTTCGTATAATTTTTCATCTCTGTAATGAAACAGTTGTTTCCAGGCAGATCAGTTCCGATACCAAAAAGGTCATCAGTACATACCTACACTCTCAACCTGATATTTCGTTCGAACTCGCGGTTTCTTAACTACGAAAACTTCGCACCACAACCTCTTCTAAGAACTCTAAGGGAACCTGACGTTCCTCTAGGTTGGTCAGGTAGGATTTCCTCTAGTCAAGACTCACAAGTAACCTTCTTGACTACGACTTCGACGTCGAGGTTTTGAAACCGGTGGACTACACTTCTTGACTGAGTAAACTTTTCTGGGACTACGACCCTTTCTAACTTCCTCCCTCCTCTTCTCCTGCCCCTGCTGTCTCCTACTCTACCAACCTGCCGTAGTGGCTGAGTTATCTGTACTCATACCATTTGAGACCCTCAACAACTACCTGTCCCTCCGGACGACACGACGTCAAGTACCCCAGTGTTTGACTTGACTTGACTTGTTATTAGTGAAATTTACATTCCGCTAATTTACGCGGTGTATCGTACCCACTGACCTAATTTTATTCAGGTCAAATATATGACGTGTTATTACAAAGGGACCACCGAGTCCACCATTGCTAAAACGGATATTACACTCTCTGGGTCCAAGTTAGGTACCCAGACAGTCTAGGAGACCTCTTCCTTTACCGTTGGGTGAGGTCAGAAGAACAGACCCTTTAGGGTACCTGTTTCCTCGGACCGTCCGATGTCAGGTTCCCCAGCGTTTCTCAACCTCTCCTGATTGTGAAATAGAGTTCTTGCTGATTGTGAAACTATATGACGTGTCACAAGCATAAATTTGTTGAGTCGCTAGGAAAGTCCAGAGGTTTGAGGTAAACACTAAACAGAGATGAGGATCCCAGGAATTTCGAGTTTCTCTTGTCTTATGGAACTTAAGTTGTTGGTTCTTCTTACTCATTTCGAGAGAAAAATGGGCTTAAGACCTACACCAGTTTTGACAGTTCGTCATGATTGATGAGAACCTCTACTTGTCATGAAATTAAAAAATTGTCATGAAGTTAAAAAATTTTTGTCTAATTAATTGTCATGAATTATTATAATATTATGATACCTCTTCCTTTACCGTTGGATGAGGTCATAAGAACGGACCCTTTACGGTACTTGTCTCCTCGGACCGTCCGATATCAGGTACCCCAACGTATTCTCAGTTCTGTTCTGAATCACTGGCTTGTTGGTGGTGTTAATTGAATTATGAGTTATGTCTACAACCGATTCACTAACACTAGAACTTAACATTCGATTACACACCTTTTGTGAGTGGAGAAGGATCTTTTGTTTTCAGACCTGTGAATCGTACCGTAATAAACAAGTTTATAGTATCTAACGTCCAATTTGATGTGATGGACTTTTAAAGACAATGTAAAATTCAGAAGTACAACCCCGAAGGAACCACCGAGTCGACCATTTTTTAGGAGGACGTTACGTCCTCTGGACCCAAGGTAGGTACCCAACCCTTCTAGGGGCCTTCTTCCACCTGTACTGACGTACTGAGAGTAAAAGTGACAAGAGAAACGAGTCTTCCGGTCCGTTACAATTAATTAGGAAGTTCTGTCACAGGGGTATAAGTGGAATGAGTTTAAGATAACAATGTCTGTGAAAAAGGAGACAAACTTTGAAACGGAGATAATGAAGAGTCGACAACCTTCTGTCCTCGATATACCACAATAAAAGACATAGTGAATTCGGGTTTAATCTTCCTTCAAGTCCCTGAAGGGAAAAATATCGTGAGTAGTGTCCGAAAGAAGAAAGGACAATCAAAAAAGGTCATATATGATTCGAGGTACTCCCGGTCCTTAGTAGACCCAGGACAATGTCGACATCGGAGAGATGGTGACCGTGTATCATCTATTGTAGAAAGTTTACTTAGGTACAAGGAGTTTGACGGTCTTAGAGTGTGCTTCTTCCGACTTAGCGGGGGTTTAGTCATATTGGTCTGCGAGTCCATCCCTACGTTGATAGGGATGGAGTTAGGACAGAAGTGTTCGTGTCATTCCCGTAAGGAGGGTGTGTGGGAAGGGATCCCCGANACAATAAAAGACATAGTGAATTCGGGTTTAATCTTCCTTCAAGTCCCTGAAGGGAAAAATATCGTGAGTAGTGTCCGAAAGAAGAAAGGACAATCAAAAAAGGTCATATATGATTCGAGGTACTCCCGGTCCTTAGTAGACCCAGGACAATGTCGACATCGGAGAGATGGTGACCGTGTATCATCTATTGTAGAAAGTTTACTTAGGTACAAGGAGTTTGACGGTCTTAGAGTGTGCTTCTTCCGACTTAGCGGGGGTTTAGTCATATTGGTCTGCGAGTCCATCCCTACGTTGATAGGGATGGAGTTAGGACACCAGTGTTCGTGTCATTCCCGTAAGGAGGGTGTGTGGGAAGGGATCCCCGAAGAAGAGTAATCTCGTCAATTTTCAGGAATTGTGAAAGAAACAACACAATCAGTGTAGGTCTAAGAAAACACTGGGACACCTGACATCGAGTTGTCTGAGGAGACAGATACCCTAAAAGGTCCGACTGATGACCTCACCCAACGGTAAAAGAAGAGGTTGCCTAGGAAGGTTGGATCTCTGGTTAGGCGTAGAGGACGTAACCGTCCGCCAAAGACGGTTCGTTGTGAAAGAAATCGGACTAATCTTAGGGTTGGAGAAAGGAAGGTTTTTGACTCGGACCCTTATGCATGAGGTGTTAGTGCGTTGAATTTTCAAAGTAGAAAATATAAAAAGTTATTTACTAAGGGGAGACCCTTTGATTTTTAAAATCCTTACTGTTTCATACCCTTCGGGACGATTCTTGTTCTGACATTTCCATTTTCATATCAAAATTTTTCACTTTCAGCGAGTCAGCACAGTCCGAGAAACGCTGGGGTGACTCATATGTCGGGTACCTTAAGAGGTTCGGTCTTATGACCTCACCCATCGGAAAGGGAAGAGGTCCCCTAGAAGGGTTGGGTCCCTAGGTTGGCCCCAGAGGACGTAACGTACGCATTGATAGGATTAAAAGTGGTCGACAAACTCTTACAACATTCGGTGGTCTATGTCGTATACTCGAGGATAATACAAGTACGACGACGACGACGATTCAGCGGAGTCAGCACAGGCTGAGACACGCTGGGGTATCTGCCGTCGGGTGGTCCGAGGGGGCAGGGACCCTAAGAGATCCGTTCTTGTGATGGCCCTACCTCTTTTCTTATGATAAGCTGAATGTCGGAGTTGGTTTGTCGATCTTGATCCTTCCAAGACTAAATTTTTTATTTTGGGTTTCTCGTCTGTCTATTCGTCACCTACCCCAAGATTCGGTGTTTTCGAGAGGAGATTTATTCTGTTTGGAATTCAGTTTCAATCCTCCCGAGGTCCAGAGGAGTTCTCTCCGCTGTTGGGCGCCTCAGCTGTCCTTGGCACGGACTGAAGCTGTATTCCCCGGCGTCTAGCTGGCCTCCCTTTCCCCCATCGACGTCCCGGCGCCCGGCGCCTTCCGGGGTTCTTGCGTCGACTTTTAAGGGGAGTGCACAGGTTGCACGATGCGGAGGAGACGAGACCCTGGGAGGGAGTCGGTCGGGCCCGGCGGGAGGGTGGGTCTTTGCTCAGAGGTACGGGGTCTGGGAGGGGAGATCGGGGACAAATGGAAATTGAGCTCGCGAGGTGCTTGGGTCACGCGTGATGTGGGCGGCGGAGGCTCTCATCGGACCCATGCGCGAAAAGTTGTGAAGGACATCAAATGGTGGCTCTCTTGCTGCTCGCTCCGATCTCTCCGAGTCGCGATGGTATTTCTCTGCGGGCTATCTTAGGATCTCCCCTTGGCTCGAACCGCCGGAGGCCCCGCCTTTCCCGCCCCGTCATACTTAACCGCTTACTAAGTTCCACTCCGTTATCAACGAAGTCTTCGACTGCCTTGAAAAAAAAAGGCAACCGTAATCCCTTAACCCGCCACGGAGCTCAGTGGAAATGGTTCTACGTTCAAGGCGATTGAACCCAACACAAGCGCTCAAAGATGCAGACACGCACTACGTCTTAGAAACGTGGAGTTCGGAGGATTAGGGACTTCCTCTTCACTTAATTAAGTTTTGTGGAATTCTTCCGAGAGACAGACTCCAGAGGGTAAAATACTAAATGAAGTAAGTTCGCTTTATATAAGGTTTTACGTAGGGGAAACAATATTTGATATTCTTACACATACCAGTGACCGAGTCAGCACAGGCTGAGAAACACTGGGGGCACTTGACATCGGACGACAGCGGAGACAGGTACCCTGAGAGGTCCGTTTTTATGACCTCACCCAAGGGTAAAGAGGAGGTCCCCAGAAGGACTTGCTTCCTAGCTTGGGAATAGGGAAGACAGAGAAATGGTGATCGGCGTGGACCCTTAGGGTAATACTTGATGCTCTTATCGACAAATAATGAAGCTCACTTTATCCTCCGGAGGGTCCACCGCGATTACCATTTCTGGGGGCGGATGATTACGTCCTCTGTATTTTCTACTCCCAAGCTATGGACTCAATCCTTCTAGCGGACCTTTTCCGTACCGTTGGGCGAGCTCACAAGAACGGACCTCTTAGGGTACCTGTCTCCTCGGACCTCCCGACAACCTGTGCTGACTTCTCTACTTCGTACGTGCGTGTTTTACATCCTTGGTCCTTCTGTGAACGTTGAAAAGACTCCTCTTGTTTTTCGCAACAGAAAGAACATAGGAATAACAGACATGGTTAATCCTCGAGTAATTAAAAATTTCGGACCGAACCTCTTAAAACTTGTAATGAAACGATCGCACACTCTACTCACGTTAACCCTCCATCAAACTTGTAAAGAAACCGTAAGGGAAAGAAACCCTAAATTCCCAAGGGACCACCACGTCTCCAATTTCGCAGACGGACGTTAAACCCTCTGGACCCAAGTTAGGGACCCAGCCCTTCTAGGGGACCTCTTCCTTTTCCGTTGGGTGAGGTCATAAGAACGGACCTCTTAGGGTACCTACCTCCTCGAACCACCCGATGTCAGGTACTCAGCGTTTCTCAGCCTGTGCTGACTCGCTGAAGTGAAAGAAACCCTAACCTTACTTTTGTCTGGAAAAGGTCAGGACACCGGTGACGACTCAAAAGGTGTAAAGGACCGTATAACTCACGTCGTGAAAGTGTCGTAGTATAAAATCCTAGACTTTTTCGAGTTGACCTTAAGGTAGTGGAGGTCATCGAAGGATTCCGGGTGAACTGAAGCTTAAGGTCCTACAGACCGAGATCCACTCACTAGTGTGGTAACAACAATAGACCCAGTACTACTAGAAAAAACCTATCAAGAAGACACACAAGAACGGTGGAGAATTATAGAAGACGAAGACAATCCAAGTATGGTAAAGACAGGAAATAACTCGGGTAGAAACGTACTTTACAAGGGAACCATAGAGATTAAAAGAACTTCTCTAGAGATCAGAAAGGGTAAGATAACAAAAGGAGATAAAGAACCGTAACTAGTGACTCCTGACTACGACTTCGACTTTGAGGTTATGAAACCGGTCGACTACCCTTCTTGACTGAGTAACCTTTTCTGTTACTACGACCTTTTCTAACTTCCGTCCTCCTCTTCCTCTCCTGTCTTCTACTCTACCAACCTACCGTAGTGGTTGAGCTATCTGTACTCAAACTCATTCGAGGCTCACAACCACTACCTGTCCCTTCGGACCACACGACGTCAGGTACGCCAGAGTCTCTCAACTCGCTAACTTGACTTCACTTAAAAATTTCGTCCAAATAAGTGGACATTAAAAACTCTCGGGAGGTAGAGAATCGACCTCCCCGATTCGGAAGTTTATAAAAGTCCAACCCCATCCTCCTGGGGGCAGGGTGGGACGAGGCGAGGTGATTGGTCGGATATTCCGTTCACGTCTCTTTCTCTCCCGTTCCGTCAGTGTCTCTTTCTAAATAATATCCTTCTTCCTTCTTTCTCTGACCGGAATCTCTTTTTGGTCACGGGAGAAAAATTTCGGTTGCGAAGAATATGGGATAACTACCCTTTAACACGGGGTCTCCCTCCCCCGGAGTCAAATTGAAATCGGGTGTCGACCCCAGAACACCAGTACATCAACTTCCCCAGAGTGACAGCCCCAGTAGTCCATCAGAACTCTTTGACCATGGTCGTCCCTTTTTGTCCTATAACGGTATGTCCTTTTTGTCTTACGGGTGGTCCCGTTACACCGGTTATACTGAAATAAGGAACAAACAGTCCAGTGGTGTTACCCGGTATAAAATTGATATATGATACTCGGGGAACCCTTGGGATTGTGTCGGTTCACTTTTTGACCCGGTGTTTTCGGTTTTACAAGAACTAACAGCAAGATCAACGATTCAGAACAGGGTGAGAAACCACTGGGGTACCTGAGATCGGGTGGTCCGAGGAGAGAGGTACCCTAATAGAGTCGTTCTTATGACCTCACCCAACGGTAAAGGAAAAGGTCCTCTAAAAGACCTAGGTCCCTACTTTGAGATTCGAGAACGGTGTAAAGGACATAATGTCCGTCTAAAAAAAAAAGAAATAAAATAAAAAAAAATGATGAGTCGGAGGTCCCTTATGGATGACAACCAACAAAAGACGTCACTTAGATAACAAGAAGGATTGTGGAGGAATCAAAAGACTTACAACTCGAAATTCGGTTGAAAAAGTGAGAGGAGAAAGTGAAAGTAGTTCTCCGAAAAATCAAGAAGAAGTGAAAGACGGTATTCCCACCACAGTAGACGTATAGACTCCAATAACTATCAAGAAGGCCGTCAGAACTAAGGTCGAACACAAAGAAGGTCGGGTCGCAAAGAGTACTACATGAGACGTATATTTAATTTCTTCGTCCCACTGTTATATGTCGGAACTGTATGAGGAAAAGGATAAACCTTGGTCACACGACAAGGTAAAGGTCAAGATTGACAACGAAGGACTGGACGTATGTCTAAAGAGTTTCCGTCTAGTCCACCAGACCATAAGGGTAGAGAAAGTCTTAAAAGGTAAAATAACACCAGGTGTGTCAGTTTCCGAAACCGTATCAGTTATTTCGTCTTTATCTACAAAAAGATCTTGAGAGAACGAAAAAGCTACTAGGTCGCCAACAACCGTTAAACTAGAGACCAAGGAGACGGAAAAGATTTTGGTTGAACTTGTAGACCTTCAAGTACAAGTACATAACGACTTCGGACCCACAAGTAACCTCCGTGACTACGACTTAGACTTTGAGGTTATGAAACCGGTGGAGTACACTTCTCAACTGAGTGACTTTTTCTGGGACTCCGACCCTCCCTAACTCCCGTCCTCCTCTTCCCCTGCTGTCTCCTACTCTACCGACCTACCGTAGTGGCTGAGCCACCTGTACTCAAATTTATTCCAGGCCCTCAACCACTACCTGTCCCTCCGGACCACACGATGTTAAGTACCCCTACGCTTCTCAGTCTGTACTGACTCGTTGACTTGACTTGCCTGGACTTGTGGAGGAATGACGAAACTTCGATTCGTCCTAAAACGGTGAGGGACTAAATATGGTTAAAACCTTTGATTCTTATCCTCTTTCCGTTCTTGTTACCCATTGGAGGAGTTGACACAGACATCCATTCATCAAGAAAATCATCAATGAAACGATTCATTGAATCGTGAAACGATTCAATATTACTCTCTTTTCCCTACTTTAAAATAAGGACAAGAGTCTCAAGTATCTGATTACTCTGTCTTCCTATTTATCGATTGTGGTGTTGATATCTTTGTTTTCCTATAGTTGTCCTATTTTACTCTCCACGATTTCGTCCTCATAAGACCTTCCTCTAATTTCGGACTTAATTCATAGGTCGTTATTCGTTCCCCTTTCTAAACCCCATTTGACTGTGTGAATCTGATACAACGTCCGTTCACCTTCCCGTCGCAGTCGACTTAATACTCAATACGTCACAAGTACACAAACGGTGTAGTCGGAATCGGTGACTACTATACGAATACTTCTGACCCCAATTCCAATGTCGTTCCTTCGAACGTCCATCTTTCACGAAACCCCATTACCGTGTGTGGACGAGACAAACAACAAATCAACGAATCAGTACAGACTGAGAAACGCTGGGATACCTGACATCGAACGGTCCAAGGAGAGAGACAGGTACCCTAAAGGGTCCGTTTTTATGAAGACATCCAACAATAAAGGAAGAAGTCCCCAGAAGAACTGGGTCCCTAGTTCGAGTGCAGACGACGTAACCGTCCGTCTAGAAATGATGACTCGCTGGTCCCTTCGGGTCATCGTCACCTATGACACTGATTTTTACTGTATTCTAGTACTTACATTTTAAGTATCGTCACACGTGGTACCATTTTTTGACGGTGATATTACTGTGAAAGTAATTACCTTTATCTTGGATTCAACCAAGTAAAACGATTAACGATAGTTAAGACTTTTCTTGATCACCCTTGTTTGATTTGATGATCTAATAGACACGTATACCAAACGGTACACGAAACGTAAGAAATCCGAAGTTCAAGTATCGTCTAGTGTAGGTCCATTGACACCAATTGGGTGAAGGTGGCACACAGGAGACAACCTACTTTCACTTTCACTTCAACGAGTCAGCAAAGGCTGAGAAACGCTGGGGTACCTGATATCGGATGGTCCGAGGAGGTAGGCACCCTAAGAGATCCGTTCTTATGACCTCACCCAACGGTAAAGGAAGAGGTCCTCTAGAAGGGTTGTGTCCCTAGCTTGGGCCGAGAGGGCGTAACGTCCGTCTGCGAAATGGTAGACTCGGTGGCCCCTTCTACGAACCAGTATTGGTCTCGAATGATTAATCAGACTCCTCGTCTGTACACAAAACAAACGTAAAGAACCTATCGCGTACATACTCTGCTATGATCCACAACGGACACCTACTAACTAAATCCCCACTGTATCGACAGTAGGATCTCTACCGTATTAATAAGTATAGAAACAAAAAGGTAAGGATAAACTGACATTTACTACGAGACAAGGTATAAAAAATAAATAAAATTGAAACCATACGGAATATCAAATGATTGAATGATACACATAAATTGTGTTAAGACAGATACAAAGTGTTTCATGTACGAATGAGTATAAGATATATATTTTGTAAGATCCTCAAAACGAAAATAGAAAATTTGACGATCACATGAATTGTGAAGACTGATTGTGAAAAAGATTGAAAGTAGGTAGGAAGTCTGTCGACGTTCCTTAAGTCATATCGACCCCCATCCTTCGACCGCTCCATTCATCTCCTTTCTTATGGTAAAAATTCGGTGTAATCTCTATTGATCTAAAATAGGACCTCTTTTGATTTTGACATTCCTGACACTTCTTATCCCTTCTCTATAACAGGACCCACCCCGAAGGAACCACTGAGTCTGTCATTTCTTAGACGGACGTCACCTCTGGACCCAAGTCAGGGACCCAACCCTTCTAAGGGATCTCTTCCCTTAACGATAGGTGAGGTCATAAGAACGGATTTCTTAAGGTACCTGTCTCCTCCCGATGTCAGGTACCCCAGTGTTTCTTAGTCCGTGTTGACTTATTGATTATACAAGTGAAGAAGTGAAGTGGTAGACCCCGCCCTCCAAGTCCACCCTAGAGAACGGGATTATCTCCACTAATTATCATTCCTGTAACTAATTGATTACGTTGCCGAGACACCTCACTCTCCACTAAGGAAACGGAAGTTCTGTAAACCATTACAGACCTCTGTAAAAACCAATAAGGTTGATCTCCCACGATAACTATTAGATTACCTCACTCCTTTGACAATTTGTGGGATGTCACGTATTCTTTTGGGTAGTGTCGTTTCTTGATGGACCGAGTTTTAACGTCACAACGGTTCTAACTCTTTGGGACTTGATTCCCTTAATTCTTTCGTATCTCTCCTATCTTCAATTCGTTCGTCTAAACCAACCCAAAACATTGTCTATACATACATATACACTCCTCCTTCCATCATACGTTTTTCTTGGTGTGTAATCCCTTTTGTACTTCGTAATTATACTTTACCCAGGGTTCAAACCCTACTCTACTGGATCGTGGGGTTTTCTCTAATACCTTATACTTGTTCCTACTTAAGAATCATTAATAAAAGGAGGAGGAGGAGAAGAGGAAAACATTCGAAAGCATAACTTAAAACTGTACAGTCTGTCCTTATGTGTTCAGTATCGAACTACTTAAAAATATAGACTTATTGGTGATGGGTCCAGTTCTTTAAGGTGATAGGGTCTTTTAAAAAAATACGGGGGTGGGGATCAACAACAGTATACAACGGTTTCCTTTATTCGTAAGGTTTTGAAGAAAGTGGTGTCTGATGAAAACGGACATAAAACCTTAACATAACTTACATACGAAAACACAGACAGAAGGTACTATGTTGTAATATAGGTAGGGATAACACACATCGTCATCAAGAAACAGTAACAACTTAGTATAAAGACAATGTACTTCCACTCTTTGAAAATAAAATAGGTAAAGTACAATCTACATGTAACCTAACTAGAATGGACACCGAAAATGTTTACTACGACGACACGTGAAGACAGAAAACCATACGTATATAAGACGTGAAACACACTTGTACACATCACCTGTATATCACTTTTCACCTTAACAACCTAGTATCCGTCACACATACAAGTCAGACTCACCTATGACGGGTTCTCAAAACTTTCAAAAAACGACTTGGTGCGTTTCTGCGACCCTAAGAACCGGAGGCCTCCTCTCCTTAAGTTAGGCCCCGGTCTCTGTTCCGAACTAGCGAGTCTTGAAAACACATTATTTCAAAATAATTTCATATTTCCTCCATCTCTTTCGAAGACTGTATCCGTAGTCTTCCTCCGTCTTTCTCATGGGGGAACGATCACAATCGTTACCTCAATATACGAGAGGTCACTTAGGTTTCTTACAGACCTCCAACATTTCTGGAGTTGTCTGGATGAGGATATTAAATGTAAAATTCTATTGTCCTAATCGGTTTTCCAAATTATGTCTCTGACAGGAGTCCGTCCTATGTAATAACAATATATTAGGAACATTTCTGGTCTGGATGAGGGTATTAAATGTAAAATTCTATTGTCCTAATCGGTCTTCCAAATTAGGTCTCCGACAAGAGTCCGTCCTATGTAATAACAATTTACGAGGATTCCTTACATCTCCTTTTTTTTCAAACAGGAAAGAAGAAGGAACTCTTAAGATCCCCAGAGGAACCCCTGGAGATCTGAAGAATAGTTGGACGGATCCTTTACTGAGAGAGTCAAAGGCTTCACCAATGTAGTTAAATATGAGGAAGCTTGAGGTATAATGTGAGGATTTGTACAAGGATCGTGAACCCTAATAGTCAACAATAACACCAAAAAGTAAAATCAATAAGACCTTCGACGTATTCATGAAAAAAAAAAAAAACAATTATGATTCAACCCCGAAGGGACTACCGAGTCACCCATTTCTTAGATGAACTTTACGTCTTCTGCACCCAAATTAGGGACCTAGTCCTCTAGGGGACTTCCTCCTTTACCGTTAGGTAAGGTCATAAGAACGGACCTTTTAGGGTACCTGTCTTCTTGTACCGCCCGATATCAGCTACCCCAACTTTTCTCAGTCTGTGGTGACTCGTGTTCGTGACCACACCCCTACCCCCTGTGATTCAACAAAGTCCCATGGTGAACCCCGAGTTCCTGTTGAGAGTCTACTGAGATCTTAATCTACGGACCAAATTTAGGATCTAGTCGGTGAATAATCACCCTATTGGATACCTTCAGTGATATCATTGAATTCGAAGTTGAAGAGTAGACATTTTATCCCTATTATAGTAGACGGAATATACCAACACCCTTTATATATATACATATATATATATATATATATATATATATATTTTGAAGGGACCACCGAGTCTACCATTTCACAGACGGATTTTACACCCTCTGGGTCCAAGTTAGGGACCCAGCCCTTCTAGAGGACCTCATCCCTTACCGTTGGGTTAGGTCATAAGAACGACCAGTCCTCCCCGCCGGTACTCCTCTATCGGGAGCAGGTTCCATTCCTCGTCGTCGACGTGAAACGACCTCGTCGGCATTTCTCTATGGAGTGCAGGTTCCATTCTTTTTGGGTTCATTCTGTCATCCCCAACCCTCTCCCGTAGTCTCCCGTCTGTGTGACTTTGGCATTAGTGTCTTTTGATCAGTTAGATTAGTGTACCTAGTGTCGGAATAGATTGAGTTACTTTGATTCGGTACGGTACACCCCGGTGGGTTCTGCCCGTCCAGTACCACCTCTCCAGACTGTCTTACACCAGGTGACCTCTTCCCCTACCGTTTGGTGAAGTCATAAGAACGGAACTCTTGGGGTACTTGTCATACTTTTCCGTTTTACTATCCTATGACTTTCCCCTTGAGGGACCCAGACATACACGGGTTATACGATGACTTCTAGTCACCTCTTTATTGAGGTCTTTCTTACTTCCCTACCTCGGTTTCGTTTTTGTTATGGGTCGACACCTACACTGACCACTATCTTCGTTCCAGGTTACTACATTTCTCGTTATAACGTATCCTTGGACCTTACAGTCCAGGTACTTAGTTCCGTTTAACCTTCACCAGTTTGTCCTCTACCGTTCTCACTTGTAGCTGTAAGATCCTTAGTCGCTTGATTTTACCTGACCTTACCCACTTAAATTGAGTCTACTGATAATATAGATGAGGACACCCGTCCTTAGGGAATCTTCTTTACCTCATGGGTGGTACCAGTTGTTTTCTCAGACTTTACGTCATGAACCTACGTCAGAGTTTTTGCTGTCTTACTAGAGACAAGTAAAGGTTCCGTTTGGTGAGTTATAGTGCCATTAGGTTCGAATACAGGGTTGGTCATTGCGACTTCTTCGACTTCAACTTGTCAAGATACTTCTGGATGTTCTGGCAAATCTTGATTGTGGGGGGTTTTCTACAGGAAAAGTAATATCCCCTGACCTTACGTTTTCATCCTTCAGTTCTTTATGGACCACCACCACCAAATCAGTGATTCAACACAGACTGAGAACGTTAGGACACCTGACATCGGACGGTCCGAGGAAACAGGTACCCTAAGAGGTCCGTTCTTATGACCTCACCCGACGGTAAAGGAAGAGGTCCCGTAGAAGGACTGGGTCCTTAGCTTGGACCCAGAAGACGTAACGTCCGTCTACTAATGGTTGACTCGATACTCCCTTCGGGTCTTTGTGGACCTCATTATCCGTTTAAACCGGAACCTCATACCTTACTTCGTCCCGTTTCCGATTATTCCAAAACGATTCTTTTACGTGACCAGTATCGTTTGTGGGAGAAGGTTGTTATGTTCTCTTCCGAGATGTGTACCTGTAGTGGTCTACCAGTTGTGGCTTTAGTCTAACTAATATAGGAAACGTCGGTTTCTACCTCTTCGCGATATGTCAGTCGTTTTTGTTCTGGCCCTCGAGTGACACCGAGTCAAGTACTTGAGGAATAATGGTTTAAGTCTGAATTTAACTTCTTTCACCCCTTTGGTGATCTGGTAAGTCCATGCTGGATTTAGTTTAGGGAATACTAATATGTCACCTTCACTCTTTATCTAAATTCCCGGATCTAGACTATCTGTCTCACGGACTACTTGATACCTGTCTCCAAACATTGTAACATGTCCTCTGTCCCTAGTTCTGGTAGGGGTACCTTTTCTTTACGTTTTTTCGTTTTACTGACAAACTCCTCCTGAATGTTTGTCGACACTTTTTTTTCTCTTCACTTTTCGTCTCCTCTTTTCCTTTCTATATTCGTAGACTTACGTCTCAAGGTTTCTTATCGTTCCTCTCTATTCTTTCGGAAGGAGTCGTTAGTTACGTTTCTTTATCTCCTTTTGTTGTCTTGCCCTTTCTGATCTCTGGAGAAGTTCTTTTAATCTCTAGGGTTCCCTTGTAAAGTACGTTTCTACCCGAGTTATTCCTGTCTTTACCATGCCTGGATTGTCTTCGTCTTCTATAATTCTTCTCCACCGTTCTTATGTGTCTTCTTGACATGTTTTTTCTCGAATTACTGGGTCTATTAGTACTACCACACTAGTGAGTGGATCTCGGTCTGTAGGACCTTACACTTCAGTTCACCTGGAATCTTTCGTAGTGATACTTGTTTCGATCACCTCCATTACTTTAAGGTCAACTCGATAAAGTTTAGGACTTTCTACTACGACACTTTCACGACGTAAGTTGTACGGTCCTTTATACCTTTTGAGTCGTCACCGGTGTCCTGACCTTTTCCAGTCAAAAGTAAGGTTAGGGTTTCTTTCCGTTTACGGTTTCTTACGAGTTTGATGGCGTGTTAACGTGAGTAGAGTGAGTAGAGTCATTTCATTACGACTTTTAAGAGGTTCCGTCCGAAGTCGTCATACACTTGACACTTTAAGGTCTACAAGTGCGACCAAAATCTTTTCCGTCTCCTTGGTCTCTAGTTTAACGGTTGTAGGCGACCTAGTACCTTTTTCGTTCTCTTAAGGTCTTTTTGTAGATAAAGACGAAATAACTGATATGGTTTCGGAAACTGACACACTTAGTGTTGCTTGACACCTTTTAAGAAGTTCTCTACCCTTATGGTCTGGTGGACTGGACGGAGAACTCTTTGGATATACGTCCAGTCCTTCGTTGTCAATCTTGACTTGTACCTTGTTGTCTGACTAAGGTTTATCCTTTTCCTCATACAGTTCCGACATATAACAGTGGAACGAAGAAATTGAATATACGTCTCATGTAGTACTCTTTGAGACCCAACCTTCTTCGCATTCAACCTTAGTTCTAACGGCCCTCTTTATAATTATTGGAGTCTATACGTCTACTGTGGTGGGAATACCGTCTTTCACTTCTTCTTGATTTTTCGGAGAACTACTTTCACTTTCTCCTCTCACTTTTTCAACCGAGTTTCGAATTGCAAGTCTTTTGTTTCTAGTACCGTAGACCAGGGTAGTGAAGTTACCTTTATCTACCCCTTTGTCACCTTTGTCACAGTCTGAAATAAAACCCCCTGAGGGTTTAGTGACGTCTATCACTAACGTCGGTACTTTAATTTTCTGCGAATGAGGAACCATCTTTTCAATACTGGTTGGATCTATCGTATAACTTTTCGTCTCTATAATGAAACGGTTGTTTCCAGGCAAATCAGTTCCGATACCAAAAAGGTCACCAGTACATACCTACACTCTCAACCTGACACTTCTTTCGACTCACGACTCCTTAACTACGAAAACTTGACACCACAACCTCTTCTGAGAACTCTCAGGGAACCTGACGTTCCTCTAGGTTGGTCAGATTGAATTTTCTCTAGTCAGGACCCACAAGTAACCTTCCTGATTACGACTTCGCCTTTGAGGTCATGAAACCGATGGAGTACGCCTCTCAACTGAGTAACCTTTTCTGGGACTACGACCCTCCCTAACCCCCGTCCTCCTCTTCCCCTGCTGTCTCCTACTCTACCGACCTACCGTAGTGGTTGAGTTGCCTACACTCAAACTCACTTGAAGGTCTCAACCACTACCTGTCCCTCCGGACCGTACGACGTTAAGTACCCCAGACTTGACTTCGGTATTTCTATAAATCAATTCGTAGAACTGGAAATTTGACTAACCAATTTTCACTGAAAAAAGTTTCATGTCCTCGGTTGCTTTTTACATGTCCACTTATGACCATTGCTATATCTTGACGACGTTAGGGACGGAAAAACTCCTGAGAAAATGGGGAGAGTCACAGATACAACTCTTGAAACAAGTCAAGTCAGCGAGTCAGCACAGACTGAGAAACACTGGGGTACTTAACGTCGTGCGGTCCGGAGGGACAGGTAGTGGTTGAGGGTCTCAAGTGGGTTTGAGTACAGGAAACTTTCGAAACATGAAAGGAAGATAAATTATTTAGGATGAGCTAACGAGGGTACTCACAAACGATCAAGTAGTACGCTTTCGACCCGACCTACTTCGTGTTCGGTCTTAGTTCTAACGGCCCTCTTTATAGTTATTCGAGTCTATACGTCTACTGTGGTGGGAATACCGTCTTTCACTTCTCCTTGACTTCTCGGAGAACTACTTTCACTTCTTCTCTCACTTTTTCGACCGAATTATGTCGTAAGTTTTTTGTTTCAAGTACCGTAAGTCAGGGTAATGAAGTACCGTTTATTTACCCTTTTGTTACCTTTGTCTCTCTCTGAAATAAAACCCCCCGAGGTTTTAGTGACGTCTACCACTGACGTCGGTACTTTCATTTTCTACGAACGAGAAACCTTCTTTTCGATACTGGTTGGATCTCTCGTATAATTTTTCGTTTCAGTAATGAAACGACTGTTTACAGACAGATCAGTTTCGATACCAAAAGGATATCAGTGTATACCTATACTCTCAAACTGGTATTTCCTTCGACTCGTGGTTTCTTAACTACGAAAACTTGACACTACAACCCCTTCTGAGAACTCTCAGGGAACCTGACGTTCCTCTAGGTTGGTCACGTAGGATTTCCTTTAATCAGGACTCATAAGTAACCTTCCTGGTCAACACTTCGACTTTGAGGTTATGAAACCGGTGGACTACGTTTCTCGACTGAGTAAACTTCTGGGACTACGACCCTTGTAACTTTCGTCTTCCTCTTCCCTTGTTGTCTGTTACTCTACCAACCTACCATAGTGACTGAGTTACCTGTACTCAAACTTATTTGACCCTCAATCACTACCTGTCCCTCTGGACCGCACGACGTCAGGTACCCTAACGTTTCTCAACCTGTGTTTATTAGCTGACTTGATCTATTAATACAAACGATGATAAAGACTTGACGGTTAATACAACATATACCTTCGTGTCCTCACTAGTCAGGTGTGCACAAGACAGTAAGTACTGTACAATACCAAATCAGAATTTTCTACGTACAATTTGACTCTTTATCTCCACAATAAACTATAATACAGAGGACTGAAGACAGAGTGGTGAAACATGAGAAGAAGCAACTTTGTTATAAATTCTCAATTGACTGTATTTCTTTACACTGAATCCCTTAAGTTGATTATTGACCTGTCATCTTGTCTAACTTTCACGTAAAAATCGACGAAGACTAAAAAGAGTAAAGTTCGTTTCTAAAGTCTGACAACACCCCCACCGCACCCCTTCCTTTATGTCTAGACAAGTGTCGACGATGAGTTTTAAGATCGGTATATTGGTCCTCTCGTAAACGGAGTTTAATTTTGGGACCCCGAAAAGTAACGGTAGTATTAGTAATTATATAGTTAATTCTAAGTAAACCCATAGGTGTCACACAAACCGTGATGTAGTTCTTTTCTTCGACTACCACTGTCCTTTCTAAAGTTGGTAAAACGAATATAGACTCTTACTGAGATTACCACATTTCTTTTTCGTCTTAAGCAATTTTAAAACATTAAGTTGTTTAGTATTTTATAATCTTGTTCTTTTTAGGTTGTCTTGAGTCTTGTTTATTTGTTTTCTTCTAGGTTGGCAAGACATCGTATCGAAGAAGTAAATCTTCAACTACTTTGACTCAAGGTCTTTACCACTACAATTTTGTGGTTACATTTTCACTGTTAATCACTTCCAATATGTCGGTGTCTTTATCCCTTTCCGTTCTTCGTATGAATCCAGAATATTGAGTTTTACGTCACAAAAGGGGTAAGACAGTCCAACGTAGAACTAGATAATCACTCCTAGTATAAGATTCTTTTGTTCTTTTATATTATAATGTATATGGAGAGAAGAAAACTTGATGAGAGAACTTTTTAATCCTCGTTTGACAATCGTAGATGAATAAGAGAGAAGATATAATCGGTAATAAAAACAAAAACAAAATTTAAATTAAAAAAGTGACTTCAGGTCAACTAAATGTTATAATCAAAGTCCACATGTCGTTTCATTAAGTCAATATATGTCTATGTATAGATAAGAAAAAGTCTATTAATCGGTAATAATTACTATCCCTCTCTCCTTTGACTACCGTACTCCCCTACGAAACCGAACTCCCCCCGAATAAATCTACTTGTTATCCTTGTTAAGACTTACAAAAACACCTAAGGTACTCTCTCGGGAGGAAGCCCGAAAACCCGTCTAGAAACTTCCCGTCATGATGGACCCTCGGTCGTCTCCCTCTCTTCTTGTAACAAAACTGCTAAAAGTAGTTCAAAGAAGAGTGACAAAATGGAAAACAAGAAAAAACGTGTAACTATTTAAGGAAGTGTCACCACTCGTTTTATGATGTGAAAGGACATGAAAATCCTTCTCGTCTCTTACGGAAACAACCGTTTGACCTCAAAAATAAATTGAATAACCGATAGTACACTCGACCCAAACTTTCAAGAATTCGTGTCACTCTCCTAAAAAAAAAACCACATACACAGACGAAAGGAAGGCTTATGACCCAATTAATTCACTGAAATTCACATATATTGGTTTACTTAATATATCTAAGAGACTGAAGATTATTAATGAAGTCTTTTTATTGTCAATTACTCCAAACCTTAATACAGTGACCTCAAACGATACATTCTCCTATGTACACATGACAAAAGTTTCTTTCAAACTTTAATACTGAAAAATAACGATCTCAAAATCTTTATCTTAAGTATACAGTCAAGTTCATTAGTTGATGAGTAAAAAGGTCTTTGTAAAGTATTTCAATGTGTAAGTAATAACGAAAAAAAACATAGGAGTCTCAAACTTCTTAGTTTGGTTTATACTATGTGTGAACAGAAATTCCTCAAGTACTCTCTGACTGTGAGTTTATGTAGTAACTTGTAAAATTACCGTTATAATGTGTCAATCTGTATGTACATCCCGTTATTCCCACGTATCTTATGTCTGTAAGTTGGGTTATTCCCCCTAGACCTCACGAAGGACCTCCTCCTGGTGGATTCGACAGTTTCACCTACTCATCCTTACAAGAAATAAGTTACATAAGAAATCAGACGGGGCAAGAAAAAGGAGTCAAAAAGATCCACGAAAGGAGGGTGTAGGTGCACGAATACCGTTCTTGTCGGAAAGTTGAGTGACAATCGACACAGGGTTCCGGTGTTCAAAAACAGGTACTCCGGTGTCAACTTTACACGACCCGATTAGTCACAGGGAGGGATCCTCAAAAGTTGTATCCAGACTCACTTCGAACTTTTGCCAGTCGACGAAACAAAAGACGGAAAACCATCTCCTTTTTGTTACTGGTAGACTCAATACGACTGCTACGGATCCCTCTTCGTCTCTCTTCGACACTTCTCTTGCGTACAAGAGTCACAAGTACGGAGACTAAGACAACAATCAATATCATCGATACGTCAGTGAAGGGACAGGAAGACAAAGTACTCTGTAGGGTCAGAGGAATACTATGTCAAGAGAAAAAAGCGTTCGATCAAACTCGACCGCATGAAAGGAAACGTAGGTATTCTTAGGGTCGAACATATTTCTCAATGGTCACGTCTCTCTACCACTTCCTACCGAGTCCCCGAAACCCTTATTTCCATATTTTTGTATTTTTTCTTACCGTATATATGTCTTTATCTTTATCAAGTCATAATCACTTTGTATAGAATCGTGAAAGACAGAGAGTAAAATTCTCTATTTCATCCAATAGACAGTGAAATACCCCAGATTAAAATGAGACTTCCGTCACTTTCTGGTATCGTACTAAATGTGTTACCCACTACATCAGTCTAAACACCAGATCCATCTAATGAAGTCAAAGAGATCACCGAGTCGTCATTTCTTAGGTGGACGGTTACGTCCTTTGTACCCAAGTTAGGAACCCAGTCCTTCTGGGGGACCTCTTCCTTTACCGTTTGGCGGGGGGGGGGTTTAAGAAACGGACCCTTTAGGGTACCTGTCTCCTTGGACCTCCCGATGTCTGGTATCCTAGTGTTTCTCCACCTGTACTGAATCCCTGATTTGTTGTCCAGTGAGACCGTCCTCAAAGAAGTTGTCAAGAGAGTACAACGGACAAAGGAGTGGGTCATGGGATCACCCACCCCTACTCTGGGTCGTTATGGGAGTGATTGGCCTCGTTTGGGATCCCAGTACTGAAAAATACTGAAGTACATTATCGATAAATTGTCAAACAAGAAGGTAGGTAAGACTTTCATGGTGATCTCGTCCCCGTTACAAATGAAACAAATAATACTTAAGGGTTCCGGGTTGAATCATAGACCTCGTACACTGACAAGTTGTTTTTAAACGATCACTCACCCATTTATTTATGACTACTCCATCTCCTCTATTCCAGTTCGATATAAAACCTTCAACCGTCAGTTCCGAACTACTCAAACTACTCCTAAATAATACATACTTCGTCCTCTGACTCATGAAACATGTGTAATGGAAGAAACTAGAAGTGTCGTTAGAAGACATACTACACATCGTGTGGAAAAGGTGAAAAAGTTCACCCTCTTTTTATTCGAGTTTCTCTGACTCATGATCCAACTTAAATACTTTAAGGTAGATTATTGTAGGTTGATATCTATTATTTAGACCTCGTCCCCGGACAGGTCACGATTAGAGACCCAGTGGTACGACGACGACGATTCAGCGAAATCAGCACAGGCTGAGACACGCTGGGGTATCTGCCGTCGTGTGGTCCGAGGGGACAGGGACCCTAAGAGGTCCGTTCTTGTGACCTCACCCAACGGTAAAGGAAGAGGTCACGTACTTTCACTTTCCACTTTTACTTCAACGAGTCAGCACAGGCTCAGAATCGCTGGGGTACTTGACATCGGGTGGTCCGAGGAGGTAGGTACCCTAAAAGGTCCGTTCTCGTGACCTATCCCCACGGTAACACGATATGATGACGTTTCTCTACACTTCTCATTCCTTTTCCCCCCTCAGTTCTTACTGAGAGTCGAAAAATAGTATCCATTTACTATCCATCAGAGGTTGATTTCTTCTCTTGTGTCCTCATGAAGATGGTTACCTCTACTACCTAAACTAAACCCTGTGTATGTCGTCCCCAGGGGTTGGAAGCCCTAGGTTATGGACTACTAGACTCCATCTCGACTATACTCTTATTATATTTATTTCACGTGTTATTTACATTCCGTGACTTAGTACGACTTTGGTAGAGGGGGTGGGGTCAAACACCTTTTTAACAGAAGGTACTTTGGTTAAAGACCAAGGTTTTTCCAAACCCTGACGTTTATATCTCCTACTCCGGACACCCTACTGGTGTTCTGTTACAGATGTTCAATTACGAATACCTGAACTTTTGTGGAAACGATCTCTTAACCTGAGTAACCAACAACACGAATCAGTGGGACAGCACAGTGTGAGAAACACTGGTGTACCTGACATCGGGTGGTCCGAGGAGCCAGGTACCCTTAAGAGATCCGTCCTTATGACCTCACCCAACGGTACGGGAGGAAGTCCCCTAGAAGCGTTGGGTCCCTAGTTTGGGTCCAGAGGGCGTAACGTCTAATGAAATGACAGACTCAGTGGTAATAATTCAACAGTTATTTTACTTCTATAATTCACTCCTTTCATACAACACATTTCTCTTGTAGAGCCCTCTATAATACGTAATGTCTTCACTACCTGTCTCTTATGTCACACTACCCCCGTGTTCGTTCATCTCTCAAACCCTTCCTCCTTTGTCCCTCGCCCCCACTAGGTACCACGACAGACGTCACCTCTCCTGAACAGTCACCTGTATCTAACTTTTGACAAGTAATCCAAACAGTTGGTCTTCAAATAACTGTTGGATTCATTCCTGTTATAGTTATTTCATCAACCTGTCTTCGGTCTGATGAGCACCATCTTTGTACTAGCCTTTCATGTCGGTTCTTCTTATTTATTAGAAAGTTCACAAAAGTCACTCTTCTTCTTTCTCCGTTCTGTAATCAATTTATTCCTCAGACCCTCTTTTCTCTGGGAAAAATATATAAAATTAAAATCAGAAAATCTTTCTCTCTCCGTTAACTGATACAAATAGTCCACACTCTTTCTTCGGCCAATTCTCCTTTTCTATAACCTCTCTTCCGGAGTCTCCTCTCTCCTTTACTCTACTTCGAGCCTCACCTCCTCACGTGGAACTTAACGTCAACCCCGTGGTTCGAAGGCTCGATTTCCTTTCATCCACCTCGGGATACACTTACAGACGTACCTTCGTCTTACGACTCTCTGTAGGACGAACTACCCAGACTGAGAACTTCATTGTCCTGTAGCCTAATATACGAAATTCATCCTCAAAATCTTCTTTTATGTCATGAAGGAGTCATAGACCCTCTAACCAGGGTTCTGGAAGTGTCTATGGTTTTGGACGTCTACGTGTTCAGGGAAGATATTCTACCATACCAAGTCAGTCGGGAAGGATGACACCCAAAGTGTAGGAGTCTGAGTCGGTTCACTCCTATACCTTGGGAGTCTATACCTCCCGGGTGATATTCTAACCGCAGTACACCAAACCCTCTCGTTTGACTGGTTTCTAGTGGAACTTTGAGACTTACTCCCATGTCGGTTCCACTCTGTAATTTAAACCATTCCAATTGTTAATCATACTAAAACTCTACAAGAATCACAAGTCGAAAGATCAACTGACTGGTAGTGTAATTAGGTTTCCAACCAAAAATGACCTAGTCTACATGTACTTCCTATCAACACGTTTACTTAGTCTCTATGAGACAACTGATGAATATCGGGGATCTTCGACCGTCGACATCAAAATTTCGAGAGGACCCATGTTTTCTGACCGAAACTGAACACATTCCGTCCGTCTTTCAAAATTGAGTCCAGGGACGTATTTTCGTCCTGGAAGTCTAACGACGGAAAGTTATTTTCCCATTAATCTTTTTGATTTACAATTTTGGTTTTTAATTTATTTTAATAAGACTCTTTATTTGTGAGATTCGAAAACGGTATACGTTTACATTTCAGAGTAAACTGTTAGAAGGATCCTAAAATGATACTTGTAATTAGAGAGTATGGTACCTTAGAGACCCACAGATCGGTTTCGTCTTGAGAAACATCGTCACGAAGATCGTCGGGTCCCGTTATTTTTCATAGGTACTTCTCAATCACTAATTTACATATTCAGTATCCTCTTTTATTAAATCCTCTCTCTTATTAATCTGTACTACTTCTCCTTATAATCTTGAAGTTCTTGAACCTTTTCATGTTGTTAGACTATCTATGTTATCTCATTGACACGAATTATAATAATTTCACTATTTTCTTCATTTTTGGTTTTCCTTTCTCATTCTATAATACTATAATCTTATCCTATGTACTTAAGTTTATCAACTTTTCTTGATAGTTTTTATTTTAGTAACTTTATTTTCTTGAGTTATCCTCCCTCCCCTCCAGTGTCCTTTTTACTCTTAAGGACTTCACCTCCCTTCTAAACTCTTTTAATTGGTTTTACGATGTTTCTATTCATTTCCTTACTTTTTATCCTTTTTTCCAGTTCTGTATCTCCTGGTAGACCACTGGCATACGGATTATACCACTCTCAAGATCTCCTCTTCTCTCTCCTTTCCTCTCCGTCATATATTTCTTTAAAGGTATTAACTCACACACTGTCAACATTCGTCGTATGTCATAACACAGAAAAAAATCGGACTGTCAGAAACAAAAAGATAACGTCATACATAAGAAAGACATAAATTGTATTAATGATTGTATTAACCTATATATAACTGGTAATATGATAGAGAAAAGAAAAAACAGAGTAAACAAAGTACAAGGAAGAAGGGAAGAAACAACCTAATTAGTTGTAAAAAATTTTAATATAAAGGGAAATAGTCGTACCTTTAATACGTCCACAATAATCCAGGTACACCGATAAATTCAAGTTTATCCTTACATTTACTAAATTTTATTTTATTTAAGTCAAGAAGGATAGTCATGAGTCATCGGTGTATACACGGCAGTGATGACATTAACCTACCGTGTGTACTTAGTACAGGTAGTGACGTCTTTGAAGACAACCTGTCGTCACTAGGTCTATTGGACTTCCAGACAAATATAGTAGACTTAAAAGAGAAAAAGAATAAAGAACCATCTGGAACGGTGGAAAGTAATTTGTTTCCTATAACATATACCTTTTTGACGTAACCAAGGTCTCGAAAATAGAAGGGAGTCTTTCCTATGTGGACGAGAGACAGTCTTTCGATCGCATCCCCGGTCTAGTAAAATTTCTAGTTGTTGACTCAACACTTAATAGACACAAAGTTAAAAATGATTCTGTTTATATGTTGAGAAACAGGGTAGAACACCTGTATCGGTAGGTCTCCAGAATTGACTCTCGGACATCTACAAATAATCCCGGAGAAGAAAAACGACCCAGTATATAAGAATAAAGGAACTGTGACAGTCTGATAACATTTGAGACTACGAAAGTAACCGTAAAAGGAATCTAAGAATGGGAGGACGAAACATATGGAACTTTTAAGTTGATACACAGTTCGAACAGAGAGGGGTAGTAACGACAGAAACACTAAGGCCTTAGGTGAAAACCAGAAAAGACAGGACCGCGATCATTTCTTGGGTGGACGGTTACGTCCTCTGAATTCTATACACCCAAACTAGGGACCCAGTCCTTCTAGAGGACCTCTTCCTTTACCGTTGGGTGAGGTCATAAGAACGGACTTCTTAGGGGACCTGTCTCCTCGGACAGCCCGATGTCAGACATCCCAACGTTTTCTCAACCTGTGTTGAATCTCTGTCGTGTCAGGACATACTAATGGTCTTTGAGGACGACGAAACGGATAATCCTTGATGGACGGACGCACGTACGATTCAGTGAAGTCAACACAGACTGAGAAACACTGGGAGACTTGACATCGGACGGTCCAAGGATACAGGTCCGTACTTATGACCTGACCCAACGGTACGGGAGGAGGTCCTCTAGAAGGGGTGGGTGTCCACCTTGGGTGTAGAGATAGAGAATCCAGAGGACGTAACCGACGACTCAAGAAATGGTGATCGCGATGGACCCTTCGGGTAATCCTTGATGTGAAGTGGGTTTAATCGGAAAATCGGTCGATTTAATCGGAAAACCTCTTCCTTTACCGTTGGGTGAGGTCATAAGAACGGACCTCTTAGGGTACCTGTCTCCTCAGACCACCCGATGTCAGGTACCCCAGCGTTTCTTAGACTGAGCTGACTCGTTGACTGTGTTTAATCGGAAAATAATCCCGAAAGGATCGTCGTATCAACCATTTCTTGGGTGGACGTTACGTCCTCTGAGCTCAAGCTAAGGACCCAGTCCTTCTAGGTGACTTCTTCCCTGTCCGATGGATGAGGTCGTAAGAACCCGTAAGGACCACCAAGTCGACCATTTCTTAGGTGGACGTTACACCCTCTGGACCCAAGTTAGGGACCCAACCCTCCTAGGGGACCTCCTCCCTTTCCGATGGGTGAGGTCATAAGACTGGACCTCTTAGGGTGTCAGGTACCCCAGTGTTTCTCAGATTGTACTGACTCACTGAAATTGAAAGTTCTTAATCCTTTAATTAAGGGGTTCCCCTTTAAATGACCGAATGGAAAGAGAAGTGAAAAGAAATCCTAGAACCGGGGAAGTCAGGACCAACGGAGTCGTCGAGAATCACGAAAGTTTGTCTCTAAATTTTTTTTTTAAGAACAAGAAAAATCACAATGAATTATGAAAGCAAAATGGATGACTGAACCTTCTTTAAAGGTACTGGTGTTGGGAATCTTTTGTCTACACTGGACTTTTGAAAAGAAGGGTGAAGGAACGAATAGTCGTCTAAGTTAAAATGGTAACGAACTAAGAATGAAGGGTCGGATAAAGAAGTCATAAGACGTTCCATTAGGGTAAGAAACACTACAAATTAGACTTTATTTTACAACCTTTAATTTAAGACCAACACCTATGAGACATCAAAGATTCGAAGGGTACAATGGTTTTGCTAGCAACTCTCCGTCAAGAAAGAGTCACTCTTGGTCCCACAAACGAAATCAGATACACCCGAAGGGACCACCGAGTCTCCCATTTCGCAGACAGACGTTACGTCCTCTGGACCCAAGCTAGGGACCCAGTCTTTCTAGGGGACCTCTTCCTTTACCGTTGGGTGAGGTCATAAGAACGGACCTCTTAGGGTACCTGCCTCCTCGGACCACCCGATGTCAGATGTCCCAACGTTTCTTAGCCTGTGCTGACTAACTGAGGTAGATTTTTGCAAACCTTTACCCACTCAGGTCCATAATGTTCTTTCTTTGACTGGAATACTTACCGAATAAAGTTTGTACAAGTATCAAATCTCTTACTGGATTGTACAAAAGGATAACGAAAACTTAAAGGAAAGCCCGGTCTGTCTCATTAGTCTCTTAAGGGAAGGTCGGGTCACCAATCCCGAGACACGAAAATGACGGTTACAACAACAACAACAAACCAACGATTCAGCACAAACACTGAGGTGCCTGACGTCCTACGGTCCGAAGGGACAGGAAGTGGTAAAGGTCCCTAAACGAGTTGAGTAGAGGAAACTCAGTCACTACGGTAGGTTGGTGGAATGAGACAGTGGACAAAAGGAGGAAGGGAGTTAGAAAGGATCGTAGTCCCAGAAACGGTCACTCAACCCAGAAGTTGTAGTCCACCACTTTCATAACCTCGAAGTCAAAGTCGTAGTCAGGAAAGTTACTTATAAGTCCTGACTAAAGGAAATCCTACCTGACCAACCTAGAGGAACGAGGTTCCATGAGTGTTTTCAGAAGAGGTCGTGGTGTCAAGCTTTCGTAGTTAAGAAGTCACGAGTCGGAAGAAATACCACGTCAAGAGAGTAGGTATGTAGTGATGACCTTTTTGGTATCGAAACTGTCGGGTCTGGAAACAACCGTTACACTGCAGAGACGAAAAATTATACGGTAGATCCAAACAGTATCGAAAAGAAGGTTCCTCGTTCACAGAAAATTAAAGTACTAACGTCAGTGACAGACGTCACTAAAACCTCGGGTTCTTTTATTTCAGACAATGACAAAGGTCAAATGGGATGACGGTTCCCAAGTTCAAGTCAGGGATCAACCCTTTGATTCTAGGGTGTTTGGTGCACGATACCGGTTTGTTTGTCTCATTAGTAGGTTACCCATGGTTCTTCATGGGACAAAAAGTCAGACAACGGGAGACAGGAGAATAACAGAACCAAAGGAGGGAGAGGGGTTGGCGGACGACCCAAGACTATTTAAAACGACGAGGTCTTTTGGATAAAATCCGATATAGAGACCTAACGTTACTACCTGGGAATAAAAGAATTTACCTAGTGGATATTCCTTTCGTTCAAAAAGAAATCTTAGTGTTCAGTTAGAATCTCATGAATGTATTAACGTAAAAATACCTTATCCAGGAGACACGTAGTCTCTACTCTCATCTGTCACTACTGTATCTCCTCTGTCTCCGGGGACACGACACCCTAATACTTATTTCCCTCATCCTACCGTACTGATTACTCTCCTCAAGATTCTATGAGTCGAAAATGGTTGAACGATAAGAAAAAGTAATATAAACGAGAAACTGGTTAACACACCGTAGAATCTTAAATCACTTATGAACACTGGGACTACGTCGAAAGATCGTAAGAAAGAGACGAATCAAGGGAAGAGAGACCACAAGACGATATCTTTAAAGACGACAAGTCGGAGGATTGAGGGACCGAGACATTTACTCGGAAAAAGACTGAACGAATATGGAAGGAAGAAACCTCCGACCAGTGAAGAAAACCGGTCTTTAACCCTCATTTGTATTCCCCCAGTCTTAGGAAGTGATGGACAACATATTTCAGTCTTTTGTCAAGAAAGTACTTCAAACAGATCAAAAGACAAACAAATACCACTTTTACAGATCGCAGTCAATCAATGAGGTAGTCCTCGTCTTCTTCTATTGGTACGAAAGGGTCATCAAATATCGTTAGGTCAGGATCCAGTCCTAATCTAAAAGTATGAGTCCAAGTTAGGGACCCAGCCCTTCTAGAGGACCTCCTCCCTTACCGAGGTTATAAGAACGGACCTCCTAGGATACCTTTCTCCACGGACCACCCGACATCAGGCACCCCAACGCTTCTCAACCTGTGGTGACTTCACTGAATCGTACGTGTGTAAATAAGGACTTTGTTAATGATCGGTTCCCAAACACCAATAGTAGAAAAATTTTGGTTAAAATAACAAATAAAAATAAAAACCGACACGACCCAGAAGTAACATCACACACCCGAAAGAGCTCAATGCAACTCGTCTCCGATAAGAGATCAATGTCACGTGCCCGAAGAGTAACGTCACCGAAGAGAACAACACCTCGCGCCCGAGAGTTCGAGCCCAAGTCACCAACACCGTGTGTCCTAATCAACGAGGTACCGGTTCACCATAGAAGGACCTGATCCCTAGTTTGAGTATACGGGACGTACCCGTCCATCTAAGAATTGGTCACCCGGTGGTCTCTTCAAGACACTAATAGTAGAAACTACGTCAGATAACTCTTAGATAATTTTCTACGAACGAGGAAACTTCTTTTCGATACTGTTTGGATCTGTCGTATAATTTTTCGTCTCTGTAATGAAACGGTTGTTTCCAGACATCCCAGTTTCGATACCAAAAAGGTCCTCAGTACATACCTACACTCTTGACCTGGTATTTCTTTCGACTTGTGACTTCTTAGTTACGAAAACTTGATAACACAACCTCTTCTGAGAACCCTCAGGGAACCTGACGTTCCTTTAGTTTGGTCAGGTAGGATTTCCTTTAGTCGGGACTTATAAGTAACCTTCCTGACTATGACTTTGACTTCGAGGTCATGAAACCGGTGGACTACACTTCTTGACTGAGTAACCTTTTCTGGGACTACGTCCTTTTCTAACTTCCGTCCTCATCTTCCCCTACCGTCTCCTACTCTACCAACCTACCGTAGTGACTGAGTTTTCTGTACACAGACTCGTTCGAAGTCCTCAACCACTACCTGTCCCTTCGGACCACACGACGTCAGGTACCCCAGTGTTTCTCAGTCTGTACTGACTCACTGACTTGACTAACTCTCAGGTGAGTCCCTTTACTCCAACCGTTTGAATAAATTCCTGTGTAAAGTTTTACTCATGTATAGTTTCCTTATTCTCTCTTGAAAAAACCTACTTAATTTACAAAATATAAAACTATCATTACGAATAATGTATCGAATTTTGAGTAGTTTGACATTTGGATTTTAATCACTTAAAATGACATCAATTTAATCGGAGATATTTTAGTTAAATTCTTACTAATTACGAACGATAACAACGTTATATGTTTTTCTACATAAAATTTTTCATGTTTATAGTTGTCTTTTTCTTCACACTTGGGGTCAGAGAGTTGGAATGCCCCTCGTAACATGTTTTATTATAAAATTGATATCATAATGACTGTCGGTTTTTATCTCTTAGAAGAATCCAGTCTTAAGAACTGTCGAAAAAAAAGAACGTAAGAAGGGGAATAGAAAAGGACCAGTGACGGTAGAGAGTCCATCGGTCCAAGAAAGAGATAGTGTGGGGTGAACTTCTCTTTCACGAAAAGCGAGACAAATTACCTTACCGGAGAAAAAGGAATATTCCCAGGTAGGAGGAATCGGAGGGAATTATCGGACATCTGATTTTGTTATGTCTTGTTACAAATAGAAGAGTATCTTTAGTAGAAAAGAAATCACGGTCTCATAGAATAACAATAAAGTAAACCCCGGTGACCACTCTCTTCGGTAATATTGAAACCTTAACAACGAGACACCGTCTATGATTATCGACAGATGTCTCGGAAGTAGAGAGAAAGAGGATGAATCTTGAGACTTAGACAAGGTCATAGGTGGTGTGAGAGGACGTCGGTACACTGAATCCTTTTCAACTAGAATAAGAGAAAGGTACATCGTACTCGAGTCATTTAGAGACAACTTTCTTAACGTAACTAATTTGAAATTGAAGAGTAAACTAGTAGACAAAGGGGATTATCTGAATCCTGACAAAGTAAATGATCCATCACACCCGTACCACAGAATCCGGACCTCCGTCCCAGAGACTTTTACATTCTCTGGACTTTTTTTTAAGGTTTTTTTTTTTTTTTCCCCCCGAAAATAATCAGTCGTAACCAATCTGATATAACGTTGTTGTCTATAAAGGGTCCAGAAATCGTCGAATTATGTTTTCGAATAAAGATCGAATGCAATGTACAAGTAATATCCAATTACCATTCCCTGACCCGTAAGACCTGAGATGTTTCAGTGAGTTCTTGGGTGTGACTATGTTGGAGGTATTAGGGAATCTACGTGGTGGATCTTTTGGGTCGGAAGGACTAACGGTTCCACCTCTTTTCCTCTCAGATTTCTTGACTCCGAGAAGAGACAGGTAGTAAGAAGAAAGTGACCTGTCCAGATTAGTGTACCGAAACGTGTTGATATCCTTAACTCTTTATGTCGATAAACGGGTCTCCGTTCCTTCCGGTCTATAACCATAATCTAGTACAGAGATTTTCAACGTTTTACACTTTTATTTTGACTTTTAGACTTTAGTATTTAAATTTAATTATTTTTTTAGGTTTCAAATTTTTACTTCTTTTAGGTGTAATTATTAATTTACAACCGAATCAACAACTCATAAGTATTTATGAAGTCACGAAAACTTTTAAAATAAAGAATTAAAGTTTCAGGAGTTATTCATATTGACTATGTTTTAGTATTAAGTACTTAATATACATGATAAACATAGATTACTAAGTGTGTTATTTAACATTCTGACGAAAGTACTTAAAATGACCATGTAAATTTTCGCGAACTCCTTGAAGGGACCATCAGGTCACCGATTCCGAGACGTGAGGGTTACGTCCCCCGGACCCAAGTTAGGGATGAGTCCCTTGATCTAGGGTGTACGGTGTTGGTTCACAAACATACGACGTTGATTTTTCTGGGACGTACTACGTTATTTCTAGCCCCTAGGTTCTGGGTTACGTCGGTCTATTTATTTGTATAAATTTTTATTTATTTATACATTTTTACGAACTTTACTACACACCAGAGATTTTAGTTCTTTAGGATTCTTTCGTAAAATTATCGGGAAGGTACTCCCATACCAGAAAGAACGAACGGTAAAAAAGAGACCTAGGGACTGTCACCTTCTTGAACGTTTATGATGAACGTTTTTGATGACTTGTTTATCTATTTTATTAACAAACGTGAAAACTCCTTCCATATGAGAATCACTTCTTTGACTATTTATTTTTATAAGTTATGTAAAGACATTTACAACGGTCAGTCTCAGGGTCAACCTTTCTAGACCTTGTGTGTTTTTAACTTATTACACTCCTCTTGAATTACCTCTATACCGTGTTTCCTTCCTCCTTCTTCGTCATCGACCTCTTTCCCTGTGGATTTCTTTCCACTGAAATCCAGTTCCCTAAGTCAATCGGACTTCGTAGGAAAGGACCTAGTCTATTTCACTCAACCTTTTCAGGTACGGTCCGTCTCCCTTATTATAAACCGTTCTGTGTCCCCACACTTTTCAGGAGACACAACTTCTTCATCACTCTTCGTGTCGTACAACTCTCGTCCGTCCCTTCCTTCCTAGACCTGAACTACCTCGATCTCTCGTTACCCCCTCGACAAAGTACTTCCCGGATACCTTCACCTTACAAGGAGACAACTGTACCATGTATCCTTTGGCCGGGGAGGTTTTGTAAGGAACTCAGGGACCTGGGTTGTAGGACCCCGATCTCTGTGTCAAAGAGTGTACGAGGGTGATTCGAAGGTCTCAACGGAACCGTGTCGTCACGAAACCGACGAAATTCCGAAACTGAGTAGGCGACACGAAACACCCGAAGGGTCCTTGACGACGGTCAACTGACACCGCGGGTGAGGTCAGTCCACGTCTATCAACAGTCAAGGTAGTTGTCCACGTTTTCGTCACCACCCCACAAAACTCAAACGAGGCGTCCTAGGTAGGTTTCCGATCCTTCGGTCTACGTCCGTAGGATCTACACCCATCAATTACCCTCCCATCAACACGACCACTTGGATGTCTACGGAGAAAAGCACGGACGTCTGAAGTCGAGACTGGAGATCAGAACGTAAGAACGTGACAGGTGTACGGGTCTATAGAGTAAGTCTCGAAAGGATCAAGAAGGTGTGACGACGACCAGACGAAGTACCGACTAAAGGTCGAGTAAAAGAGAACTCGAGGAACACACTAGTGGTGGACCCTTCATAAGAGACCAAGTTAATTTGATGGTATCCGGTATGACGTGATTCGAAATGAATCTTCCAATATCCAGTCATTTTATTTCTTGATTATTCCTGGATCGTGTCCCTTGGGACGAGTTATGAGACATTACTGAATGTATCGCACACTTGATACAGAGAAGTCAACACAACCTGAGAAACGTTGGGGTACCTGACATCGAGTGGTCCGAAGAGGTAAGTACCCTAAGAGGTCCGTTCTTATGACCTNTATATATATATATATATATATATTTATATAATATATACGTATATAATAAATATATTATATATATAGTCTTATCTTAGATTTTTCCACCCATATACATATACACATTGACTATGTGAAACGACATGTCGTCTTTGATTGTGACATTTAGTCGATATGAGGTTATTTGTAACTAATGTTTTTTTTTCCCATATCCAATCCTTTTCGTCGTACGGTCATCGTGTCCGTACACAAAGAGAAATCACCCTCATCAAAAACGTCGTTAGGGATGTCGGTAGGTCCTCGGTCAGAAAAAACGTAGGGGTGGTTTCAAAATTACACTTTTATCTACCAGGTAAACCCATTCATGTTGTATGTGGGACCGAATCTTGGGGACAAAGAGTTCACATTGGATCACAGAGTACAATGCTAGAGTCCGTACCCTTGTACAAGGACGTTCTCTGTACAAATCAATGTTCTCAATAGTGAAGGTTTCGATATCTAAGGTTGGTTCTTAGATACCAAGTGTACACCTTGAAAACTAGGTCTACGATGAATACTTAGGTCTTAACAAAAATGGTATTCACGACAACGAAATACTATGTTGACGAGAGAATTGAAATAGTTGAAAAATCCCTTTGTCACGATTTTACAATTGGGTTCCCGTCAAAACATCCTTTCCTACAACAATTGGTAAATAGGTCTCCTTAAAAGTAACTCATCTATACTGGACTTGTTTCTGAACTTCCTCCACTCCCTCAGTCGTCACACTGATAGACCACTTTTCGAGAGGTCCGTCTCCCTTGTTAGTCATATTTGTGGACTCCACCTCCGTACAGACCCTACTCACTCCTTGTGGTCCCAACAGTTATGTGGACCGTATCCCACTCAATCAGGTTCTCATCATCCTTGATCAGTCTCCATTCACTACCCCTATATCGAGTCCACCATACGAGATCCTGTGAGAGTCCTGAGACCCATAAAGAGACTCATTTTATCTCTCTATAACCTCTCAAAACTTTCAACAGAACGTAAATACTCTTAGTAAGACCGACAACCTAATCAGTCAAGAACCCTTATCTGACTCGTTCACACCCTCGTGTTACTGAACCCCCCTCCGGCTACGTCCCTCAGTTATACCTGTCATGACACCCGAGTCCGTCACCGTCAACGTTCACCCCCCGTGATCAGTGTAAGGACTGTGTAATCTCTGTCTTACACGTCAAGGTACAAATCCAAACGTAAATAGATATTTTGTATTGAGTAATTCAAATAAGTCCATAGACACATCTACTTATATCTTGTATTTCTCGATGTCGCTCCACAGGACTCTTTAAACTATATACCGGTCATTCACAAGTCAGAAACTGTCACTTCGTTCAGTTTCTTATTATCTAGAAGTTCGAGTTTGTTTGAAGTAAACTCAAGTAAGTCCTCAGAAAAACTTACACTAATCACTTTTCGGTTTACAGAGTGCAGTTTAGACGAGTGTCTCAAATTATGACCCGTCTTATTCCTGATCTAAGACCTGATACCATTGAAGAAGTTTCATTATGGTGGGACTCTCCCAAGTAAAATGATAATTGAGAAAAGGTAACCACAATCTTATCACATAAAGGATTATTTTTACCTATTTGACCGAAAACTAATTGTTTAGTCTAAAATAGTCATTGAAACATTGAAAGTCCCACTCAACCAAGAGACCTTGAATTTGTAAAGACACACTTGACTATTTTGTCTCCGGTAGTTTTGACTTCTGGAATAAGGTAAGTGGTTGTATATTATTACACTTCAAGTAGTCACCGATCGGTCAAGAACTATAGATTTTTATTTTTACTTTGTTTGTTTTTACATATATAAAAGGACGAATGTCCTACATATATTTGTTCTTTATGTTTAACATTATTTTAAATCATTTTGAAAAAAACCTTCTAATGGGTTCTTGAGTACCAACGTTCTATGTCACCAGTCAGGAGAATGGAGAATCACAGAAGGGTGTTTACACTAGAGAAAGAATTTTCTAAAATACACCGAAGGTCCCATGAAACAAGAGTACTACAAAGGAGATGAACCTTATGAAAACCGAAAGTAAACAAAAATACCCGAGTAGGTAGTAAGGAGGAGATTTACAACCCCAAGGAGTGCAAGTCAAGAGTATGGAGAAGATAAGACACACATGAGTAAGGGAATCACTGAATTAAGTCAGGGAATTGAAATTTCTGGTGGATTTATTTAAAGTTTAAGTGTAAAGGTTAAGACTAGAGAAAAGATTTGAGATCCGAAAATATACTTTTGACAACTGTAACGGTGAACCATAGATTTTTTGAAGAATTGAGAATTGTACAGAATTTGGTTTAAGAACTAAAAATGAAATAAGAGTGGAGGAGGGTGGTTTTTCCTTTCATTTATTCTTTTCGCCGATAATCACAATAATCCTAATACTCATGTAAAGGGAAATCGATGAACGAGTCCGGTTTATGAAACCTCAGTAGGAACTTAGAAGGAGGAGTATAGGACATACTTCAACTCGTCGTTAAAGGAAACCGAAATGAAAGTTCATTTCATGGGTTTAGGACGGAGAAAGGTAGTGAAGTCTCCGACGTTGGGTTTATGTTCTGTAGGAGTAGAGAACAGACCGTTTACTGTTCTCGGAAGAGTACCAGAAGGACGGAGGAGAGAAGAACGGACACACAACTAATTGAAATACACAATGGGATTAACCCGGTACCCACGGGTCTATAAATCAGTTTGTAATAGTACCCACATAGACACTGCCACAAAATCTACTCTGATTGTAAACTTAACCATCTGACTCATTTCGTCTAACGAGACGTATTTTACAACCACTAGAAATAGGTCAATCAATGTCCGGACTAATCTTATTTTTCATCTGGGAGGACACTCATTGACCCTTAAGGACGACTTACAGAACTCGACCCTGTAGACGAAAAAAGGACGAAAGTCTAAACTTGACTGTTTAGTAGAGAAGAACTCAGAACTAGGACGGTCGAAAATCTGATCTAAAATACGGTAGTCGAGAAGACCAAAAGGACCGGAAGTCTGAATTTGATATTGATGGACGAGACGACCTAGAGGTAAGGCGGACGACTGACGTGTAGGACTCTGAAGAGTCGGAGACATTAGAACATTTAAGGAATATTATTTAATTAGAGAGAGGATCGATAGACAGATAGATTAGAAAATAACCAAGACAAAGAGATCTCTTGGGACTGACCACGTGAGGTATTCAGATAGGAGAGTTTCGTCGGTCCCCTTAGGAAATTCTTTTATTTAAACTAGTGTAGTCAAAGGACGAGTTTTATAAGGTCGCCAAAGGGGAGTACGAACCTCATTTTAAGATTCCATAGAGGAATTCCCGGGACATACTCGACCGGACGGAACAAGGGACTACGGGGGAACACAGAGTAACTGTGAGAGACACAACAAGGGGTCACAATCCGACAGAAGGAACGACACAGGGAACTTGTGTGTTTAGATTGCAGGTACAGTCGCAAAAATTTGTACGGTAAGGGAGTCGCATCTTAAGAGAAGAAGTCAAATAGAACCGAATAAGGATTCTTCAGGTTCTTAGATGGATTTGTAATTAAGAATCCTTTAGAAAGGGATTATTGGTGAGAAAGTGAGAGTCAGAGAAATAAGATGAAACAAAAAAAGAGCCCGAGAACGAACTGTAAAATAATCAATGTGTAAATAAATCAGAAACAGAAATAAGTCAGAAATAGACAGAGAAGACCAATCTCATATTCTAGGTACTCCAGTTCTGAAACAAAATGTTTTACGAAAACTGGACAGACATACACCATCCACGAGTTAGTTACAAACAACAACTTGTTTACGGACCTTATATTTATTGACGTGAAAGGAGCGAATTTGCAGTCTATACACAACAACTAAGAACGACAACGACCCGCGTCAGAAAATTGGACTAGTATTGAGTGAGCGAACGAAACACGTCTCCGGAAAAACGTACGATCTCAACCCGGAGTGAATCAAGAGGTTCCTAAAGAATTAAATCCTTTAAGATGTCCATTTGAGTATCCATATACGAACACAAAAATCTATAGAATTAATTGTGTTTCTCTCTTGATAAAGGAATAATTGTCTTTAGGATAGGTACAGGGAAAAAGGAAGTTACCAGTCGACTTTTATCCTTGATCTTGTACACTAGTGTACATTGGTCTACCTTCAAAGAATCGGAGTAGAACGATTCACCTACTGGATAGGACTCAAGGTTTATTGACTGAATTTTTAAAATTTTACAATTTATTGTAACAAATAAAAATTTCTATCCACTTTACATAAAATCCTTTAACGGGTACTACAGATACTGTATTTTTTTTACTTCTACACGAGTATCATTTGGATCAAGTTTACCATATCTTTCCAAGATTTACTGAGGGTCAGAGAATAGGTTTTCATGATTGATATTTATCAAAAAACACGAAGAAAGGTCTTTTATTTAATACGGATGTGATCGTCGATCTTTATAAAGACCAAAAATAAGTGTCTTTTCCTAGTATGAAATGTGAAATAAGATGTGAACGAAAACATTGAGTCATTATACCGAACCGGTAGAAAGGTAATAGTCGATTACATTCAAAGGGGAGAATATAGTACCCGACATACCATAAGGTACCATATCTACAGTATAAAACAAATTATTCTTGACATTATGATTTTCCTAAACAACAAAGGTAAAAACCGATGTCATTCGTGGGATAATAGTATAGAATGTTCACACCGACATCTATTTAAGGAACGTTACTTAACGACCTAGTTTACTTAGTTTAAGGAGTCTAAAACCTTCTATCACCAATTAACAGAAGTTTTACAACATATTTAGATGTGACGATGGTTATCACAGTCAGAACCAGGTTGACAATTTAAATTTTTTAATACTGGTTAAAAAACTCGTCATGATTTACGAATGAGTCTATACGTCTACTATGATGGGAATGCCGTCTTTCACTTCTCCTCGATTTTTCGGAGAACTACTTTCACTTTCTCCTCTCACTTTTTCAACCGAATTTCGAGTTGTAAGTCTTTTGCTTCTAGTACCGTAGGCCAGGGTAGTGAAGTACCCTTTATCTGCCCCTTTGTCACCTTTGCCACAGTCTGAAATAAAAAAACCCGAGGTTTTAGTGGCGTCTACCACTGACGTCGGTACTTTAATTTTCTACGAACGAGGAACCTTCTTTGCAATACTGGTTGGATCTATCGTATAAGTTTTCGTCTCTGTAATGAAACGGTTGTTTCCAGGCAGATCAGTTCCGAGACCAAAAAGGACACCAGCACGTACCTACACTCTCAACCTGACACTTCTTCCGACTCACGGCTTCTTAATACGAAAACTTGACACCACAACCTCTTCTGAGAACTCTCAGGGAACCAGATGTTCCTCTAGGTTGGTCAGGTAAGACTTCCTCTAGTTGGGACCCTAAAGAAACCTCCCTTACTACGACTTCGACTTTGAGATCATGAAACCGGTGGAGTACGCTTCTCAACTGAGTAACCTTTTCTGAGACTACGACCCTCCCTAACCCCCGTTATCCTCTTCCCCTGCTGGTTCCTACCCTACCGACCTACCGTAGTGCCTGAGCTGCCTGTACGCAGACTCACTTGAGACTCTCTACCACTACCTGTCCCTCCGGACCGTACGACGCTAAGTACCCCAGAGTTTCTCAACCTGTGTTGACTCGCTGACTTGACTTGACTTTACGAATGAGGAACCTTCCTTTTAATACTGGTTGGATCTATCATATAACTTTTCGTCTCTATAATGAAACGGTTGTTTCCAGGCAGAGCAGTTTCGATACCAAAAAGGTCACCAGTACATATCTACACTCTCAACCTACTATTTCTTTCGACTTGCGATTTCTTAACTACCAAAACTTGACACCACAACCTCTTCTGAGAACTCTCAGGGAACCTGACGGTCCTCTAGGTTGGTAAGGTAGGATTTCCTCTAGTCAGGACCCACAAGTAACCCTCCTGACTACGACTTCGACTTTGAGGTTATGAAACCGGTGGAGTACCCTTCTCAACTGAGTAACCTTTTCTGAGACTACGACCCTCCCTAACCTCTGTCCTCCTCTTCCCCTGCTGTCTCCTACTCTACCGACCTACCGTAGTGACTGAACTACCTGTACTCAAACTCACTCGAGACCCTCAACAACTACCCGTCCCTCCGGACCACACGACACTAAGTACCCCAGTGTTTCTCAACCTGTGCTAACTCGTTGACTTGACTTGACTTGACTTACAGAACAAAACCAACCGTAAAGAAATTAATACTTAATACCTAAAAAGGTACGTATGACCAATAAACAAAAAAGATATTTAATAAAAAAGTGTATAAAACGAATTAAAATAATCTGACGGAATTAGAACTAAGTATTTTGAAAAGATATACAATTTCTTTAGTAAGGAAAGTATATACATAATGTTTATAGGAGGGGTCAGAACTTATATTAAAAATTACTGACTAAAAATTTTTACCTCAGTATACCCCAACTTGTCTCAAACTGTACTGACTTCAGTGAATCGTCGTCGTCGTCGTCGTCATGTACTAAAGACTTAACATAGAACGAATCTTTCCGGAAACGGTGAGACTCTAAAACTTACGTAAGTAACTAAGAAAATCTTGTGAGTACCAAAGTAAAAAATTCACAAATTTAGAATCTATAAAGACCTTTAATAAATTAACGATGTATAGTCTATGTCTAGACTGAATTGAAAAAAATTACCTAGTAAATAACTTATTAGATAAGAAAAACTGGTAAATAAACTTTATGAGTGAATCGTTTACCTCAAACGTAGTTAAAAACTTAAGAGAGAAATAAGACAACTGGGTATACGACCAAGAAGTCAGTGTTTGACATCGAAGAGTGGTACAAATTAATAGTTCCACTCGAACAGGAAGAGTAAAAGAAAAAGTCTTATATGGACCGAAAACCATATACAAGAAAAAGAGGTCAACTTGAAATTTTAAGTTAGAAACATTTCGAAATTAGACATATCTCTCCTCAGATTTCTTTAGAGACGTTACGAGTCTTACTATCTACCACCTTTGACCCCTTTTGACTAAGGTTATGAACATCGGGATTTGTCCCTTATCGTTTTAAGAAATCTACCTTAAGATCTCCGTACCTACGAGGACACATTCAACAGTTTTAGTACACTAAGAACAAAGATGTCACTGTCTCAGTTGGTCATTCACCCTTTTTATTCCCTAGGTCATTTTTATAAATTCTTATTAAGACTAAATAACTGATCTATAAAAGGACGGAAGAAAGGGTTGAGGGTTTCATATGAACCATATTCGTTCATAGTAAAAATTAAAACGTACAAAAAATAAACTGTAAAAGAGTTGGAAAAAATTTTTAGAAGGTGACACAACCGTGATTTGAATCTTGTTTAGAGAAACCCTTAGACTACGGGAAAGGTAAGTGAGAAATATTCAAGAATTTATAACTGTTGGTAGTCAATTTGAGGATTTTTAGAGAAGGGGGTACCTAAAAGGTGATCTAAGTGAAAGAAAATAAACGTGAAGGGTAATATCACCTTCATTGTCGATCGTACAAAGGGATTTATGAACACGAGATGGGTGGGACGGTGGGTGGGGATGGAAAATTACATTCAACTATAAAATCGTCGACCCGACTCGTCGACCTCTCTAAAGTTTTAGTTACTCATAAAAAACCTTGAAAATAATTTTGAGTCAGAATCATTGCAAGACCATATATAATAATAAGAGCAAATTGTCTTCACATTTGTTCGATTCTCTTCGACTCTCTCTCCTTTTTATATTTAATATAAATAACGTATGAATGACACACAATTCTCAACGACCCACGAAATAAGGTACTCCCGTCCCCGGTACAAACAAAACAAATGGTCGAGTAGGAGTCATAGGTCACACGACGAACCCGGTATTAGGGGTGACTTATAATAAACCATCTTTCGAACTTACTTGTAAGTATAACAGGGACAGAACCACTCACACAAATACCTTGTCTGGTCAAACATAGGGATATTTTCGAAGCCATTTGGACCTAATAACATAAGACAAAATAGTCTCACAGAGCCACTGATACCCTTTGAAATCATCTAAAATTTTTTAAAGGTTATTAAATTCAAAAGTGGAGAGATACAATTTCCGGTCCCCTATCCACATCCCCAGGATCCCGTTATGTCTCTTTTGACACGAATAAGATCTTTCTTACATAGATCTGACATAAAGGGAAACAGTTTACAACAATGAGATTGAAGATATTGTAACATTTCGAAATAAGAAAACTTCTATCATAAACCAATTTAATAGCTGGGTAGGGGTACCTATCGTCAAGGCACCCTCATTTCACACAAAGTATAGAACTTTAAAGTCAAATATAAAAACCCTGTTTCAGTCCGACCAAAAGGAAACCGTAAATTAATACAAACACAATAGGTGTTGTGAGAAAAGGTAATCGTCTTAATTAGTTCCCTACCAATGTGGAGGAGGTGTTTCGGTGAACAAAAAAAAGTCCAAAAGGTAGAAGTATCGAAGGATACGGATACTGTGTCGAACACTAATTAGTGAGTAAAATTTATGAAACTTGTTATTCTGAAGACGGAAAGGGACCTCTCGGACCCCTTGTAAGAGTAGTGAATGTCGTGTGTACTTTTCTATGTAATATCATCGGAGTCCCAGAGGACGGTGGGGTCCCAGTAAAAAGTGTCTTTACATAAAATTATAAGCTCTCGTCAACACGCGGAAAAGACGATTTAACAACTCGATAAATTACAGAAAAATTACATTCTTCGGTAAACGTAACAGGACTTCACAATGTCGGAAATTTACTTAGTGTTCTATCATACTTCGAGGTAAACGAGGGTCTAAAGTACACGATATCATTATCACTTCCTTTTTAGTATGAGTAAAGAGTTTGTGACAACCGCCAAAGACAACGAGGATTACACTTCCAAACCAAAAATTAAACAACCAAAGACGTTTCGTGTTTAGTATAATAACCAAAATTTACTACTATCTACGATAATGAAATCCATTCTCCCTTTTGTTTTGTCCTAACACCACACTTTTGAGTTAAAATGTAACGAACTAATTAAATAAAATCACCGTACATCGTTTCTGATAAGAAATAATACAACCTTATTAGGTTAAATGACATTTGATCAGATTGTTTACTTTACGGACCTCCATGGAATATTTAACGTCATCACAAAAACAACATCACTTATATTTACTTAGTTTATGTTTAAGGATTCTGTCAAACAGATCGTTGTATACATAAATTTAGTAACTGGAGTTAAAGTAACAACTAATGTAAGTCGAATCCAAAACAATCAAATGTAGACGAGTTAGGACCGTCTTTAAACTTTAACGGTTAGTAAAACTTAATGTCTAAAGGAAAGTAAACCAACCACTCCTTCAAAGAAGTACGAGGGAAGAGTGACCGGTACGATATCTGACTTACACGGTGGGAGTGAGGGAGGGGTTAAGTGTTCAACTTTGGATTAGGGGTTACACTACCATAAACCTTTACTCTGTAAACCCCCACTAATCCAGTTCTCTCGTTTCGGGAGTACTTACCTAATCATGGGAATATAATTATTTTCTCTGGGGTCTCTCGAGGAAGGAGGTGGAGGAAGATGGTACACTACGTCCGTTCGTACGAGTTAACACAGACTGAGAAACGATGGGGTACCTGACATCAGATGGTCTGAGTAGACAGGTACCTTAAAAGGTCCGTTCTTATGACCTCTCCCAACGGTAAAGGAAGAGGTTCACTAGAAGAACTGGGTCCCTAGCTCGGTACCAAAGGACGTAACGTCCGTCTAAGAAATGGTAGACTCCGTGGTCCCTGCGGGGAAATTGTACACTCCTGTGTTGTCTTTCTGACAACAGATACTTCATCCTTCGTCCGAGAGAGATCTGAGGTGTAGACGACCGTGGAACTAGAATCTGCACAATCGGAGATCTTGGATTCTCTATTTAAGGATAACAAATATTCGGTGAGTCAGATACCACAAGACAATAATATCGGACCTGACCGGTCCGGTTCTTCTATTGAATTTACTCTCCCACCATTTTGAAAGTATTTTGAGACTCAACTGTTACCCATTATTACATCGGTTATTTGTGTTGTACTTAATTACATTACGAATCTCCTGAGAAGTATCTAAGGTGACTCACTCTTTTCATTATACACGTTTTCGTACATTTCTCCCAATAACGTACACGTATGTCCACACAGTATACACATATATGGACGTACAGATTTATAAAACTGTACACGACACGACACGAATCAACAAGTCAGTACAGACTGAGACGGAGAGACACCTGATCGGACCGTCCGAGGAGACAGGTACCCCCAAGAGGTCCGTTCTTATGACCTCACCCAACGGTACGGGAGGAGGTCCCCTAGAAGAGTTCGGTCCCTATCTTGGGTCCAGAGGACTTAACGTCCGTTTAAGAAATGGTAGACTCGATGGTCCCTTCGGGTAAAACTGTACATCTTTATAGATTTCTACGTTTGTGTGATTAACAATTTAGACCCAAAGGGTCCCTCTCTCTAACTCACCGTTATATTAGTTATTTGTTTAATTTTCTATCATTTGTGAGGGAATTTTACGTTTAAAATACGAATAATTTTACCCGTACAAACATGGTTAACTGAAACAGAAATCTCCTCTGTCTTAAGTCCATGTCGCCTTCCAGAAGAAGTAAATAACTTACCACTCATTTAATCTAAAGAAGTATGAATTATGGAAGTCATAACCTGTCATTTATTCCCTTTGACCTTTAGACTAAGAAAACAAACCTTTTCCTCATACTAAAATTATTGTACTTTATTAGTTGAGGATAACTAATAACCATTCGGTTTTGGGGTATCACTCTCACTGATAAGTATATCCCGACAGAGAAAGGAAATCAGTTATTCTTAATAAATCGTGAATGGTACCCGGTCCGAGATACCCTCCACAACCCGTCCTATGTTCAAATGTCTGACGTTTGAAATTACTTGGATATGATATCAACCCCGAGGTTTTATTAAAAGAACCCGAGGTGACGTCTGTCATTGACGTCGGTACTTTAATTTTCTATGAACAAGGAACCTTCTTTTCGATACTGGTTTGATCTGTCGTATAATTTTCCATCTCTATAGTGAAACGACTCTTTCCAGGCATATCAGTCTAGCCACCAAAAAGGCAATCAGTGTATACCTACACTCTCAACCTGATATTTCTTTCAACTCGCGACCTCTTAACTACAAAAACTTGACACCACAACCTCTTCTGAGAACTCGTAGGGACATGTCGTTCCTCTAGTTTAGTCAGTTAGGATTTCCTTTAGTCGGGACTTATAAGTAACCTTCCTGACTACGACTTGGACTACAAGGTCACGAAACCGGTGGACTACGCTTCTTGACTGAGTAACCTTTTCTGGGACTACGACCCTTTCTAACTTCCGTCCTCCTCTTCCCCTGCTGTCTCCTTTCCTACCAACCTACTGTAGTGGCTGAGTTACCCGTACTGAAACTCGTTCGAGACCCTCAACCACTACCTGTCCCTTCGGACCGTACGACGTACGTCAGGTACTCCAGCCTGTGCTGACTCGTTGACTTGGCTTGATATCAACCCCACTGGTCGTTCGATAAGTAAATATCGAACAAACGGTTCACTTTTCCCCTTCCTCCTTTTCTAAAGGTCCATCTTGTCACACACATTTCGGAGTCTACACTCTTTCTCGTATCGTATACATCCCTGACACCTTGTCGTGCACGGACCCGATATGTCCCCTCCTTTCTATCAACCCGTCTCCTCCCAATCTCAGATAATCCTCTATTCTGATTACACGCAAACCTACTCTACCAAATCACCGAATCATCCCCACGAGACTCTTCGGACCGGTAGACGAGGTTCACTACTCTTCGAGATCCTTCAGACTCGTACCTTCACTATACTAACCTAAACACAAAAATCTTTACATTGAGATCGTCGTTCCATCTTCTATATCAACTTCTCATCCTCTAAACCCGTCACCTTGGTAAATCCTTTGGACGACTTCTATTCGTTCTCATTTATTCCCCTCAGTCTTCTCCTTCCTCTAGAACACCCCCTACCATATTTTCATCTTAATTATCTTATATCACTAGTTACGTTTTCTTTGTCTCTTTTTGTTGTCTTACCCTTTCTGATCTCTAGAGAAGTTCTTTTAATCTCTATGGTTCCCTTGTAAAGTACGTTTCTACCCGAGTTATTTCCTGTATTTACTATACCTGGATTGTCTTCGTCTTCTATAATTCTTCTCCACCGTTCTTATGTGTCTTCTTGACATGTTTTTTCTAGAAGTGCTGAGTCTATTAGGGCTACCACACTAGTGAGTAGATCTCGGTCTGTAGGACCTTACGCTTTAGTTCACCCGGAATCTTTCGTAGTGATGCTTGTTTCGATCACTTCCACTACCTTAAGGTCAACTCGATAAAGTTTAGGACTTTCTACTACGGCTCTCTCACGACGTAAGTTGTACGGTCGTTCAAACCTTTTGAGTCGTCACCGGTGTCCTGACCTTTTCCAGTCAAAAGTAAGGTTAAGGTTTCTTTCCGTTACGGTTTCTTACGAGTTTGATAACGTGTTAACATGAGTAGAGTGTACGATCATTTCATTACGAGTTTTAAGAGGTTCGGTCCGAAGTCGTTATGTACTTGTTGAAGGTCTACAAGTTCGACCAAAACCTTTTCTGTCTCCTTGGTCTCTAGTTTAACGGTTGTAGGCGACCTAGTAACTTTTTCGTTCTCTTCAGGTCTTTTTATAGACAAAGACAATATAACTGATACGGTTTCGGAAACTGACACACCTAGTGTTTTTTGACACCTTTTAAGACTTTCTCTACCCTTATGGTCTGGTGGAATGGACGAAGAACTCTTTGGATATACGTTCAGTCCTTCGTTGTCAATCTTGACCTGTACCTTGTTATCTGACCAACGTTTATTCTTTTCCTCATGCAGTTCCGGCATCTAACAGCGGGACGAAGAAATTGAATATACGTCTCATGTAGTACTCTTTACGACCCAATCTTCTTCGTGTTCGACCTTAGTTCTGACGGTCCTCTTTATAGTTATTGGAGTCTATACGTCTACTGTGGTGGGAATACCGTCTTTCACTTCTCCTTGATTTTTCGGAGAACTACTTTCACTTTCTTCTCTCACTTTTGTAACCGAATTTCGAGTTGTAAGTCTTTTGATTCTAGTACCGTAGGTCAGGGTAATGAAGTGCCCTTTATCTACTCCTTTGTCACCTTTGTCACAAAAAACCCGAGGTTTTAGTGACGTCTACCACTGACGTCGGTACTTTAATTTTCTGCGAATGAGGAACCTTCCTTTCAATACTGGTTGGATCTATCGTATAACTTTTCGTCTTTATAATGGAACGGTTGTTTCCAGGCAGATCAGTTCCCATACCAAAAAGGTCACCAGTACATACATATACTCTCAACCTGACACTTCTTTCGACTCGTGACTTCTTAACTACGAAAACTTGACACCACAACCTCTTCTGAGAACGCTCAGGGAACCTGACGTTCCTCTAGGTTGGTCAGGTAGGATTTCCTCTAGTCAGAACCCACAAGTAACCTTCCTGATTACGATTTCGACTTTGACGTTATGAAACCGGTGGAGTACCCTTCTCAACTGTGTAACCTTTTCTGGGACTACGACCCTCCCTAACCCCCGTCCTCCTTTTCCCCTACTGTCTCCTACTCTACCGACCTACCGTAGTGGCTGAACTACCTATACTCAAACTCACTTGAAGACCTCAATCACTACCTGTCCCTCCGGACCACACGACACTAGGTACCCCAGCGTTTCTCAACCTGTTCTGACTCACTGACTTGACTTGACTTGACTTCACTAACAAGACTCTCTAACCGGCTCTTTCTCTCCTCAATTTGTACGGAGGTCTAAAAGATTCTTATTTCAGTCGCATTATTGGTTAAGAAAGGGTAATTGAACTAATCTTCCTTCTCTTGAATCTAAATATTTTCGAATATGAGTCTGATCGAGATTTGTGTTTTGATTAAAAATAACTCGTAAATAATATACAGTCCGATTTTATAATGTATACGACAGAGAAATAATTATCAGTAAGATGTTTATACATCATGGTTGACACATAGATTATTACATAATTTATGATAATAATAGTAATAAAGGCACGATATTTACTCATTTGACGTAAAAATCTACCAATTCCTTGAACGGGTAACATAGTGTCTCAAACTCATTTGAGGTCCTCAACCACTACCTGTCCCTCCGGACCGCACGACGTCAGGTACCCCAGCGTTTCTCAGTCTGTGCTGACTCGCTGACTTGAGTTGACATATCTATCACCTCGGTTCTGAGCTTAGGTCCAAACAAGTGGAGAGTTTACGAAAAGTTGTTGGCACGACACAACGGAAAAACTGTAGTATACCTCACCCATCCGAGGTATAAAAGGTCGTCTCGACCTCTGTGTGTTGAATGAACAAAAGTGTAAATGAAGTCACAGACACAGAGATTGATTATACTAAAGTAACTATATAAGAGTAAATAGGTTCGATAACTATAGACAGATACTTTCAATTCCTATATTAAGAAAAGAGAGAGACGGAGTGGTATGTGTACGTTGAAATAGAACATATGAAAGTTATGTCACTACTAGATTAAAACCAAATTATATAAGTAATAAGAATTTAATTTTAGTATAAAGACCTTGAAGGGACCACCAGGTCACCGACTTGGAGGAGTGAGAGTCACGGAAAATATTATTCGTCCATTTAATTTGTTAACAAGGAGACTCAAGACACCCAAGAACCAAAGATTTACTTTGGTTCCTCACCCAACACCCTTGGAGACTATATATCAGTAAACCAGTCTTCGTGTCCACTGTTGGTCCTACTGACCTCAGACTTTCCTTTCCCAACTTAGGAATTCCGTCTCTTAGGGTACGAAAAGTCCATCTACCCCGATCTTATCTCATTTAACATCCTGTGGGCCAGTCCCAGGTGACTCTCAACCTGTTAACGAGGCACCACGACCTTTTTTGTGTAATATCCTCTTCAAAAGGAAGCTACACACGACTATCCATCGAAAGAAGAGTCAAAAGTTTCCCTTAATTTTTCGGTCAACTTTTACACTTTTATATTCACGTCTAACAGTTCGAGGGGGTGAGGTTGATCCGCAAACCTCACCCCCTGGAGACTACAAACATAGGAGGCCCCGACTACTCTAAGACGTCTCCTCTTAGAAGTCAGAGGAAGGACCTCCCACTACCGACCGACTGTCGTAAGACATTCGGGTCACCCTATCGTTAAAGGAGATAAAGATCATTCGATAAAAATCATCGACTGGGAACTCGATAAAAGTCACTATAGTCAGGTCTTCTCTCCATGAAGATACAATGTGAAGATTTCCTTTTCTGGAGGTTAGAAAACGAAGACGTAAGACTCTGAAAGTCTACGGGTTAATCTGAAAGTTTATTAAAAGAAAAATTTTCAAGAGAGAAATGGGTGTAAGGGTTTCTATAGACAACAAAAAATCAACGAGTCAGCACAGACTGAGAAACACTGGCGTACCTGAAATCGTGCAGTCCGAAGGGACAGGAAGTGACAGAGGACCTCAAACACGTTTGAGTACATGTAACTCCGCTATACGACAGGTTGGTAGAGTAGAAGACAGCGGGGGAAGAGGAGGACGGGTCTTAAAAGTCCCAAATAACGACGGTCGATTCCTAAGTCAAAAGAATAGAGACGATTCAGTATTAAAGAAAAGGAAGACAAAATATAAGAGAATCTTAAACAAAAACAAAGTAAAGGACAAGAGGCACAAAAACACCCAAACACGGAAATTTTTTTTAGGAAATGATAAAATTACCTAAAAACTATCCACGATTTCATTTATACACATAAGTCAAAAGACAGAAATGGGTCTTCAGGTCTTTTTACGGTCCTTTACGAAAGATCTCTGAAAACACTACGACGACACGAAAACTAAAATGAATAATTTCGTCAAAAGACCACCGTGGATAATACCTCTAGTTTATAATGCGGTTTTATGTGAACAACTAACCTAAACTTGTCAAAAAAAAAAAAAAAACCAAACCAGACACAGTAGTTGACCGAAACACTAAATTCAGTTTAGGGAATTTGAGACGAAGAATCAGATACAGAATATTTTATATTTATTATGGAATACGAGTGTCCAATAATACTTCTACTTTAGTCTGTTAGACCGTCATAAAATACCTCAAAATTACACGAAGTATTTACCTTTGCGTAGATATACACTTCTGTTGAATCACAAGAAGTGTCATATTTGTTACAGTCAAAATTCGGGAAAGGGGATGTTCCAGTAAAAAAGGGGGGGTAACGGATTAATAAAAACAACGAAAAGGGACTTCGAAATGAGGGAAAAGGTTCTCGTCGGTTCAAGAAATGGGATACGGTTCTCTTCCCTTTACTAATAGGAGTCGAGAAGGAACAGTCTGAAGACGGTTGTGGAGGGTACCGTAAAGAAGTTATTCTGTTTTTGTCACTCCCTTATTTAAGTAGAAGTCAAGTAGTACAGAAGAGACAAAGAGACAGAGACTTATAGGGTAGACGAATGGGATCTACTTCCTAAAAAGGGACACGGTAGTGGTTTCAACGTTTGGTTTACTGTCACGAACAGTCGTCGAATGGGGTTGACGGTTTGACACCTTATATGAACGAGATGATTGACTTCTTTTTTATGACTGTTTTTTTCCGGACCTAAGTCACTGGATTCGGTTTTTATCAATGTCCGATTTTTTTGTTTTGTTTTGTTTTGGGGTTTGGTTTTTCATTAACAAATACTAAGGGACCATCGTCGTTTCTTGAGGTTTTGTCGACAAGAAGAAGACTTGAAAGAGATTTTCTAACAGAGTACTAAGATATCGTAATCAAGGACTTTAAGTACACGGTCTCTATGTTAAAAAAAAAAAAAAAATGACGTGGTACACCTTAGAAGAAAGGGGCCAGTCCCTAGTTTGGGTACACGGGACGTCAGTTTCACACCTCAGAGTTGATGACCTGGTGGTCCCTTCCGGGGTCTCTATGTAAAGAACACATGGAAATGAATCTTCTAAAAGAACTCCAACGACTACCGACCTTTACTACACAAAACATCATAAACATTCTTCTGTATAAACATTATAAACATTTTTCTTTTATTCTACTTAAGACTGAAGATCTAAACTACCTCATTAATCTTGATCGGAACAAGAGGTTGAAATTCGTAGATCTTTTGACCTGTTTTAAATACCTTGTTGTAAATAAAAAAATTTGTCACCTATTATCCGTAAGGTCTTGAGAGTAGGGACTCTTCCCTTTGTTTATACCACTTAGGATTTTAGTGAAACTAAAAGACGGTCTATTTGTCTCTACCTCTAGGGTCCTACTCGTTCTACTAAGACGACTAAAGTCCTCTGTCTCTAGTGCCACACCTCTACTCCATCGACCTCAAACGTCCTATCTCATGTCCTCTCCTCTCTCGACACGTCTTTTTTTCGAGGTCTTCAGACGAATACTCAGGGAACCCACACTACGACTTATGTTTAGGTCTCTAAATATTCCATCTTTGGTTATTCAGACCCCTTTCCATTAACCTTTCAATAATCGGTTTTTGAGGGTATCGAGTGAGTCCCGACCCTCTACAATTATAAGATTGGTGATCTTACGTCTCACGAGTAAATCGTGGATACTGTAAAGACATCACTAAGGTCTTTCCAGTATGAAATCTTCATAATGTTTGATCGGTATTACATTTCCGATGAGATCTGAAAAGCATTGTTTCGACTTTTTCTTCAAAACTTTTCTAGTTGGAATATCCGTTCGTCTAAATGGTGGACCGTCTTTTTACATGTTATGTTAAATTTTCGACTTTGTTTTAGATCGTAAGTTCTTACATTTTAATTGTTACCGGTTACAGGTTATTTTCTATGATTGAGTCATTTCTTGAAATTTTGTCAATAATACTTAAACGAATTTCTACATTACCTTTGATACTGTTATTACTAAGTTGATATTTTTTCTTGGTTTACATCGAAAACCTCTTCTTATTATGTTATAAATCATACAAAAAACCTACTCTAATTATCGTGTAAACTATGACGTTTTACTTTTTTTTTTGTCACTTGAAATTCTATATACTTATTCAGACATGTTTCACTTTGAGACTCTCTTTTTTCAGACTTTTTTTTAAGGTGTCTCGGGGTCATTGGACACCTTTTATAAGTAGGTAAACCTCGACATCTTTTCCCTTATCTCCCGTTCTTTTATGAACTTCTTTATCACCGACTTTTCACAAGTATAAACTTGTCAGGGTTCCTCAAGTTCTTGGGGTCCTTTCAATCTGTGTTTCTTTTGGTGTGTCTCCGTGAAACAAAAACAACACAAACACGAGTAACCACAGACTGAGGGACGCTGGGGTACCTGACATCGGACGGTCCGAGGAGATAAGTACCTTAAGAGGTGCGTTCTTATGACCTCACCCAACGGCCAAGGAAGAGGTCCCTTAGATGACTTGGGTCCCTAACTTGGGTATGGAAGACACAGAGGACGTGACCACCCGTCTAAGAAAGGGTGACTCGGTGTACCCTTCGGGTAGTATTAGTTTATCGATTTTAATTCACTAAGTTTTTTTAAAGAATCCTCGTCAACCCAACACATATTCCTCTATACAAGACATGTCTCCTTGTTTTAATTCTTTTTAACTCTAAAAAATGTGTCTGTGCGTTACATCTTCTATTACCTTACTAAAGAGATTTCATGACTTTCTTTTTGAGGTTGAATTCATGATATGGGTTTGTTTGATAAGCAGGTTTTTTTTACATATCGTTTGTTAGGTTATCACCTTTATTTTACCATTTGATTTTATATGAGTCATTTAGATCTCCTTACTACCTTTTCTATTTCTATTTTTGTGAGTCTTTTACTTAATGTTCCCTTTACTCTTTTATTTACCTTACTTTTACTCTTATATTGTAACTTTAAACACTTTACCTCGATGTCATCACAAATCTCCCTTTTAAAATCGAAATGTACGTAAATAACCTTTTCTTTGTTCCAAATTAGTTATTAGATCCGAAGGTTAAACTCTTCAATCTTTTTTTTTCAATTTAGGGTATTCATCTCCATACCTTTGTTATTTCTATTTATATCTTTTGTTATTTTATAATTGACCCTTTTGTTATCTTTTTTTAGTGATCATGGTTTTCGATCAAATTTTTTTTATCGTTTTCACTATCTGTAGATCGATCTGACTAGTCCTTAAACTCCTGTGTTTAACGGTTAATGGTCCATGACATTTATAAGTTCCTTATTAATCCATTATAATACCTGTTGAGACTCCGGTATTGTTAATCATTCACTTACGTAAAATAACATACATTTAATATAGAGTAATTTTCACTAACTTTTTTCGTTTTACTCATTAAAGTCAACGATACTAACTCAAAAGTAGATCAATGTTCGATACAGTAAATTAGAGTGTTATTTTACCATTATATTAAATCACCAAACCTCAATTATACAATGTGTCTCTGATGGTAAAAACTTAATACCAAGTCAGTTAATCATTCATATACTGATCCATTTAATAAATTGATGATGATGCATTTGACGATCCAGAGGGTCCACCGAGTCACCATTTCTAGGACAGATGGTTACGTTCTCTGTGTCCTCTGTGCCCAAGTTAGGAACCCGGCCTTTCTAGGAGACCTCCTCTTTTACCGTTGGGTAAGGTTATAAGAACGGACCCTTTAGAGTTCCTGTTTCCTCGGACCGGTCGACGTCAGGTACCACAACGTCTCAACATGTGCTAAATCGTTGATTTGTTGTCGTCGTCGTTACATTTGCGTGTGTCTGACCCTTAAACAAAACAAATGAATCTACTAAAGAACTGTACACCATCCGTTGGTCATTTATAAACAAGAATTTGGGATCAACTGTCTACTTTCACCGTTCCTTCTCTAAATGGACTAAAAATTTCCAATAGTCCATCCCTCTTTGAGTCTTAAACTGAATTCAGACGGTCTAAGGTTTTAATCACAGAAAGAGGACGACGATACAGTCTGTTCATTCTTTGGAATTTTTCTCATTCAGTTCTCTCGGACTAACCATTGATACGTACACAGAAACTTTCGGGAATTTTCTTTTCCTTTAATATGAAGAAAACTAATGGTTTAATTAGGAACTTTGACACTGGAGAGAGTGAACTTTGTCTTGACGATAACGTCTTACCTTTCCTTCGTCCCCAGTAAAAAGAAAAAAGTTATGAAAGTAAATGACGACGACGAATTTAACACGTCAACTCTCGAGTCTACGTTCATAAGTCCCAACATATCAGTCAACCCGGACGACCGATCGGACACGTAAATTCGCATAACGACCCACCACACACACTAACCCGTCCCGACATCCGACCCAAGGCTCTGACGGGTCCCATGACAATTGGTCAATGGTCTGACCAATTGACCATTGGTCAGAGGGACCAATTCGTCTGGTCTTCGAAACGAAGTGTCGACCCGTCCCGACGACCGAATCGAGAAACGACCTAACCCCGATATCCTACCCGACAAAGAACCGGTACGGACGACCTATCTACCTGACCTTCAATACAAGTTGTTGACCCGCCCACACGTTTACACGAAGGGCCGGGAACGGCCCACCATCTTACCAGACATGAGGAACTTACCCGGACAATAGACCTGTGGGTTCAGTCCGTCTTGACGGGCAATTGGATTTTTTTCTCCATTCGACTTTTTACTGGTCTTTAACATCCATTGTCGTCTCCTGAAGAAAGGTCCACTGTGATCACCATTTCTCGGACGGACGGTAACGTCCTCTGGAACTAGGGACCGAACCCTTTCTGGGGGACCCCTTCCCCTTCCGGTGGGTGAGGTCATAAGAACGGACCTCTTAGGACACCTGTCTCCTCGGACCGTCCGATGCCACGGATCTCAACGTTTCACAACCTGTACCGACTTTTCTGGGTCGTGTCTTGTCGTCTCCTTGACGTTAAGTCGTCTGTTTGACATCGTTCGATGTCCACTCAGACAACTTCCAAACCCCGCCCGACACAATTACTCCTTCCGTACGTTTCTCCGCCCCCTCACGTCAATCCCAAGCTCGTAGTTTAAGTAACCGAACACACGTCCCACTCTAAGAACACCTACGAGTAACCAGCCCTCTATTCAATACCCAAAGAAATTCAGTCCATAAACCCCCTTTCGTAACAAAGCCAATTCAAAGTAAAAGAACACCCATGTACGTACTCTAAGAGGTAAAGAATAGAGGCCAAGGTAAAATCTAACTTCAGGGAAACGTACTGTCTAATCGAACGACTGGTCTGCCCCGGTGGTCGAGCCGAAATGTCTACCCGTCTCGGTGACAGATTCTAAAGACGAGACTATAGTGAAGTTCGTCCTCACACCAGGTGGTTCCAGACTACCTACATTCAGGGCGGGAAGAAGGAGTAGAAATAGTCTAGGGACTTCGACTCGGGACGTCTAATGGGGTCATCAAGGACTCTCCACTCTGGACTCACGGGGAGGACCCTTGAGGGGACGTCACGACCCCTCAGACTCCCCCAGTTGAAACCAGAGAGTAAAAGGGGACGTCTTTGTCATTCGGGTGCCCCCGGGAGAGTCTAGCCGTGACACAGTCGGACCCCCTCGCCACTATACCAGTCACACATCGGAGAGAAGAGTGGGAAAATTACGACAGGAAGAACTAGACACACCAGGTCCGTCCACGAAGTCCGAGTGGAGACCAGAGACCCCAAAGCGTTACCACAAAACAGATGTCTATTAACGATCAAGAACGCTCTCCTTGTCCTCAGTCTTAATTAACTATCGTGATAGAACTACAGAGGTTTTGAATAAAACTTTTCTGTGACAGTTCATTTCCTTTTTCTTTAGGTATCCGACTCTCTTTTATAAAAATTTTACCTATCGACTATTTAACATAGGTCTTATTTCTCTTTTGAAAAGTGTTGGGTTATTATTCTATTGAGTCAAAAAAATTTTACCTCATTCACATGTTTACCGTTTTTGTGTACACTTTTCTCCGAGTTCTAGTAATTAGTAGTCCCCTTATGTCACTCTACCGTGACGGGTGGATCACCTTACTGATTTTAATTTTTACAGATTTTATTGCTCGTAACCGCTCCTACTCCTCGTTGACATTGTGAGCACGTAGCGACACCTTTACGTTTTACCCCGTCGGTATTACGTCACAGGACGGGAAGGTGCCGCGGGACGGTACGTAGACGACTCGTAGGTTTCACGATAACGAATCCAATAACTCTTTACTTAGTATTTTCCACTGAACCCTGTTTTAGAGTACAGGAAATGTAATAAGTCTTACAAAGTTCCTGTTATTTGAACCTAATGTTTCTTCGCGGTCAGAGGTTTCGTGGTCCGTAGGTTTCGGGTTGAACTTCTCAGGGTAACATATCCAGAGGACCCGAGAGATACCCCCCTAAGGTGTACGATAAAATGAAACGCGAAAGAAATACGTCCCCTCTGGGTGTCGTCCCTTCGCGACCCCCACATAGGACTATAAGAGGACAATGAGGAAAGAGACACTCATTGAAAATCATAGAATTTTCGTACCCAAAACATATCGTGATTTTCTTTACACCCGGGGGATGGGGAACTTACACATCGAGTTGTAGGTAGACTAATACCAAAGATTTCCATAGAAGAGAAGACTTAACCGAAATTGGTGAGACTCCCGTCACTAATAAGGACAATACAATCAACCATCATAGTTCGGATCATGGTACTGATACTTCACTTAACTTCAACGAGTCAGGACAGACTGAGAAACGCTAGGGTACCTGATATCGGATGGCCTAAGGAGGTAGGTACCCTAAAAGGTCCGTTCTTATGACCTCACCCAACGGTAAAGGAAGAGGTCCTCTAGAAGGGTTGGGTCCCTGACTTGGGTCCATAGGGCGTAACATCCGTCTGCGAAATGACAGACTCGGTGGTTCCCTCTGATTTGATATACAAATTCTCTATAAAATTTCTACTTCCACCCTCAGACAGTTTCGGTACTTATATAAAGGGTCTTAGGTGGAGTGATGCACCAAGTCACTCTCAGACTCCACCTTCTCCTCTTCGAGGTCCCCGTCAACTCCCGTCTATACATCCGGTTGTCTCCCGGGTTCACGAAAATCCGTTCGAACACAGGAAATCAGGATATCTGACTCGACCAGACACCCTCTAATGTACTCCAAGGATCCTATGAATTATCGAAGTCTCACTTGAGAACTCTGAGTTGAGAACTAACACTCGTCTGTCTTGTTCAAACACAACCCTCGAAGGGTCTCCGAGAATACAGGGGACGTAACCGTCTACACAAGAAATGGTGATCACGGTGACATTTTTACGTGTTTTTATTTCTCCGTAAAATTTTTAAATCGGTTAATAAATACGTAAACAAATAAAAGACTTACACTCTATCAGGGACAGATACCTACAAAGAAAGATAGATAGACAGAGAGATAGATAGATGGATGGATGGATAGATGGTTGGATAGTCCTCTCTCTAGTCATTCTCTTAGTCTTCCGTAAATGACCTTACGTTTTAACTTCACACAGACACCCCTCTTCGAACAAGTTCGAAGAATCCTGTTAGATCTCTCCTTCGTCGATTTACCTCTTCGTCCCGTTGGACCTTTAATTTTCCGGTAAAATTGATTAGAAAGTTTCGAGTTCTATCTATTTTTATTACTACTTTTCTCTGCTACCTTATTTCAACTTAATTGAGCCTATGGGATACTACTACTTTCTCTCCTTTATTGGTCCTATAGGATATAACCCCCTGATTAATTTAATCGTTAACATGTGTAATGTTATCCTAAAACACGTAGATAATTTTACTCGAATTATTACTCAAAAATTATTATATTCTTTAATAACTGTATCACTACTGACCTTGTATTCCTAAGTCTCAATAGTTATGTGATAGTTGAGTAGACATAAACTATGTAAGTTTCCTGTTTCTTTTAAACGGTTTTAATAAACGGTGAAGTACCGTTTATCTACCTCTTTGTTACCTTTGTCACTGTCTGAAATAAAAGAACCCGAGGTTTTAGTGACGTCTACCACTGACGTCGGTGTTTTAATTTTCTATGAACGAGGAACCTTCTTTTCGATACTGTTTAGATCTATCACATAATTTTTCGTCTCTGTAATGAAACGATTGTTTCCAGACAGATCAGTTTCGATATCAAAAAGGTCATCAGTACATACCTACACTCTCGACCTGGTTTTTCTTTCGACTCGTGTCTTCTTAACTACGGAAGCTTGACACCATAACCCCTTCTGAAACTCTCAGGGAACCTGACGTTCCTTTAGTTTGGTCAGGTAGGATTTCCTTTAGTCAGGACTTATAAGTAACCTTCCTGACTTTGACTTCGAGGTTATGAAACCGGTGGACTACACTTCTCGACTGAGTAAACTTTTCTGGGACTACGACCCTTTCTAACTTCCGTCCTCATCTTCCCCTACCGTCTCCTACTCTACCAACCTACCGTAATGACTGTGTTTTCTGGACACAAACTCGTTCGAAGTCCTCAACCGTTACCTGTCCCTCTGGACTGCACGACGTCAGGTACCCCGACGTCAGGTACCCCAGCCTCTCAGCCTGTGCTGACTCGCTGATTTGTTGTTGTTACAATAATAAACGGACCCCTCACCCTAACATCCTTTTGTCAAAAACGTAAATAACTATACTAGAACGGATTTCACAGATTAAAAAGATGTGACTGGTATAATAAATAGTAGTCTCAATTTTAATTTTCCCTTCTTTGAGTATCAAAGTTCTTCATTTTTTATTATCTTATGAATTAGTTCCTGTACCACTTCAAAAAAAGGACTTCTTTTATAGTCGATGTAGAAGAAGAGAAACACTTGACGAGTCACAAAGTATCATCTTATAAACGTCATTTCGAAATTACGGACTGACTGACCCATTGACCGTCAAAAATTTTCCAAGACAGCACGTCAGTCTCTTCACACGTGAAAGAAGGTCACACTGTACAACGTTTACTCCCACCTACCGATTAAAGAATTTACCAAGACCTTATCCAAACCGAGAATTAAAACAAAATTTAGTTTAAAACTTAAAAAGTGTATATGGTACTCTTTAGAAAGTCCAGGAATCTTACAAGTGTTTTTTAGTAGGACTCATTTTGTCAGAGAAGGAATCTTCCTTTGTACGACGAATGAGCATGTCTAAGGGAAAATTTGAGGTGCTTATAAGTACTGGTGGTGACTTCGTAGAGAAATGTCTCAACGGTTGGTAGTAAAACATCCAATTATTTTGAGATCCCAACTATAAACTAAAACTAAATAAAACATCTTTATAAGTTTTCCTACCTCGGTCACGGAGGACAAAGAACATAATACACCGAACAACTGTAAACTTTAAAGTTTCATAGTTCCTAAAGAGGTTACACTGAGTAAACTTAGTTAACAAAAAGAAGGAGAGACTTACTACTCGACGACTAAGTCTTGATATACTATTTTAATCTTAACGGTTATAAAGTAACAAATGAAAATTTTTTCGACAAGAAAGTAAAAACCGTAGTCAACGTTTGATGAAACTTATAAGTCAAACAATGTCTTGAAAATAAACACAAAATTAAAATAAGAATACCTGTTTATCGGACTTCGTGTAACTACTTTATACACAACCTTTACCGTGGTAAGTCACTGAGACCGATATGATCAGTATCATAATAGAGACAGTAACTAAAGGATCCGTCCGACCCGAGACTCCAACCCAGAACCAAAAGGATGGACATTATACTCTTCACAACCTGATAGGATACCAGTCCTATCCGATTCAATACGATATCATTATTTCTTGTGAGTATAGTGTTCCGAACTTTGTTAGTCTTGAATAGAGAACAAAGATGTTAACTATTGGTAGTACTTAGTTAACCGAGAGACGAAGGTTCAATAGTAGTAAGAGTCCGACTATCTCGTCGATGGTGGACTTTGTAACCATACCGGTACCGTTACCTTTTTCTCTTCTACCACTTCGCACCCAACCGAGAATTTCGGAAACGGGGTATTACTGTGTAAAGTGAGAGAAAGAATAACATAACTAGTTTTGATCAGAATACCGGTTCAGAATGAAGTTCCTTCCCTTTGATCTATAACCATTTTGACTTACATTAGATATCCATTAGACAGTTCCAGGAAATTAAGGATCCTCGGATACAAAGATTTCACGTAACTCTCAGCAATACTGTGTGTAAACGAAACTCTTGTTTATACACGAAACGTCGTTTCTACCCATTATGAAATCCTCTTTTAAAATAACTCTATTAACATCTAAGTTCACATTCCTATTCTCTATTATGTTTCTCTAGACACATATGAAGTAGGTCAAAGGGGATCCTCATTGTAAAACGTTTTGATTTCATACGACAGCGTCGATCCTAAGACTTCTACTACGTTAGGTGGATGAATTAAATTCTAAAAGGTCAAAGTGAACATGAGTATAAAATTTTACACATAAATCAAAAGACGTCAAAATAGTTCACGTAGCCGAGTCCATAAGAGGTGGTATCAGTCTCATGATTCAAGGTTACAGTGTCCTTTGGAAGCACAACTGAAAAATATTGGTATGGGTAGAGAAGGATGGTAATAATAGAAATGGTGAGAACAACAGGTAAAGTTTTTAAAACAGTAAATTTATTAAGATAATTTTTTACAAAAGTAAAGAGACTCTATTTATGAGTTCTCACTTCAAAGACACATTTTACCATTAACGTACAAATTAAAATATTCTTTAACGGTTTGACAAAAGACCTTATCGATATGGTAAAATGTAAGGGTGGTCGTTATATATGTTCTCGGTGGTTGACGAACGGACGTAGACCATAACAGTAATAAGAAATAAATAGTCGGCGAGACTGTCTACTCATCACTATAGTGTGACACCAAAATTAAACTCAAAGGAAGTATCGATTGCTATAACTTTTAGAAAGGTTCACGAATAAATGGTAAACGTATAGATATAAACACGTCACAGATAACTTCAGAAAACGGGCAAGAAATAACTAAAAAAAAAGGAATGACAACTCAAACTCTCAATAAACGTATAAGGTCTACATTCAAAAAACAGTCCATACACTAAGTGTTTATACAAGAGGGTTAGATAATGAACTAAAAATTAAAAGTAATGTCAGAAAACGTTTTGTTTTTAAAATTAAAACTACTGTGGATCAAATAGTAAAAAAAAGGGAAAACACCTAATACGAGAACCACAGTAGACTCTTTGGAAACGGACAGGGATGTAGATTTTCTGACAGAGGAGACAAGATTACTCAGACTGAGGTCCTGTTTTATAGGATACACACCAGAAAATCCGGGTTGGTATCTGTTAATGTCTCAACGCACACTGACCGTCGGTTGTACTCCTCCTTTAACGACAGGGGTGTCATCGACCGTATGTCGGTCACATGAGATCAAAGGAACTCCCTAAACGACAGTTCCGGGGGTAACCAATCGGTACGAGTATACGGAAAGACGTAAGGATCGGGTCCGTAGAGGTCAGTTCCGGAGAAATTACCCGTCGAACCAACTCTGGGAACGGTCTGTGGAGACGACTCTGGAGAAATAACTCGAGGAACCGACTTAATGTAAAGAGGTGAAACGGAGTCATGGAAAGGTTAGGATCGGAAAGAGAAGGAAGAGGTCGGGTTACTTAGACTTTTTTCCGTTCTTGGACAACAACAAGTCCCGAGGACTCGTCACTGTACTAAAAGAGTCCGACTCGTCCTAAGTGGAATGGGAGTGGAACCCGGTAGAGTACCTACTTTTATGCTGTGATCCCTTGGTCGTGGAAAACTAATACAACAGTGTAATTCACTTAATTTCAAACTAAAAATGAAAACCAAACCAGGTAATAGGATAAACTTGTGGAGTTACCGACTAAAGAACTGTAAAAAAAATTTTCTAGTGTACTAATCATAAATATAAATTAACACACTAAGAAAACTCAACATATCATATTCCACCCCTAAGAGAGAAAAAAACACACAGATATATATAGGTCAACGGGTCATGGTATAAAACAATTCAGACAAGAAGGAGGAAACTTGACGAAACCGTGGAGACACTTTTTAGCCAACTCGTATAAGCAATAAAGACACTCAGACAAAGACCCAAAAGATAAAACAACATAACTGGACACAAGGTAACCAGACACATAGGAAGACGGTTCTCATATGCCAGAACCAATGAACCTTGATATATCAGTCGAAATTATAGTCCATTTAAGAAAGTGACATAAGAAACGGTTGTTATAAAATTGATAAGATCACGGACACAAGAAAATATATGAACAATCTTATTCGAACAGACAGATGTTTTTCTATAATGACCGTAAAACTATCCTTAACATAATAGGTATATTTAGTGAAACCATCTCTTAACTATAGAAATACAATTTAGAAGCTTCAGTACTTATATCATACAGAGAGGTAAATAAATCCGGAAGAAACTAAAGTACTCGTAAAACATTAAGAGACGTATGTCCAGGATGTGTACAAAACAATTAAGACATGGATTTTTTATTAAAGGAAGTCTCACTGATATTTGATATAACAAAATTTTAAGACATAAGACAAACAAGTAACAATTACAAATTTTTACGTCAACTAAAGAAACACACAACTAGAATATAGTAAGTTGGAACTATTAAAATAAATAAATAAATAAATAAAAAAATTAAAATTTTAGAAATTAAGAATGTACGTAAGGGTTTGTACTTGGGGGGAGGGTGGAGGGAGGGGTATTGTAGAGAGACCCAGTAGGGGTACGTGGTTGGGGTTCGTACGACATAGGACGCAGTCTGTATCTGACCGCTAAGCTAAGAATGTACTATCATATGTACAATCTTACGGTAAGAGGGTTTAGTAGGGTGGGAGAGGGAGAGGGAGACTCAGGTTTTCAGGCAATATGTGTAGACACAGAAAAAAGGACAGAACGTATGTCCCAGCAGTAACGGTAGAAGGATTTAAGGTATATATACACAATCATATGACATAACCACAAAAAGAAAGACCGAATGAAGTGAGACATATTAGCCGAGGTCAAAGTAGGTAGAGTAGTCTTGACTAAGTTTACTTAAGAAAAATTGCCGACTCATTATGAGGTAACACATATACATGGTGTCGAAAGAATAGGTAAGTAGACGACTACCTGTAGATCCAACAAAGGTACAGGACCGATAATATTTGTCACGACGCTACTTGTAACCCCATGTACACAGAGAAAGTTAAGACCAAAGGAGCCACACATACGGGTCGTCACCCTAACGACCCAGTATTCCATCAAGATAAACGTTAAAAAATTCCTTAGAGGTGTGACAAGAGGTATCACCGACATGATCAAACGTAAGGGTGGTTGTCACATCCTCCCAAGGGAAAAGAGGTGTGGGAGAGGTCGTAAATAACGAACGTCTAAAAACCTAGTGTCGGTAAGACTGACCACACTTCACCATGGAGTAACACCAAAACTAAACGTAAAGAGATTATTACTCACTACAACTCGTAGAAAAGTACACAAACAATCGGTAGGCATACAGAAGAAACCTCTTTACAGATAAATCAAGAAACCGGGTAAAAAACTAACCCAGCAAATAAAAAGACCTTAACTCGACGTATTCAACGAACATATAAAAACTCTAATCAACAAACAGTCAACGAAGTAAACGATAATAAAAGAGGGTAAGTCTTCCGACAGAAAAGTGGAACGAATATAAAAGGAAACAACACGTCTTCGAAAATTAAAATTAATCTAGGGTAAACAAATAAAAACGAAAATAAAGGTCTTAAGACCCTCCACCTAGTATCTCCTAGGACGACACTAAATACAGACTCTCACAAAACGGATACAAGAGGAGATCCTCAAAATATCAAAGACCAGAATGTAAATCTAGAACTTAGGTAAAACTCAAATAAAAACACACGCCACAATCTTTCACTAGATCAAAGTAAGAAAATGTTCACCAACTGGTCAAAAGGGTCGTGGTGAACAATTTCTCTAACAGAAATGAGGTAACATATAAGAACGGAGGAGACAGTTTCTATTCCACAGGTATACACACACCTAAATAGAGACCCGAAAGATAAAACAAGGTAACTAGATATTTTGGAACTATTAAATTTTTCTACAAAAACATCTAAGGAACTCTAAAAGATACATTCGTTATGCAGTAGACAGTTTTGTTTTACAAATACAAAACAAGGAAGGAAAGGTTAGATATACGGCAAATAAAGAAAAAGAATGACGTGACCGACTTTGAAGGTCATAATACAACTTATTTTCACCAATTTACACTTGTAAGAACGGAATAAGGACTAAAATCCCTCTCTCTATGTTTAAAATGGTCCTTCAGATTGGAATCACATCCAAAAATATCTATGAGAAATAGTTTAATTCTATTAAGGGGAGATAAGGATTTAACGACAAAAACAAAAATGATACTTACCAACAACCTAAAACAGTCCACTAAAAAAAGAACATATTCAATTATACCAGTATACTAAAAAGAAGAAAAAAAAAAAGGTAAAAAAAAAAAAAATCGAAATGAAAAAGGAAATGATTAAAAAAAAAAAAAACCTGACCGCTAAGTTAAGAATGTACTGTCATATGTACAATCTTAAGGGTAAGAGGGTTTAGTAGGGTGGGAGAGGGAGAGGGAGACTCAGGTTTTCAGACCATATGTGTAGACACAGAAAAAAGGACAGAACGTATGTCCCAGCAGTAACGGTAGAAGGATTTAAGGTATATATACACAATCATATGACATAACCACAAAAAGAAAGACCGTATTAAGTGAGACATATTAACCGAGGTCAAAGTGGGTAGAGTAGTCTTGACTAAGTTTACTTAAGAAAAATTGCCGACTCATTATGAGGTAACACATATACATGGTGTCGAAAGAATAGGTAAGTAGACGACTACCTGTAGATCCAACAAAGGTACAGGACCGATAATATTTGTCACGACGCTACTTGTAACCCCATGTACACAGAGAAAGTTAAGACCAAAGGAGCCACACATACGGGTCTTCACCCTAACGACCCAGTATTCCATCAAGATAAACGTTAAAAAATTCCTTAGAGGTGTGACAAGAGGTATCACCGACATGATCAAACGTAAGGATGGTTGTCACATCCTCCCAAGGGAAAAGAAGAAATCAGATAACTATGTCACTCAATGTAACTAAAATTTACAACTCGGTCGGAAGTCAAGTCAAGTCAAGTCAAGTCAGCGAATCAGCACAGTCAGAGAAACGCTGGGGTACTTAACGTCGTGCGGTCCGGAGGGACAGGTAGTGGCAGAGGGTCTCAAGTGAGTCTGAGTGCAGGCAGCTCAGGCACTACGGTGGGTCGGTAGAGTAGGAGACAGCAGGGGAAGAGGAGGACGGGGGTTAGGGAGGGTCGTAGTCTCAGAAAAGGTTACTCAGTTGAGGAGTGTACTCCTCCAGTTTCATGACCTCAAAGTCGAAATCGTAGTAAGGAAGGTTTCTTTAGGGTCCCAACTAGAGGAAGTCTTACCTGACCAACCTAGAGGAACGTCAGGTTCCCTGAGAGTTCTCAGAAGAGGTTGTGGTGTCAAGTTTTCGTAGTTAAGAAGCCGCGAGTCGGAAGAAGTGGCAGGTTGAGAGTGTAGGTATGTACTGGTGTCCTTTTTGGTATCGGAACTGATCTGCCTGGAATCAGCCGTTTCATTACAGAGACGAAAACTTATATGACAGAACCAACCAGTATTGAAAAGAAGGTTCCTTATTTACAGAAAATTAAAGCACCGACGTCAGTGGTAGACGTCACTAAAACCTCGGGTTTTTTTCAGACTGGGACAAAGGTGACAAAGGGGTAGATAAAGGGTACTTCACTACCCTGGCCTACGACACTAGAAAAAAAAGACTTACAACTCGAAATTCGGTTGAAAAAGTGAGAGGAGAAAGTGAAAGTAGTTCTCCGAAAAATCGAGGAGAAGTGAAAGACGGTATTCCCACCACAGTAGACGTATAAACTCCAATAACTACAAAGAGGGCCATTAGAACTAAGGTCGAACACAAAGAAGGTATCGTTATTTAGAATAAACCAACACCACATATTTATAAAGATATGAACAAATCTTAACTAAATGATTATAAAATTTCTGAAAACGAAGATACAACTACTCTTAATAACCAGATATCAAAAAAAAAAAAGGAAAAAGAAATTCGATAGAAACAGAGTAAACCATATGACCGGATTATTTCGTTCAAACATTCACAAGGAAATAGAAGACAAAAGACCCTATCTAATACATTTTAACTACAATTAAGTAGTCTATAACCTATCTGAAGAGGTCACTTTGTTAGAACCGGATCTTTAAACCAAAACCCCTCGAAAATTTAATATTTAAGTTAAAAAATTACCAATATGTCAATAAGTATTCTCTATCAAGTAGAACCAACTCAAAACCATCAAACGACCAAAATTCCTTAACCAAAAATTACAGTCAACCTAAACATCTCTGTAGGAGTCAAATTAAGACCTATAATCAATAAACACAAAAGAGAGAAATAAAAAAGTCAGAACGATCTTCAAATAGTTGAATGACTAAAAAAAAAATTTCTTAGTCGAAAACAAAGTAACTAAAAAAAGTTAAAGTAACTAAAAATAAAATACAAAATATAAAGAATAAAAAAAAGTCAAACAAATGAGTAGAAAAAGATCAAAGAACTCCACTCTTGAATCTAATAACTAAACTCCGAAAGAGGTAAAATTTATGTTCGTAAATCACTAATTTTTTTTATCGGGGAATCGAAACGAACAAGGGGCGTTTAAAACTACACAGTATCAAAGTAAAAGTAAATCAGGTTACATGAAACGTAAAAAGAACTCTAAAGGAGAGAGAACTGAGTCGACAATAAATCTTCAAAAGACAAATTAAAGTGCGTAACTCTAAAAGGATAGCAGAAAAAAACCATTAACTAAAGAACGAACTAAGGTAATACCACTCTTTGTAAGAGACTTACTAAATTTAACAAAATTTAAACGACTCCAAACAAAAAATGGGGTCCTATATCATACAGAACCACTTACAAGGTATCCGTAAACTTTTTGTCCTACATAAGTCGACTATCACCATCTTACAAGACATATTCAGTTAATCTTAGAGAATCAACTAACACAATACACCTAGAAAATTTAAGAACGACGATAGAAAGATCATCAAGATTATGAACGACTCCTCTCCCACAACTCCATGAGTCATATTAACATTTACACAGTAATACAGTGGGGGAAACAGATATTGATTAAAAGAAACAAAATTTCGGCCGAAATAATGTATAATTACATCGGAAAGGACGAATTGTAAAAAAAAATTTAATGACAAAGGTACCTTATGATAAATTGTAGGACAATGAAAGTTTGATGGATAAAACAACTTAATTTTTACTCACAGAATATTTGTCAACCCAGTAAAGAATTGTATAAGAATTTCCCCACCACCTCCCGGAACCGGTGAAAAACGACAGTCTCGAGGACTAGTGGGGTCACAACGACCCGAACGGACTACGGTCTCCCTGGGTTCAAATTAGTACCCCTCCTTACTCGGAGGGATCCAACCCCCGACCATTTGTGACTAGACCCAACGGAAGAAGAGAATCCACCTACAGAACGACGACACACCAAGGAGGTCAACCCTAAGGTGTATTCAAATGAAAGAAGATTGGTAGAAAGTCTTAAGACAAAACCAACGGAAAATACAATAAAGGTCCCAAGTATCAATACGAGTCACCCCTTTTCGTCACTCTTTACTCAACTACGGTAGAACAGGTCCGGTTTGCAGTTATATAAAACATACAGTATTAATGATCCAATATTTAAGTGATTTACGTTCTAGACGGAATATGAAGAATCACAGAAAGTGTCAGGTATCATGTCAAAGAACACATAATATCGAAAAGTTATTTATAAACGTTGAAATTCACCCTTACAAATTTCAACACTTGAAAACCAATAAAGATCTGGGTCATTGACACCCAAATTTACAGGTAAACATTAACAAAATTATGACTTTTATCAGTAGGAATAACCAATAATTGACTTACGAAGAGACAGTAAAACCGTTTCACAACAGTGGTGGTGACCCTGTAACGAATAGGATGTGACAAAAGCCTAAAGACACACAACTTTGATCACTGAAGTTGGAGTCCTAAAAAGTCTAATGAACATCGAGGACATTCGTTTCCAGTATTACCATTTGACAATTATACCTTTTTCCTATAAATTTATAAAAGGTATAAATCAAATCGTCCTAGATTTCATTTAAATGAAAGACTTTATCTACTTTATAAATAAAATCTTAGTCGACATCCTTCTGTCTCCTTTTCTAGATCTCTAAAACTTTTATATCGTATTTTTGAACCGAAAGTTTTCGTGACAAAATTTGAGTTTCAACTAATCGTATACCCAACCAAATTGTAGTAACTTACGTGAACTGAACTAGAGACGACCTCAACTCACTCTATGTGACCAAACGATAAGACTGGAATGGAGTGTTTAATATTGAACAGTGTATATTAATGGAAGGGGTATTGTTAAAGTCATCAAGTAAACGGACAGTGTAAAGTCTCTTGAGATTTGGAAAGAATTACATAAAAAATTCACCCGGTTTTACGAAGAGGGGGTAAGGTGGGACCATCGATCATATATGAACGAATAATACTGGTCACTGACATATAATGTCAACGGTGTAAAGAAAGTATTTATGTAAAGGAAGTTTACTAAATTGAAAACCTAGACGACTTCATTAAAATTACCACCGAGACAAGGTTCACTCATCCTACTTTTCAGTAAATCTATTTCCTCTAATCCCCAGTCAAAAAACGAATTGTTCATACGGTCAATGACTTTTCTGGTCTTACGAGTCTACTTACCTACACTTTTCTCTTTTACATATTTTAGTGAGTCTTGAGTTTACCTTCAATTGTACTTGGGAGACTTCACCTGTACACAAAGAAGAAAGAAGAAGTCGAAAGTAGCAGACGTGTCGGATCGTGTCACCATCCTTCACGACATGCTGAACTGTGAACTAAAATAACTAAAACAAAAGATCACGAATAATAAAAGAGACTAATTCATAATAAAATGAACTGTAATACATGTTCGACGAATATTTAATCTTATTCAGTATTTTATTAAATAGACGAGAGAGGAAATAGGAAAGTTGAGAAGGAAAACTATACTAGAATATAAGGTTTGAAAGACCGGTCAGTATGAAAATTTACAAGATGGTACGATAGGGTGTTTGGTAGTTGTACAGAGTTTAAAGGTCGTGATGTCACAAACTTGATCTAAGTTACTTAACCTAGAGTATTAAATTCATTTTGACGTCAAGAAACCGTTTTACTTGAAATAATTCATAAACGTTCTTATGACAAAAACGAGATTAATACCTCGATTGTTTCTGTTAGTAACTATATAAAATCTGGTTAAAAATTAAGTCTTTTATATCAGTAGTGTAGGTGTCACGGATCAAATCATGGGTCAATGTAATATCCTACAATCCCTTATTTTATAATAATATAAAAACAACAAAGGTAAAGGTAACAATATAAAGGTAACAACGATTTTGTATCCCCTCTCCTTTCTTCCCTCTATTAAAGTGGATATCGTCTAAGTTTAAACATGATATTAGAATTTCTACTATATCAATAGAGTTTATTAAAAGACATAGACAACTGAAATTCACACCCTTTACTTATAGAAATTCTTACCTATACTATTTAAGACAAAACACAGAAACCTCACAGACAACCACATAGAAACCTCTACAGAGTATACATTTACCTTTATGTAAAATTTACAACAAAAGAGACCCACTCATTGTAAGAGAATAATTTATAGATAATCTTGTCCTTCAGTAAACCTAATGGATCAAATTACTAGACATAAATTTTAAAAGTTAAAATCATTATCTTGGTAAAAAGTTTGTTACCTCTCTTTCTCACAACGGAGGTCTCGATAATCTTTTATTTAAAGACAGCAAATTTGACAATCCATTGACAACTGACTTCGGGAGGAAGGGGTGAACCGGTCCGTACTATTATTGGTAAACGTACTCAACAGGGTGTTGTCCTTCAGGACTATTCCTTATTCCACGACGGGGACTTTTGATTGGACCTCTTAAGTCCTCTCAAGTTTTCTCCCCCCTTTACTGGTGGAAGGGTCTTAGGAAACATGATCTTAGACAGAACCGACTCGCTACGTACATGGTGGTCCTTCCTGGGACTCAGTCGGATACCCGGTTTACTAATCCGTCTCTGTTGGGTCTTTGAGTGGGGTAATCGGCATTTTGGACTCCGACTCGGTGTACCGTCTTGTCAAGATCTAAGGGAATGGGCCGACGAGAGGTGGACCCGTGGGAAGGGTCATGACAGGAAAAGAAACAGTCGTTCACATAAAGGAGTCTGTTAAGTAAAGATTTACAATCTGTTCTCGGGTGAGAGTCCGGGATCTTCTCTAGTGGAAAGGACGTTGTTTTAGTGGGTCAGACGCCATTCAAGAAATACCGTCGGACTTGATTCCGTCAAAGGGTGTGACGAGACAAAAGAAGAAGGAAAAAGTGAGTGACCGGACACACAGAGGAACGTCGAAGATGGGTAAACAGAAACAGGGTTGAAAATAAATTCTCTTATTTTTTCCAGTATTTTGTACAAGTTCGGACCTACTCTTACATTGTAAAACGGGTTTCCTTTTAATTTAACCCTTGTCGTAAGACGTCCACGTATAATTCACTTGACCACCCCTTTTATATTAAATCCTCTACCACTTTAACGAAGACTCACTTCTACATCGGTAGAGTGTCACGGACACAGTCAGATCTACTCACACGTCAATCCTCTCCGAAGGACGTAACTTGACTTCTGTCCCGTCTTTATTTTCAGTACTCGTGTCAAGTCAAGTCAAGTCAAGTCAGCGAGTCAGTACAGGCTGAGAAACGCTGGGGTACTTAGCGTCATGCGGTCCGGAGGGACAGGTAGTGGTAGAGGGCCTCAAGTGAGTCTGAGTGAAGGTAGCTCAGTCACTACGGTAGGTCGGTAGAGTAGGAGACAATAGGGGAAGAGGAGGACGGGTGTTAGGAAGGGTCGTAGTCTCAGAAAAGGTTACTCAGTTGAGAAGCGTACTCCACCGGTTTCATGACCGTAAAGTCGAAATCGTAGTAAGGGAGGTTTCTTGAGGGTCCCGACTAGAGAAAGTCTTACCTGACCAACCTAGAGGAACGTCAGGTTCCGTGAGAGTTCTCAGAAGAGGTTGTGGTGTGAAGTTTTCGTAGTTAAGAAGCCGCAAGTCGAAAGAAGTGTCAGGTTGAGAGTGTAGGTATGTACTGGTGACCTTTTTGGTATCGGAACTGATCTACCTGGAAACAACCGTTTCATTACAGAGACGAAAACTTATACGATAGATCCAACCAGTATTGAAAAGAAGGTTCCTCATTCATAGAAAATTAAAGTACCGACGTCAGTGGTAGACGTCACTAAAACCTCGGGGGGTTTTATTTCAGACTGTGACAGAGGTGACAAAGGGGTAGATAAAGGGTACTTCACTACCCTGGTCTACGGTACTAGAAGCAAAAGACTTACAACTCGAAATTCGGTTGAAAAAGTGAGAGAAGAAAGTGAAACTAGTTCTCCGAAAAATCAAGGAGAAGTGAAAGACGGTATTACGTACTCGTGTCACAAAGAAAAAGTAGAAATTAGTCAACCAAAAAGTGTTACAAGTAAAGTCAAGTGAGTCAACGGATCAGTACAGACTGAGAAACGATGGGGTATCTGACGTCGTGAGGTCCAAAGGGACGGATAGTGGTTGAGGACCTCGAATGAATTTGAGTACAGGTAGCTCAGTCACTACGGTAGGTTGATAGAGTAGGAGACAGTAGGGGAAGAGGAGATCGGAAGTCAGAAAGGGTCGTAGTCCCAGAAAAGGTCACTTAGTCGCGAAGTGTAGTCTACCGGTTTCATAACCTCAAAGTCGAAGTCGTAGTCAGGAAGATTACTTATAAGTCCTGACTAAAGGAAATCTTAACTGACTAATCTAGAGGGATGACAGGTTCCCTAAGAGTTCTCAGAAGAGGTTGTGGTGTCAAGTTTTCGTAGTTAAGAAGACACGAGTCGAAAGAAATATCAGTTTGAGAGTATAGGTATGTACCGGTGACCTTTTTGGTATCGAAACTGATGTACCTGGAAACAACCGTTTCATTGCAGAGGCGAAAAATTATACGACAGATCCAACAAGTATCGAAAGGAAGGTTCCTTGTTCGCAGAAAAGTAAAGTACCGACGTGGTCGGGTATTTTCGATTGGTACGGTGTAAAGTTCCGACGTGAGCGGGAGACACTATCGGGTATGAGACAGATACCTCACACAAAGAGAGACTTATTTAGGTGTAAAATGGATAGTGAAACAGAGAGTGACTTAAGAAAGACGTCACTCTGTAGTTCTTGGACTTGATTCCAGACGCTAGAATCAACCTTCAGGCAACCCAAAACCGACCCAATTTTAGGAACAGTGTACCCAAACTCAGGGTCAGACTCCATTTGTCAAAGTATTAGTAGAAAAAACACGATAAAAAAAGTCATGATGAGACGTAAGATCAGGTCTCCCTAGTCATTGGACACCCACGTTTAGGGTCTACCTCCCCCTCAATTCTTAGGACGGAGGGGAGGAGATTCTTACCCTTTTATTATAGTTGAGGGTAACTACAAAAGTAATCGACCTTGACCTCTAAACCCCAATGACAAGATTATTACCTCTAAAATATTGAGTTCTCACTAGTCACTCCGAGATATCGGACTATTTTTAAAAGTACGTCTCATACTCAGTCCTGTCGATGAAGACTCGTTTAAGTTTTCCTGTCCCTCCTTGTTTTATTTCAACGAACATCCTTATGTGAGGAACTTAGGACGAACAAACCATATAGACATGACTACTGTCATCGTATATCATAAGTAGAAAGGACAAAAAAAAAAAAAATTTGAAAATTAAGGTAAGTCAAGCTTGGTCCCTAGCTTGTGTGTGTGGGATTTTACTTTCGACTCAGAATTGGTGACCTGGTGGTCCCTTCAGGTTATCGTACATTATAAGTATGGGACCTCGGTTACATGTCTTTTATCTGACTCAAGTCTAGTTATACAGAGAGAAATTTTCCTACTTAGTATATGTCGGTGGGTGGGTGTGTGTGTGTGTGTGTATAGATAAAGAAAACCGTTTGTATCTTGTTGTTGAATCTCGAAAAGTTACGGTAATTTTAACAACCCAGACTGAAATCTATTTATAAATAAACTCTATATCGTCAGTTACACGGACGGTACAAGTTGAAGGGGAAGGTCTAAGTTAACGAAAAAGTGATGAGGGAATAAGTCTTTTGTCGTAATCCGACAAGAAACGACTATTCTCCGGTGACTCCCTTTTTTCCAATATTAAATTTCGTAAAATAATCTGTAACATCGGGATTAAATTTGTACAGTTTTATAACATCTCTTATATCGATATTCCGTGTGAGTTATGGTCTAAACACTACGCTGAATCGTCGTCGTCGTCGACTAATGGTCATGGACGTTAAAACGTAGTCAGGAACGGTTTTACTGTATTATACTGTCTAATAGTATCCTCTCAACTTGATTCTCTACCCTTAGGTCCCAAGAATAGGACGGACGTATATGCCAGAAACACTAGATTCAACCCAGTGAACTGTAAGAACCGGAAGGTTGAAAAGTAGAGTTTTTAGGTTTCTTACTCGATCTCTGAAAGGTCGTAGGGGTAGGTGAGACACTAAGAGAGAAACCAAAGGGGGGTGGGGGTGACATAGTCTTTTTCTCAAATTTTTCACTGGGTTTTAAATTTACACCTTTATGAAAATCTTTACATTGTTTGAATTATAAAGTTTCCAGTCATGTTCACTTATAATATATTCGTGATCCCTAAAAAACCATTCTAAATAAAATAATTATAGTATTTGTATGTCTGTAAAATCAGTAGACGAATGTACACTTTTTTTAGGTTTGGATACTGAGACCATCGTAGAAATAAATTTTTTTATTATAAATTTATTTAATCAATTATACTCATACTTTGTTCATGTATTGACTCTCCATTGTAGAGTTTTAGTTGAGCACTTTATCAGAATTATAAATAGGAGAACTTTCTTTGTCTAGACCCTCTTGTACCTATCTGTTTTTTCTCATGACTGTTCCTCTCCTGAATTCTTTTGTCGTCACTCAAAAAAAAACAATACCGATTAAGAAAGATTTTCTCGTAAAAGAAATGTATTTACATAAACTTCTACTCTATTTACATGAATAATTCAACAGTTTTAACGAAAGTTTGGACGAGAGTTTAGGTGGAGAAAGGTTTCCTCATCTCGGATGTAAGTTCCCGTCCCACTATATCTAGATACATGAAGGGCTTCCCTCAAAACGTCCTCGGACTGTCGTAAACAAGGTAAATAAATTTACTACCTTACGACGACGATTCAGTGAAGTCAGCACAGGCTGAGACACGCTGGGGTATCTACCGTCGGGTGGTCCGAGGGGGCAGGGACCCTAAGAGGTCCGTTCTTGTGACCTCACCCAACGGTAAAGGAAGAGGTTACGTACTTTCACTTTTCACTTATCTACGTCGATTAAAGGTGTTTGGGCATAATTGTAAAGAACGAAAACGGGAATTGATTTCTTGAGCCGTCATTATCGAACCTTTAGGACTCGAACCATTGAAGGTGGACGGACTTACTAAGTCTCTCAAAATAGGACAGAGGTAGGAGGTACACGGTCTCCTCCTCTCGGCTCTGTCTTGACTTCGACTACGGGGGGAAGGCACCTCGCGTCGGAGTAGTCTATCGGAGATTGTAGGAGAGAGTCACAAGAGGATAGGGATTGAAAGACTAGAATGAAAGAAATTCCTTCGGTAATAACTCAAAGAATGATTTAAGATACACCTCACAATCCGTAACTCCGATGTTAGTACTTCTTCTCCAACCGGGAAGAGAACTCCCGAGAACTCAGACCGTCCTCTTACGACGTAAATCCTGAAAGTGGATGAAAATCGAGTGAAGGAAGGGGACCCTGGCATAGGGATCGAAATTCTCCTTCCCTAACGGACTCTCCTAAAGATTCTAATAATTTACCTTTTCGTGGGAGAACAGACATTCAATTCACTCTCACTCATTCTGAGTACCTTGGTCTACATCTTATGTCCAGACTCACCACGGTCTAGGGTCGGGAGAGGTAAGGACCTCGAGGGGAAGAGTCCTCTCGTCTCTAGTCATCCCAGAAGACACCACCAGACGTCGGATCCGCGTACATGTGCGTCTGTAGAACCTACAAAACCAGGAAATTCCCATCCGTCGAGTTTCGTAGACGACGAGAAATAAGAGACTAAAGTGACTTCCTCGTCATCGACCCGGGGTCCGGAGCGTGCCACGTCAGTCACGACAGCGCCAGTGTGAACGGCGTCACTGTAAGTCACCGATGACCCATGCACATGTCCCTCAGACGTACCGCCCGTGTCGGTCCGTGAAAGTGGCAGAGCATGTGGTCGAGGAACTTCCATGTACGGAAGACCTATAACCCAGAGCGACCCAGGAACATGTGGTTCAGGACTCACCAAATCCTCTGTCTCTCTCTCTCTACTCAATGTCATCAGACCTTCAAAGACAAACCGAATTAATTTTACTCTGTCCCTAACTTATGACGAATGAGATTATAAATGTGAAATTTTAATAAAATACTTTAAGGATTAGTTCCTTTGTATAGAGTATTTACTGGATATACGATATAGTACAAAGGACTAATAAGATGTCTATAAAGTCTTTTATATTCAATAAAGAAAACAATGAAGGACACAGAAACAGTTTTACAATTAATAAAAAAGTTGATAGTTCGTTAAACTTAAAGTTATCTCCTTTTACTAATTTTCTCTTTAACTGTTTAAAATTAAACTGAAAAAATGAATCAACTCTCGACATAATTACTGTTGAACTTGGTACTTAGTCACCTCAAATTAAGGAGTCTTTAAAAAAGGTTTACGTAACAGGGACTCACAAATATTTTTCAGTTTTTCATATATTACACCTTACTATTACGAATCTAATCGGACTGATACTTTCGAATACATTCTAAAATTTATAAAGCGATATAACATCTGTAGAGAGGTGGAACTTCCAATATATAAAACGTGTTCAGTGTCAAAGATTCCAATGTACCGAACATGTATTCTTGAAATTAGGACCGTCTTATCCAAAAAAACATCGTGAAAGATCATTTTTTTTATATACACATATATATATACATATATATAAACGTGACTCCCTTTTTCAACAATGAAGACAAATTCAATAAAGTTATAGTACGGTGATTCAGATATAGGGTTCTTCTACACTATTCACCTAAAACAAGTTTGAGTAAATAGTGGGGTATTTCATATAAAGTAATTTTTCAACTATAAAAGTTAAAGTCGATTATCTTACTTTAAGACGTATCTATCGGTCCACAAAATCCCCCTTTTTCTCTGTCATCTTTGACGGGTAACCTAATTAAGTTTCTTCGACACACTTATGTTTGACTAAAAACGGAGACACGGAACTAAAAGAGTTGTCATATTTCTTGACTCACCCAAATGATTAAGTGAAACCAATATTGTCAGATGTTCCTAACTAACACAAGAGTCCGACGAACAACCGTAAACATAAGTCGTCCGGTTATTTTGTCAAAAATATTACACCGACACGAAAATACACCGAACGTTTGTAAAACAATGATAGAGACAACATTTCTACACCGAAGTTAATGTCTTTAATCGAAAACCCCTGATGACATCGACAAGATAATAATTTACATACATACAAATACAAAAATTAGAGAGGTATACATTTTAGATAGTATCTTGATAAAAAACTTTATTAATTTTTAAATTTTTTAAAATTTTTATCTCATCGTATAATGGTTTAACTAGTCTAGTTTGGAATGAGAAGAAATGTAAATGACATTAGTTTAGATTCGGGTTTGTAAATCAAATATAGCACCATTTTTTCGGTCAGTATTTTGTCATAACCGATTTCCTGAGTACCGATAAGGAACCCTTTGAATTTTATAACTGTTCACCCTTAGTTACTTCGGACAGAACAGGTCTGGGAGTCGTGGGAGTGAAGGTCGTTTCGTTTCACGGATGGGCCCACATCGTCATCGGACGTGTGGTGCACCACAACTACGAATACGTCTTCGATGTAAGGAGAAAGAGGTGGCACTACCACTACAACCAGTCGAGCGTCGAAGACGTCGTCTAACGAGAGGTCGTTGTCTTTTCCTTCGTCTTGACCTACCTGAAGTAGGACCCGACCCTTTGTTTGTTAATTCCTGACACTCTTTGACTTTTTGGTTTCTTAATATTAGTAAATATATACGACTGGTTTGGTTTTTATTAAAAAGATAGGTAGCAGAGGGTAGTATAAAACGAGGTCGTTACAAAAAAGGAAGGAAAAAGAAACGAAATGAAGAAACAAAGAACTTGTTCGTAAAGATTAATACGAGGAGTTAAAAAAAACAACAACAATTTCATCTTTGTATAATGTCTAGTTTTGAGGTTATATTACTCAATTCGTCTCGTCACAAACCAAATCTTGTAATAACGACAGATAAAATCTCACTAATGAGACTTCGTTCGTTAGTACTAGTAACATAAACAGGGAAATAATGGTAAATTTTCTGATTTTTCTTTGAAGACATAATGTTTTAATCAAGTAGTAAGAATCGTAGAGTATTTACAATAGTAAACGAAAACGGGGGGAAACAAATTTTACTCTGATAAAGTCTCCGGTCTACTTAACTAGATATATTTCAGTTAACGAACGATTGTAACTAATGTCACATAAATTCTTCGGTCCAACTTTTCGTGTCTAAGGGATATGCTATCTTCAATTTTTCGAGATTTAAACAAGAGATCTAGGAATTTTTTAGACGCTTAACGTCTTCATTGAGTGGTGAACCATTGACACCTACGACTCTGAAAAGGCATCTGTCGACGGAACAGACCCCTTTCGACATCGACTCAGATCAGAGTCAAGTGGAAAATATGTTTTAACACACTTTGATTTGATTTGGAACACCTAAACAACCCATAATCATTCTCGCCCCAATCGGACTTCGGACGACATTCACTTAGTCACAAACCTATCTGTCCCTCTAGTTCGGAATGATTTCATCAGATTTGCGTCATCTAGTCCTGTTTATTACAATGGTCTCTACTAAAACATGTCTAATTTAAACTATATCATCTTGTGGGTGAGGAAATGGAACAGTTTAATTTAAACTGAAACCCAAAAAGAAAACATGGAAATTGAACCCCTTAAGTCTTAAGAAAAGTTCATAACGAAACCGAGACAACTCCACTTAGTTTTTCTATACCAATTATTAATGAGACTTCCATCTAACTTTTGATCGTCTCTTTTTTGTTTATCTTTCAGAAAGTACTAGACCGAGGACAGATTTTATATCTGACATAAGGAGAAATGTAGGTCTAGGAGATTAAAGTTTACAATAAGAAACTACGAAATGAACATTAAGAAATTTACAAGACGACTAAGTAAAGAGATCGAGAAACGTATACGTCACAAGTAGAACGGACTTTACAGGAACGAAGGGGTGATACAGAGGATGTCGTGACGGTGGGGTCCGTTTAGGAGTCGGAAGTTGTAAGTAAACTGTCGTAAATCTGACCCTTCTTCTCCTCTCGAAATTAATAGTTGAAGAAAAATTAGGAAATAGAAACAAAGAGGGTCATCTGATTCTCGAGGTACCTCTGACCCTAACTCAACAAATTGTTTATAAATGATTAATTCGTCACACCGAGATCGTTTCCTTGTTACCACTTTTATAATCCTATACTACAGTCTCTACATTGTCTTCGGTTCAGTACATCCTGCCAAATCCGGTTATATTTCTGAAACTAAAAATGACAACTAATCCCTGGTTAACGTCCCTAAACTCATCTCCTCACTGTAGTAGACTAAATCCAGACTTCCCCAGGGAAACTGACGGCACAACGATTACATCCCCATTTTTCCATCTTTGTCCTTCAGGGTAATATACGATAACGTAGTTGGACCCATTCTTTGCTATAAATAAGTCTGATCACAGCATCGTTAATTGTTCTGTATTAAACTGAGACCTATATAACACTTTCATCTCGTTTGTTAAAAAACTACCTACTTACAACTCGCACTCTCCTTCTCAGTTCCTATTGAAATTCCTAATACCGGACTCTTTGAACTTTCTATTTATACGGTGGTCGACTTTACCATACCGATCTCTATGTCATTCAAAAAACTTTTCTATTCCTTAAATCATACCTGTACAACTTGAACTCCATAGAAATTCTGTAGGTACATCTTACGACTTAGACCTAAACCCCTCTTTATGTAACCGACTCCGTTTTTAAACCCTCAGTAACTGTATTCGGAACTTTTCTAATGGTTCTGTAACCCACATACATTTATCTCTTCTATTTTCCTGGTTCCCATCTCGAACCACATAAGGTCGTGATTCTCCAGCTCCTATTCTACTTCGAAAAAAAGAAGGAAATAGGTTTCCTTTGTCTTCCCAGCAACTCCTTTCTGTCCTTACTTCTCTTACACCATAGGGTCTTCAGTTCACTTCACACACATAGTCCTCCTCACTCACTGTTGACATGGGCTGTCACGAGTGTCCAATTCAATCCCCTTTGACGTGTTATGGCACCGTCAACATTTCTAGTGATTATGGGAACCGAACTCTTCAAGGAAACCTCAATCCCCTTGTTTTAGGACTGACCACACACAAAATCACTAACCGTTCTCTACTTATTTTTACTCTACTTACAGTGCACACGACAACGAAGTCAGGCACAGGTTGAGAAACACTGAGGTACCTGACATCGGGCGGTCCGAGAAGACAGGTACCCTAAGAGGTCTGTTCTTATGACCTCACCCAAAGGTACGGGGGGAGGTCGCCTATAAGAGTTGGGTCCCTGACTTGGGTGTAGAGAAATGTAGAGGACATAACTGTCCGTCCAAGAAATGGTAATCACGGTGACCCTTCGGGTTTCTTTCTATTTATATCTTTCGAAAAAAAGGTCCTTAAAACTAAGTTTCTACTCCTCTTTTCGTCCACTATGTAACCTTCACCCCATTTCTATTAATAGAAAAGTAAATATACAAAATTCTACCCTCTTTATTGACGAACAAACATACCACCACGTTTACTATCTCATCTCTCACTTTTTATTACCACAACCTCCTTCTCTACCTAAAGTCTGTGTCGACCTCCCTGACCGAAATCCGTCCTCCTACTTCTCGAGTATAGGACATAGTCCGTCTCAACACTCACATCTACGACGACCCACCCCTCCACACCACGTCTGTCTACTACCACTATCCCTCTACACCACTGTCAGAGACAAGTTCGAGAGGACACTACTTAAAGTAGAAGAGTTATTTCATCCTTCATTCCAATCGTAAACTCTTATTCCTACCACCTACTTAAACGACTCCTAGTTCTCTACTTTTCTCCAGAAGGTCTGGAGAGAGGATTGTAGTTCGGAGAATCTCGGACCAAATAGACTGATCACATAAAGGATTAATCCACAATAACAAAAGTGTTTCCAACAACCTTTATAAAATAACTACTTTTAAATCTCCAGAAAGAATAAGTGGAAACATAAGGGTTATCCTTCTCAAAGATTAGGTGTCATCCGTGTCTAAGTGAAAACAACTTGTTTAACTTTGTGTTTAGTGAGTATCAAAGGGAATTGCGAGACGACCAGGTATTGGACAAACGATCGACTACGTAAAGAACAAGAACGAGACAAGACGAGAGCCTTCGGAGACCCCTCCCTCTGGCCTCGTATCTTCCTCTTCCTTCTTTCTCGTAGACAGAGGGAAAAGAAAGAAACCGGTGAGATGTACCGAACACCCTAGAATCAAGGGACTACTCCCTAGTTTGGACCCGGGAAATGTAAAAAGAAAAGACCAATCATCGACGCAAAAGAGGCTCAGGTCCAGTGTGTCCTTCGAAAAGAGAATCAAAAGGGTCGAAAGCACTCCTTTTGGGAGACACCAAACTCGAAGACGATTCACCAGAGTACAAAACCGAGACCTTTGGGTGGACACAAGAAGATTAGGACTTCTACTCACCCCGAAGACCACTAACGACTGGAAACTCAGGACAGGAAAGAGGAGAGACCAAAGAGACATTAAGATTGTGAACCTGTTACGTAAGGGACCTATTTAAGGGAGACAAAATGTATAGTCCTCACCAAAGTCAAAAGGACCAACCTTTGACTCACTATTGTGGGTAGAAATAAAGATCGGGATAACAATGACCTAAAATCATAGGATTATAACTGAGTTATAAATTGTTTTACAACTGACTCCTCTGAAATACAGTCTAAGAATGAAAGAACTGAACTCTGTGGAGGGGTAAAAGGTTTTAGTACACATAAAAAAAGAGAGAATGAACTTTCTTTTTATTCTCGGACTCTATGTAAAGAGAAGAAAAGTAGATTCGATAAGTTATAAGCTAGGAGGAGGGTCACGAAACAAAACAAAGGAATCAAGGGTCATGTATAGAGTTACAATTGTGAGTAGTGTAACATAAAATTTGCTTGTCGTCTGAAGAGAGTACTTAAGACCACTTGGTCACAGGTGTTGACACACTCGTAGGAATCTTAAAGATGGAGACATATATGAGTTACTGATATAGGAAAAAAGGGAATATGTCCACAAAAAAAAAAAAAAGGGTTGGTAAGGAAATACCAACACAAATTTTTATCCTTTAATTCATGGAAGGAGTGTAGGAAAAAATTTTTTACCAAATAAATAAAACCCAGAATCAACACCGTACGTCTGAGACATCAACACCACGTGTCCCAATCAACGGGACACCGTACACCCTAGAATCAAGGGACTGGTCCTTAACTTGGGTACAGGGGACATAAAGTTCCGTCTAAGTATTGATGATCTGGTGGTCCCTTCATGGAAACACGAGTATAGAGCTGAACGAGGAAGATACCAGATCGTAAGAAAAGGAGGAAAAGAAGACCGGTGTACTCTTTACTAAATATTACATTTTAAAATTTTTTACAAATTATATATACAACTACATACCATTTTGGTTGTGTTATAACATTTCATTAATCGGAGGTTAATTTATTTAAATATAATTTTTAAAATTTAGACTTAAACAAAATCGGTAAACTTAAACAAAGGAAATAAATTTAATGTTTCATTATATATACTATATTATTAAGGTATATATCACGATTTAAAAATAACAAAAATTGGATCATCTAATGAGTTGTTATCATATCGTGACTTGACAGGTCTTAACTACGAAAACTTGACACCACAACCTCTTCTGAGAACTCTTAGGGAACCTGACGTTCTATTTAGTCAGGACTTATAAGTAACCTTCGTGACTACGACTTCGAGGTTATGATGACTATACTTCTTGACTGAGTAACCTTTTCTCGGACTAAGACCCTTTCTATCTTCCGTCCTCCTCTTCCCCTATTGCCTCCTACTCTACAAACCGACCGTAGTGACTGAACTACCTGTACTCAAACTCATTCGAAGTCTTTGACCACTACCTGTCTCTTCAGACCGTACGACGTCAGGTACCCCAGCACTTCTCAGCCTGTGTTGACTCACAGACTCAACTTGACGTGAGAGATTCATATCGTCGGTGGTCGGTGTACACCGGCAATTCGTCGACTTTACGTCCATCAGGTTTAATTCTATATGACATTCACCTTTTACGGGTGACCTAAAGTCTCTGTTTTATTCTCACGTACGTTCGATAGAGTTACTAAAAACATAACTAATGTAACTTTACTGTAATAAAATTGATTTTGTGGAGTAATTCAGTTAGAGTGGATAAAGAAAATGAAATTTTCATGAAACAAAATTCTACACCAATGATCTTTTAAGATTTATTACACTGACCTAGTGTATAAAGATAACGTATCGTGATCATGTCTTGAATGACCGATTACTCATTTAAAAGTCTCCAGTGTCCCGAACGAACAACCAGAGTACGGACCGGGAACATGTAATTTATAACGGTCCGATCCAGTTAACCTTTTTGAGACTTTTTTATTATTTGACTTTAGGTGACCAACGGTTACAAATAATTGTATTTTTGTGTTGTTACATGAAATATAAAAAGTCTCTTCCCCAATCATCCCAGTCAAAAGTATAATGGTCCATTTGAAGAAGAGTAGGTGTCCTCGTCAGTCTACCTTTAGATTAAGTAAAGTAGTCTGTTCTATCATGGTATGACACTTGTTGTTTTGTTTTAGACTACAAGTAGAGACAACGTAAAAGAAAAAGAGTCTCGTTTTATCTTGTTTTATCATATCTCGAGAGGACTATCCTTGAGAAATTTTTGTCTTTACTGTGAGTTATAAGGTACTATTACAAGGTCATTCTTCATAGAAACCATAGTCAGTTGACTATTACGTACTTCGATTTTTATAAAGTAGCCAAAGTGTCGTCAACATAGAACGTATCTCATTCGTAAGTCATTTATGAATATGTAAAATAAAAACATAACTACGATCAACCGTCGAAAGATCTGTGATTTCGTATTACGTGATTCTTACCCTACATGTAGATTCATTCACTGTTATATAACTACGAACTACTCTAGACACGACTTTCCTATCATTAGATCACTACCCGGTCGTCAATAGGGATCGTGTTTTACGACTAAGATCAACAAAAACGTAGAAAAACAAAACCATTTCTCGTGGAAACATATGTGTGTATATACATACGTATGTTTGTGTGTATATCTATATATGTACGTATCTTTTGTGACTGTATTGTCAAATACAAAAATGTCGAAGGAATTCGAGTACGTACAGGAAGTTCATAACAACAGGAGAAAATGTCTCATTAAATAACTCGTGAATAAGATATGGTTAGCGACATGATTTACGTATATAGTCGTCGGATTACTTAATGTATAATGATAATAGACATGTAAATATTTATTTCTTTACTTCCAGTCTCGTCACATAATTCTATAGGTTACAGTGTCATTTATTCGTTTTCTCGAAATTCAGGTCTGGCCCGTTCCTCTGAGGTCCCAAGGACCATAAGAAGGAAACCAGTGTATTGATAAACGATCTGTCTAACCTGGTCACCTCCTCTTCGTAGGTCCTTGATTTTCCGTAACAGTGACGAGACGCAATTGTAACACACACATACACTTAAAACCTCTCCACGGTAAACTATACCCTCTTTTCTCTTGGTCGTTGACTCCTCTAATCTTTTTCGTCTCTGAAACTTTCTACTCTCTCCTCTTTCTACACCTTTGATATGTTACTTAGTAATTAGGTTCCTCTGTACAATCCTCTGATCTCGGACTTTGACTTAGCTACTTTATTTTTCGGTCCTGTGATTTGTTACTCAATTGAAAGTGACTTGTACATTCATGATTGGAACCACCATTTATAAAATATATATGGTCAAATTAATTAAATTAGAAATGTCCTTGGCGTTTTATTCACGATATTAGTAGAAATAAAATCTCTACTCTTTTGAGAGATAAACTGTATCTTCAAGTGTATAGAAATGGTTCAAGTCAAGTCAACGAGTCAGCACAGGCTGAGACGCTGGGGTACCTGACGTCGTACGGTCCGGAGGGACAGGTAGTGGTTGAGGGTCCCAAATGAGTTTGAGTACAGGTAACTCAGCCACTACGGTAGGTTGGTAGAGTAGGAGACAGTAGGTGAAGAGGGTGGAAGTTAGAGAGAGTCGTAGTCCCAGAAAAGTTTACTCAGTCAAGAAGTGTAGTCCATCGGTTTCATAACCTCAAAGTACACCGACCATTTACCCCCTTTACTTTAAGTTTGGGTTCAACAGATCCCGGACACGAAAACGGACAATATGACAAGATAGTCGGTGAGAGTAACCTTGTGTGAAGTCTGAATTTATATACACATGGAAGTACTGGAAATCTTATTTAAAAATAAGAAAGTGACACACACGTATCTCTCTTAGTATGACCTTCCGGTTCTATAACAGAATGGAAGATGTTTTCTTCTTTCAAGAAGTTTTATTTTGGACAGTAAATATCTTTCGTACTTCTTATTTACCCGTCCTTCGTAAAGTTGGTAATGGTACCGCATCTTTTTAACGGTTTATAAGGTACATGAACGAGTGTAATAGACCGAAGAAACGTGAATCAAACCCCGGTGTACTGGATAAGACAAGTCACCCGATACTCGTCTTCACTTAACGTAATAAACACCCGATTCCACCATTTTTAGAGAATCTACTGTGAGGTCACGAGAGAGAGGAAAGATACCCATGTTGTCTCCGAAAGAGAAGGACAATTACATGGGTCTTCAATGATCTCTGAGACTGTCGGACACAGGAACCTGTCTATATATCTCGTCGTCAGAGGAGATCGAGTACGATCTATACATTGTACCGCTTCTTTAATTGTGTAATTGTTATTACACAATACAGTGACTCTTAAACTCCAAGAAAACAACCACGTGGTATTGAGTTGGACCCAGAAGGGTCCACCGTGTCACCATTTCTTAGATGGACGGTTATGTCCTACGGGTTCTCTATGTCCGAACTAGGGTCCCAGCCCTTCTCCTTTACGTTGGCTGAGGTCATAAGAACGGACTTTTTAAGGTACCCGTCCTTGGACCGTCCGATACGAGGTACCCCAACGTCTCAGCCTGTACTGACTTCTTTGTATGTGTGCTGGGTCGGATAAGACTGTTCAGAAAATAGTCCAATGGATCTCACATAATGTCAGTCGAACTGAAACATACTACGGTTTGGCTTCCTTCTCCTATTTTTGTATGTCGACCTCCGACCTTAGACAAGATTGTACTAAAAGTCTTAACAGGAACGAAAGGGTTTTGAAAGTTGTTGTAGGGACGTAGGGGGTACAAGACAAAGAGGTCGTCTCACCCCTTTTTGGTATCGTAGACATATTCAATGGTGATTGTTCTGAGGGAAACGGAAGTAAACAAAGGAAGAAACTTCATCAAATCTTAAGGATCCACGAAAAGTCTGTCAGGTAGAGAGGTAGTGAAAAGTTGTTCGTTGTTGTCTTTATTGTTGTTATAGTCGTTTTCATTTCGGAAATCTTTTAATAAACTTTTTGTGGTCGACTAAAATATCGAGGAGATAAACAAGATTTACAGATGCCATCGAAGGAACCGTTCTGTCTAACGATCTTGGATCATAAACAGACTCCTTATTATTGAAGACAATACTTCTAGATTATGGTATAGATTATTATTGTTCATTTATACCCATCTTGCAACTCTCCCCGAAAGGTCCATCGAGTCGACCATTTCTTAGACGGCCGTCATGTCTTCTGGGGTCAAACTAAGGACCCAACCCTTCTAGGGGACCTCTTCCCTATCCGATGGGTGAGGTCATAAGAACCCGAAGGGACCACCGAGTCTGTCATTTCTTAGACGGACGTTACACCCTCTGGACCCAAGTTAGTGACCCAATCCTTATAGGGGACCTCCTCCCGTATCGTTGGGTGAGGTTACAAGAACGGATCTTTTAGGGGTACCTGTCTCCTCGGACCACCCCCGATGTCAGGTACCCCAACGTTTCTCAGTCTGTGCTGAGTCGGTGATTCGTACGTATGTACGTCTTACAACTTTCTGGTCCAATTACCACACTCAAAAGTATTTATAACTGTTAAAGATCTCTTAAAGGAAAAGAAACAGTCATATGTTTATTGGAATCGACTTAGTGAACCATAGTTTCGGAAACAAAGACCAGGAAACGAGAGAACTGTAGATAGACGATGTAAAGTAATTCTTTGGATTTGCTTCTTACCTCTATTAAACTTACTCTCTGTATACAAATTTCTTATGTTTTCTATTAAATACGAACTTAGGATGAAACGGAGCTCAATAAATATAGTGTAAAGTTTTTTAATGAAAGTGGAAATAAAAGAATCAAGTAAGGGTCAGTCAGGAGTCTTATTGTTAGAAAATTCCACTTTCCCTTTCTTTGACGGCTCACTGAACGGATGTCAATGTAACTCACCGTCTTAAACCTGAGCATCCAGTTGAAAAATATTTTTGTCCCTTATGTTTCGTAAGATAAAATTCACTGAGGCCCAAATAAAAATCGTGTCTCTTTCTCACTAAAACCCTCGCGTGATACTGTTCCTGAAGATAAACAGGGGACTATAGGTAGGAGAAAGACCAGAGGGTGTACTTATCTGAACCATCGACCCATACGCAGACGGATCTTGTTTCTTATCTCACGGACGGACAACCTCGGTCCTTACCGGTACAAGACTTGTCTTTCTATGTGTTCATCTTACAACATACCGTCAGAAACCATTGAAGTCCACTGTCCATCGTTCGTCGAAAACGGCAAAAAAGTAGGAAGGAGGTAGGACAAGGAATATTAAACCCAGTAAAACCTCATTCTCCCGTTTCCGATATGAAATCTCAACCACCATGTCACTGGGTCTTTGTACTCAACGACTCCTGAAGGTCTTGTCAAGGTCGGGATCTGATGGTTTGAAGTCTTAAAATGCTTCTTCCCTTATATTAGAGATAGAACAAATCCGGTGACAATAAAACCCAGAGGTAATGGACTTCGACTTACGTAGAGTGATTATGTACACCAATCTCAGTAATAGAGACCCGTCTCGAGGGTAAGAATCCAGTTTACGACTCCTTTGGTCGAAAGTATCTCTTACATCTCCCACCCCCTACGGAGACCATGGACCTATACTTGGACTCTAACTCAGAACCGGGATTCTAGAATCTTTGGAGTTTTGACCCCTTCAACGGTAACATTTTGATGTCCAATGACAGAAGATCTTTCTACCTCTAAAATTAAGTAAAAACCACGTCTTGGAAAATCAAACTGTTTGTATGTGCACTACACTCCCTAAAGGACAAAGGTAAAGGAAGTAAAAGGAAAAACCACGACCATCCTTTTCCCAGAAAACCGCATTACATAGTTACACTCCGACAGTCTCTGTTCTTTCCTTACAACCCGAATGTTAAACTTTTAGACATTTTAAAACTTAAACTTTTGAGGTTTTATATTCATACCTTCTCGGTACTTTTTTCTATACAAACCGGAACTAAACCCTCTCTCTCCCGTTTAGTCATTTTACTCTTGAACTCCTATATACAAAAATTTACTGATCTAAAATCTGACAGGACTCCTCCGTCTTGACAATGTATAACCTCTTTCTACACACTCAAGAACAAACCCCTGAACAAGGTCCTTCTACCTACGAATGGACTACCGAGTCACCATTTCTTATACGGACGTTACGTCCTCTGTGTCCTGTACCCCTAAGTTAGAAGGACCCAACCCTTCTAGGGGACCTCCTCCTTTAACGTTGGGTGAGGTCATAAGAACAGACCCTTTAGGGTAACTGTGTCCTCGGACTACCCGATGTCATTCCCCAGCGTTTCTCAACCTGTGTTAGCTCACTGACTCACACGTGTATCATACGGTCCTTCTACTGTCTACAAAAGAAACCACGGTGTACTGTTTCACCACATCTCAATCTCCTTCTCCTCGTAAATTCCCTTCGGTCGTAGGGACAGAAAGGGTAAAATCGTCCAAGTCGTTGTCATAGGAACCGATCTTGAAACCGCAAGTATGTTAACCGTAATGGACGCCACCCCTGACGAGAGTTCGGGATCTGTGTCCCTCGGTCTCGGACTCTTTTGTACCGTCTGTGATCCATTTCCTACTTTGATGTACGGGTAAGATACCCGTACACTCCGTGGGGAAACACCTGAAGGATTTTTCAACCCCTACGAAACCTCCTCCACTCCCAATCCTCAGAAGGACTCCACCACCCATTCCCTCCTCCTATACCCAGTAATTTTAGGACCGTGTACCACTCAGTATTCCATCATTTTACTCCTAATTAGTTTTATGACCTAAATTCCGAAACGTTTATTTCCCTTCTTAGACACGTATCGGGTCTCTGTTCACTCCCATGTCACGGATGATTCTCGAGACGACACTCGTCGAGACTTTCCCCATACTCCCTCCAACTGTACCAACTGTCGACATATCACCTCTGACCGAAATCTCTGATCATATACACGGTCGATTGATTGAATTACCCAATCGAGATTTGAAGTAAATCCCTAGTCTTAAGACCCCGTCTAAGTCTTCACCGACGACGACGATGACGACGACGATTTAGTGAAGTCAGCACAGGCTGAGACACGTTTNTCACCTCTGACCGAAATCTCTGATCATATACACGGTCGATTGATTGAATTACCCAATCGAGATTTGAAGTAAATCCCTAGTCTTAAGACCCCGTCTAAGTCTTCACCGACGACGACGATGACGACGACGATTTAGTGAAGTCAGCACAGGCTGAGACACGCTTGGGTATCTACCGTCGGGTGGTCCGAGGGGGCAGGGACCCTAAGAGGTCCGTTCTTGTGACCTCACCCAACGGTAAAGGAAGAGGTTACGTACTTTCACTTTTCACTTTCACTTCAGCGAGTCAGCACAGGCTGAGAATCGCTGGGGTACCTGACGTCGGATGGTCCGAGGAGGTAGGTACCCTAAAAGGTCCGTTCTCATGACCTCACCCCACGGTAACGGAAGAGGTAGTCTTTACCGATGATAAAAATTTTTGTTTTTCTTTGACCGAAATCAGTCTCTTAGAAGAGTAAATCTCAAATTTTATACTCCACCCTACAAAAATTATATTTTTTAGAGGGAAACCGTGGTACTATAAAAATAAGTCATAATCAGGAAAAAGGTAAGAATCCGGTCGTCTAAAGAACGTTATATGATTATTTTCGTCAAAGTCACTTCATGAAGTTGGAGACCGTCAAAGAAAACTACACTGTAAAGACGTCTGTGATGATAAAATTTTCCGTGTTCGGACTTTCTTATCAAAAAAAAAAAAATTTCATGGAAACACACACACCCAACCGTGTAAATTCCCAAACGAAAAAAAAATTACCCAGTATCCCGAAAACTTCACCCACCTTTCTCGTATATAATATCCGAATACATGGTAAGACCTTCTGCTGTCCGTCAAATTATTTGATTCAACTGGGATTTACTACTCCGGAGATTTTGTATCTCCGGACAAAAATAAGCATTGAGTCCGTATATCCATTATTTCTCCATTGGTACTCCATTGGTATTCTCACAAGTATCGTAACCTTTTTCGGACCAAAAGTAAACACGTTGTGAGGAAGGTGGAGTCGTAAGTCTATATGATTTTTGTTGGGACTGAAAGGGTCGAAAGTGTGTTCTTGGAGAAACTTTTAGGACAACGAAGGGGTCTTAGAAAACCAAGGTATAACTTCTCTGAATTATCGTTTGCCAGAATACACACGAGTCAAAGGGTCAGCATAGTCTTAGAAACGCTGGGGTACCTAACATCGGGTGGTCCAAGAAGACAGATACCTTAAAAGGTCCGTTCTTATGACCTTACCCAACGGGAGAGGAGGAGGTCCCCTAGAAGGACTAAGTCCCTAACTTGGGGGTAGAGAATGTAGAGAACGTAAACCGTCTGTCTAAGAAATGGTAACACGGTGGACCCTTCGGGGGTTTTGTCAGAATAAACCCTTGATTGTTATCGTTTATGGTTAAGAGTTTCTTAAAAAAACCAACAACAGTTTCACCTTTTACCGTATCATCTTAAAGTCAAGTCAACGAGTCAGCACAGGTTGAGAAACACTGGGGTACTTGGCGTCGTGTGGTCCGGAGGGACAGGTAGTGGTTGAGGACCTCAAATGAGTTCGAGTGCAGGTAGCTCAACCACTACGGTAGTCGGTAGAGTAGGAGACAGTAGGGGAAGAGGAGGACGGGGGTTAGGGAGGGTCGTAGTCTCAGAAAAGGTTACTCAGTTAAGAAGCGTACTCCACCGGTTTCATAACCTCAAAGTCGAAATCGTAATCAGGAAGGTTACTTGTGGGTCCTGACTAGAGGAAATCTTACCTGACCAATCTAGAGGAACGTCAGGTTCCGTGAGAGTTCTCAGAAGAGGTTGTGGTGTCGAGTTTTCGTAGTTAAGAAGCCGTGAGTTGAAAGAAGTGTCAGGTTGAGAGTGTAGGTATGTACTGGTGACCTTTTTGGTATCGGAACTGATCTACCTGGAAAGAACCGTTTCATTATATAGACGAAAAATTATACGATAGATCCAACCAGTATTGAAAGGAAGGTTCCTCATTCGTAGAAAATTAAAGTACCGACGTTAGTGGTAGACGTCACTAAAACCTCGGGGGGTTTTATTTCAGACTGTGACAAAGGTGACAAAGGAGTAGATAAAGGGCACTTCACTACCCTGGTCTACGGTACTAGAAGCAAAAGACTTACAACTCGGAACTCGGTTGAAAAAGTGAGAGGAGAAAGTGACAGTAGTCCTTTGAAAAATCAAGGAGAAGTGAAAGACGGTATTCCCACCACAGTAGACATATAGACTCCAATAACTATAAAGAGGGCCGTCAGAACTAAGGTCGAACACGAAGAAGGTCGGGTCACATAGAGTACTACATGAAACGTATATTCAATTTATTTCATCTCTTACTATTTACTTATATGAGTTCATTTAGTCATAAGACATCAACATCCTATTATAATTATATTCCTTTTGTCAAAGTGACACCAGACATAGTCTCCAGTCATCAGAAAAGTCCTTTTCCCGGTCCATCAGTCATAAAATCCAAAACACCTATAGTCAGGTAAACCCGACGATATTGTTTTATACTGTCTAACACATCGAATATTTGTCTAAAGAGTCAAACCCTCCGATGATCTTTGCGTTCTGATTCCTTAGTCTTCTAAACCACAACCATTCTTGGACGAAAGACCAAATACCTCTCGGTAGAAGAGAGACACAAGACTATACCGTCTGGTGTTCACTTCAAGGTGCTCAAATTCCCTAGTGATCCGACCTGTTAGGGTACCCTCCTCGAACCATCCGACGTCAGGTACCCCAGCGATTCTCAGCCTGTGCTGACTCGTCTAAGTGAAAGTGAAAAGTGAAAGTACGTAACCTCTTCCTTTACCGTTGGGTGAGGTCACAAGAACGGACCTCTTAGGGTCTCTACCCCCTCGGACCACCCGACGGCAGACACCCCAGTGTGTCGCAGCCTGTACTGACTTCGCTGAATCGTCGTCGTCGTCGTCCGGATAGTTCCGATACCAAAAAGGTCACCAGTACATACCTACACTCTCAACCTGACACTTCTTTCGACTCGCGGCTTCTTAACTACGAAAACTTGACACCACAACCTCTTCTGAGAACTCTCAGGGAACCTGACGTTCCTCTAGGTTGGTCAGGTAAGATTTCCGCTAGCTAGGACCCACAAGAAACCTCCTTTACTACGATTTCGACTTTGCGGTCATGAAACCAGTGGAGTACACTTCTCAACTGAGTAACCTTTTTTGAGACTACGACCCTCCCTAACCCCCGTCCTCCTCTTCCCCTGCTGGCTCCTACTCTACCGACCTACCGTAGTACCTGAGCTACCTGCATTCAGACTCACTTGAGGCCCTCAACCACTAGCTGTCCCTCCGGACCACACGATGTTAAGTACCCCAACGTCTCAGCCTGTGCTGACTCGCTGACTTGACTTGACTCCGGTTATCGCCTCTTGTCGAGACGTCTTCGAGGGTAAGTACGGGGCGGACTGACACCCGACCGTACGGACTCTTCGGACAGACACTATTCAACAATGCTATTTGATATCAGTGAGAAGAGGAAAGAAAAGTACACACGATGAGGAGAAGAGATAATTACCCGAAAGTTGTCGATAGTCGGAGTTCAGATATAAGACTACAAAATCGAGACGAAGAAAGGTTAATATCGAGGAGAAGGTTAATGACTTTGAAAGGGTATAATAAACCTAAAAGTCTACTCTTTAAAACTAACTTAGTATAAACAAATATTTACTTAGAGGAGATCCTAGTCAATCGGACAGTTGATACCAGTTCCTAATCAAAGTAGACCAACTATCGATCAATCGTCTTTGACTTACCCTGTCCATTGATATTTATATAAATTATACATTCTTTACCTTTACTTTTCTAATAGTCATAAACGATCAAACGATCAATGACACGACCTATCTGATATTGATAATACGAGTAAAATTTCTATTCTTTTGACTCCTAGTTTCAAATTCATTACTGAAGTCCCAGAGTATACATTACACACCACTTTAACTTTGGAATTTGGGTATAGACTGAGGTAGTAACACGTAAAAGAAGACGGCGATCGAGAGTCTCTCGGGTTCTCGACCAATTTAATTTGTGAGTCTCTTCGTTGACCGACAAAAATTTCTATATCTGTTTCTTTATGTAAACGACTCTTATTTAAACTGAATTCAACGGTTTCGTTATACGATAATTATAAGTGAATTAAAAGGTACTGTAAACATATAGTAAAAAGGACAACCGACGAGAGGAGATAAATGTTATTAACAAAAAAAGGGGACATCAAAGGGGAGTTATGAAATAGTAAACGAAAGTAAGTACAGTAATCTATAGGAATACTTTAAACAAAAGTTAACAACCTACTTGAACCAACTAGGTTGTTGGTGAAAGGATGTCTTTAAACCTATTCGGTGAAGGTAAAAAAAGGGTGATAATGTTCGTTATAAAGGTCATATAGTATTATAATAAGTAGACATAGACTAAAAAAAAAAGGATTCCAGTCGAAAGATATCCATCCTAATCCTCTTATCCCCTGTATATATACACATATACCCCGAAGGGACCACCGAGTCTCCAATTTCGTGGACGGAGGTTACGCCCTCTGGGCCCAGGTTAGGGACCCAACCCTTCTAGGGGACCTCTCCCTTTACCATTGGGTGAGGTCATAAGAACGGACCTTTTAGGGTACCTGCCTCTTCGGACCATCCGATGTCAGGTACCCCAGCGTTTCTCAGCCTGTGCTGACTCGCTGAAGTGAAAGTGATATACACATATATATATAACAACGTACTGTGGGGTGCCCGGACGTACGGAATATCAACGGGTCGGACCTCTGGTTCCTTTCTTGGATCTCTGTCACTGCCTCTGTAGTCACCAAATCACCTATCCCTTAGAATAGTCACACTTCGTTCCAGTACCTCGTTGTGGGAGTGACACACGTCGTCTCTCACTCGGTCTGTACTGTCATCGGAGGTGATAAGACCCCTTCTCCTTCCGATGGTAAATATCCCCCTTAACTGAAGTCCACCCGATTAGTCAATAGTCCGTGATTACTTCGGGATATTAATTCTTCCAACCTATCAGTACACTCACTTCGGCCCGGACCAGTTCATCGCCTACATGTCTCTCGTTCTGTTATCGGTAGCACCTCCCGGACTGAGATATCACTCCCCCCACTCCCTCCAGATACCTGATCAAGTCTGACTGGACTCGAAGTTAAAGTGACCATATTCGTGATTTCATCGGATTTCTCCGTAAAGACAAGGAAGGACGTAATACTGGGAATCCCTCGTCCCGGAATCAAGAAGAAATCTTGTATCCAAACCCCTCCTTACCGGATACCGTCTTTGGTCGGGGTGGAACAATCATGTGTAACCCATTTACCGACTATAGTGAAGAGTCCATGACTTTTAATCCAGACCCGTGTCAGTAACCTTATAGGTTGACGAAGATCCGGACTCTGATGACTGCGAACTGGGACGCCAACGACAAATCCTGTCTCATGAGTAGACACAGAACTCGTGTCTTCGTTCCGGACCGAAGTGATAACTCTCGAACATTGATTGTATGAATTTCTTTGACTAAAATTAACGTTTAATTTCCCGTTTACAAGGGTTTGTACTCTATGTGTATGTGTGTGTGCACATATATATTTATATATATGTGTGTGTGTGTGTATGTATGTGTGTGCGTGTTTCAACTCCTCCAATATCATTATGCTTGGAATGTGAAGACCGTCAAATATAACTTTTAGGACTTTCTTATAAACACACACACACACCCCTCCCCTATATAAACTGTCGAATGTTGAGTCTTTTAATATTAAACAAACATAAAAGAATTGACGATCATTCCAACTTGGCAAAAATAAAAGTAAAGAAACCGAGTAGACTAAAGGAATAAAATTTTACACGTATTTTACTATAGACAAAATTACTTCTTTAGAAATCTAAAAATTATAAGTTGATCGAAGGGTACACGATCTATTTCCACTCATTAGGAACCACGGATGGAAATCCCTAGAATGTCAGATAGTTCTATTTATTTATGTACCTAGTATCCGTTATGACGTTATACTAAACATGATGTCATACAACGTTATTCTAGTGTCTTTTCCCTCGTTGATCAGGGTCGATCTCAGTATCTTGGGAAGAGTCAACGAGTGTCTCTAAAGGATTATCCATGTACCAATATACCCGAAGGGTCCACCGAGTGCCATTTCTCAGACGGACGGTTCGTCCTCTGTGTCCGAGCCAAGGACACAACACTTCTAAGGGGACCTCCTCCTTTACCGTCGAGTGAGGTCATAAGAGTGGTCCTATTAGGGTACCTGTTTCTTCGGACCACCCGATGTCAGATACCCCAGTGTTTCTCAGTCTGCACGTGTGTGGGTGTGTGGGTGTGGGTGTGGGTGTGGGTGTGGGTGTGTGTGTGTGTCAATATATTTAATCCCCTTTCAACGTTATACTATTAGTCGTCGTAGTGTCTCGTTCTCCTAACAATTTTTTACTTTGACCTCTCGGAATTTCGATTAAAAGATTATAGTTTTAAACGGCTTCCGGTTGGGATACAAAGAAATCCCCTAAGAATTCTCGATACTGACACTAAAGGAAAAGAGGACCGTAAACTGATACTTTTTAAGACAGTTTATTTACTCTCTTCTGTCTGGGGGTGGAGAAGTCGGACGTCTTGAGTCACGGGAACTTTGTCGACAACTCCTACTCAGTACCTCATAAGGGACCCTGAAACAACGGACCTTTACTCTTTCCACAGAGACCGGTACCGACACCGTAAAACCTCCTTAGCTTAAGGGTTAGGTCAACCTTACCGGGGTTCCAAGTGGAGATCTAGTGAATGTAAGAACTGAAAGTTTTACTCAACGTTAGATTTAAGGTTCCACTCCACTTTCTACTTCGAGGTTGATCCCCGGGACCACTCACAGAGACAACTTGAAGACATTCGTTCCTAGATCCCGACCACAATATCTTCGACTACTACAATTCCCTCTACCTTCACCACCATTTCATCCTTTTCTCACTACTAAGGTACTAAACCTTAGTGTCTCTCCTGTAATTCTGGTTGTATGTCACACACTCGTGACATCCAGAATTTGAACTATTTAGACGAAGTACTTGAAGGTCCTATCTTCTGTCGAAACGGAATAAAAGACGTAAGACAAGTACTGGTGGTTGATATAAAGTACTTCTTTATAAAAATTTTTAAACTTTTACAAAATTTAGGTTTTAAGTCCATAGTTGTAGTCTCCAACAAAGTCAAAAAAACACGTGAATCTCAAGACTTCAAATTCTGAAATTTCAACGTTGACTCTAAAAATCAAAGAAGGATCCTCTAAATGGAGGGACGTCCACCGACGGTGGTCCACTCTCTACCTTGACCGACAACAGTAGTCGACAAGTCGAAAGAACGAGAGACGGTCCACGTCGACTTGTGTGTGGGCCTAGGAGTGACACGAATTGGTATTCACTTTATGCTACCTGTCGTTTTTACTCGGGATAATGATTTAGTATCTAAGGGGGGATGACTTTCGTGTTAACTTTTTGTTGCTCTTTTATAAATTCACGATTTTCCAGGTAATGGACAAACTCGACTATTGAGACTAAAAGAAGTGACTATCGTAAAATGAAAGTAGGTCTTGGGGAGAAAAGGTCTTTGAAAGGGATGTCAATATGAGATAGATACAAGACAAAGGGAATGTTCACGTAGTAATTAAATCTATTTCGGAACTAATCTTCTTTATCAGATAACTATAACAAAAACTTCTCAGACATTTAGGTAAAACCTTATTCCAACCCTACATTTATTAATCACCACGAGATTCAGTCTGACAGTAAGAAAGTCTGGATCAGACTTACGTAAACTCTTTGAGAACCGGAACCCTCTCCAAGACTCTTCCTTTGTGTCTCGGACTCGATTCCCACCGGTGATCACGAGATACTAAGACCCTTAGACCTCGAAGACCTATCAACCGTCTAAAGGGAGGGAATTTTCTCGTACCAAATATATCATGACACAATCCCTCGTCGTCTCTGGACCCCGGTCCCAAAGGACCGTAAAAACCCCAGATTTTCTTTGACGACTTCTTCCTTAAAACAGTCTCCACCTCCTCGGAAGACTTTATTAACTAAACTCATCCTGTTTAAGGACCACCCACCCGGAGAGGAACGAGTTCTGGGTACCGAGTTCGGAATTAGTCAACACTAAATGGTGAACGGAAACGGGTAACTTAAGATTGTGAAAAGACTTAGGAAGACTCAGTCGTGGAGTTTGACTGACGATACCGGTTACACTTTTACGGACGGGTCCAGAGGGAAATCCTTTCCTGAACGACAGGTCGACGACTCTAATACCAATCAATTGTTGGATCTGATCGTATAATTTTTCGTCTCTGTAGTGAAACGACTGTTTCTAGACGTATCAGTTTCGATATCCAAAAGTCATCAGTACATACCTACACTCTCAACCTGGAAGTTCTTCCGACTCACGACTTCTTGACTACGAAAGTTTGACAGTGTGACCTCTTCTGAGAACTCTCAAGGAACCTGTCGTTCTTCTAGTTTGATCAGTTGCGATTTCCTTCAGTTAAGACTTATAAGTAACCTTCCTGACTACGACTTCGACTTCAAGATTATGAAACCGGTGGACTACGTTTCTCGACTGAGTAACCTTTTCTTAGACTACGACTCTTTCTAACTCCCGTCCTCCTCTTCCCCCGCTGTCTCCTACTTTACCAACCTACCGTAGTAGTTTGCCTAACTGTACTCAAACTTGTTTGAGACCCTCCATCATTTCCTGTCCCTTCGGACCACACGACGTCAGGTACTCCAACGTTTCTCAGTCTGTACTGACTCTCTAACTTGTTCTCCGGAAGACGACAAACCAGAAAGTCACAGACAGAGTCGAAATCTCGACTCCGACATGAGAAAGTTAGGGACTCGTTCCGACACCATATTCCCGGGTTGGTAAACACACACTTCACCCTGTTAAGATTCCCCGTCAGACACGAGATCTCGAGGATCTACCTGCAAGTCTACCGAGGGAGACAAGGTAGGGTGAAGGAAAATGTTCACAATCAGTGATTATATGGAAAACGTAAGAATTGAAGTATAGTGTAGATCTAGGTTCATTGGGGTTGTCTGGATTGATGATTAGTCGAGCCACTCTTTCTGTGCGGTTATAAAAGACTCACGGATAGTACACGGTCCTTAACAAGATCTATTATAAGTCAAACAAGATTTTAGTAGAACGTCACAATACATGATCCTTAATAGTAATAAAAAGTCCACCTCTTTGACACCGTGTCTCCTGTGTTTACTGAACGAGTTCCAGTTTGTCGACTCACCTTAGTTCTTAACTCACAACTGAGATTACCAGGATTAGTAAAAGGAGTGGATCGAATAAACGGTAAGGACCCGATCAAGTTGGTAAAATCGGTACAAAACGATGGTGGTGAATTCGTCCATACAAACGAGTTCGCCATTTGAGAATCATACATACACCCTCTTCTACTCTAGGAAGTAAGACAAAGACCATAAAGGTCGGGTGTCACAACGGACCGTGCATTATCTTCGGGTTACTTCCAAACTACTACTTATTTGTGCCTCTCAACTTGTAGGGTCACGGGGTCGAGTCCATTTCCTTACACCGTATTTCCTGTCACTAACATCCCTCCTGTGTTCCTGACACCTACCCCAGTCACACTGTTCCTTTCTCTCTTAAAGATCTACACCTTTGATATACACTCGAAAATATTAAAACTTGAGTAAGATCAAAGTTGTATCGAAATCGGGGGAATCAAAGTGAAGACCGACCACGTGACTACACCCTTTCCCATATTTCGTTAATCGAGATTATACAAACTGTAACAACACACCCAGATATGAAAGGAAATTGGTTTTGTCTTGTCACAGGAAATTTTACATTCACCCTATAACATTTAATTATGCATAGAGACTGTCTCCTCAACTAAAAAACGAAATTCGACATCTTAGTAAGTCAAGGGGAGGAAGAGTAAGAAGAAAAGTAGGAGTACGACTTTAAGTATGACCCAACCCTTGAGACCTCCAAAACTAATTCTAAGTCTTTGTAGAGACCTCTAGTCGGAACCCACAAACGAACCCCTAACCTGGCGATTCCAGGACAATTACCTTAATTTAGAGCTATATGAGCGTCACACATATGAACATTTGGACATACGACATAATACACGAAGAAACTTTTACGTTGAGGGAACTCTGAACATTACTCTCTCATCTAGATTCAATCATTGGAGGGGAAAAGTAGGAAAAAGGTGAAAAGAATGACGACAGAATCGTGTAAACAAATAGACAGAAGGTCCTGATATTTAAGTGTCGTCCAACCTTGATACAGAGTAAGTGGTGACAAAGAGGTAGACTAAGGATCAGTTGAATTTTAGCATATCAAGGTATTTGAAAACGACTTATGTACTTTTTCTTGTCAGACTCGGTCGACTCCCCAGAGTCCGAGACCCTGAACTTAGATGAAAATATAAAGTGGTCGATACACTGGTGTTGGATGAGTGAAGAAACAGAGACGTGTTAAAATACAACTATTCCTTATTATAGGGGAACAATGTTCCAACACATTTCTTTTGAACTATCATAGACACATATAAACGGAGTACAACAAATCAACGATTTCCGCACACACTGAGAAACAATGGGGTACCTGACATTGAGTGGTCCGAAGAGACAGGTACCCTAAGAGGTCCGTTCTTATGACCTCACCCAACGGTAAAGAAAGAGGTATAAACGGAATTATATCTCTAAATTATAAATAAGGAAGTCAGAAACTATCTTTGTAGTAGAATTTCGAAAAGAAATAACATAAGAATTATCAGTTTATTTACTAAAAGAGAAAAATTCTCGTGTGTCCTTTAGGTGACAGAAACCGACAGTACCAAACGAAAAGTGACCAAACATCTAAAGGTTGTGACTAAGACTTCGAAAACACGATTACGAGCAGAATGTTACGTTCATTGTCCTTTATAACGTCGACTTAGGTTACCCTCGATTGGTTTTCCTTTAAAAGATTACACTCTAAACTGTGGGTAACGACGACTCTTATTCCAAACGATTTATAAATTGACCTAATTGTGAAGAATTCTCCTGAAGACAACTTGAAATATTTCTTTCTAGTTTCAAAACTCCAAATTCAAGACTAAGACACATAAAAGATGAATCTCACTTTTTGGAGACTTAGAAAAGGAAGATAACCTTTCAAAATTATTTAGGGACCACTTGATAAAGGTGGTCTCGTAAACAGACATAATATCAGTTCTCTGACACATAAAATTAAGTACCAACTTAAGGTCAAAGTCCCGTAGATTTGCGAGACAGTAGTACTATGTTTACTTGAATGCTTTGTCTTTCTCTGAGTGTCTGAATCTCTTGTTTGAATACCTAAGATTCTCCCCTTCTTACCCCCCTTTCCCATCAATCTCTCAAACCCTACCTGTACATATGTGACAATATAAATTTTACCTATTCGTTGTTCCTGGATGACTTATCGTGTACCTTGAGACGAGTCACAATACACCGTCGGACCTACCCTCCCCTGAAGCCCCCTCTTACCTATGTACATATATACATACCGAGACTCAGGGAAGTGACAAGTGGACTTTGATAGTGTTATAACAATTAGTTATATGAAGGTATGTTTCGTTTTTCAAAAAAAATTTGATTGTCGACTTTCCTTTTTGTACGAGATATAAGATATTGTACTTACTAGTTAACCGATCGATATAAAGTACTGGGACCAAATACATTTTAAGTATCTCCCTTCTACAAGTTGATCAAATAAGACTTATAGGAATTCTACATCAAGATTTTCATTTTTATATAGGAGTTTAAATTATTATAACTATTGTTATTGTCGTCGTAATTAATATCGTAGATCACAAACAACTCTCGAATAATACTGGATTCTTGAAACAATTCCTGAAATATCTATAATAAAGTAACTTTGAAGTATTATTGAGACCTTTCATTCATGATAATAATAGGGATTTAATGTCTACACTTTTTACTTTAAGTCTTTTTAATAGATTTAACTGATTTGGTTGTAATATTAACAAGATCGACCTGGTAATAAGACTAAGTGAAGTCTAGTGATCGAGAATTGGCAATTCGTGATGTCAATTATTTTTTGTTTCCAACCATATACTTCCTGATAAATTTCTTTATACAAATAGACACCCGAGTATCTTAGAGTCTTAATCTTCTCTGGAATTTCTAGTAAATCAAGTTATAGTTTAATAAACTTCAAATATATCAGAAACCGTTCATGTACCTTAACTCCTTTCCTCCGGACAAAGAAAGTACTAAGACCATTGAACGAGATAGAAGAATTAGACAAATACAGGAAAATTTTATACAGGGAATAAAAATTTATTTTACCACCACCATCGTGACCGGTCTGATAGAGTTTCACAACAATGTACTCAACTACCCAAACCTTTACAAAATTTATCGTAGTATATATTCTTTAATTGTCATTATTTTACTGAATTATAGGAATTAGGTGTTATTTTAATGTTAAACTGACATTACTTCCAGAACTTCCTTCGTCATGGAATAGACATGTATGTTGATGTTATTTTGTAACTCTTTTTAAAAGATTATGTTCGGATGTCGGAACACATATATAATAGGAGTTATAAGTCTCTGAGTGTTTTACAATTCTTACAATTGTACAATTCTTCTAATTTTATAATTCTTTATTACTAGTATATAATTATGTAAACCTTTTATAAATGACATAGTTTTTTTTTTAGTGAGGGTCCAGAAGTTTTATTAGTCACACACGGTTGAGATCAGGAGAACGATTGACTAATATAACTTGTACTCATCTCTCATTCCCACCAATGTAAAGATGACTAGGACTTCATTTATAGTTTCCTGTCTTGTTATAATTAAAGGTCTGTATTATTAGGTTGACATGTTTTTATGACCTTAGGACTCATGGACAAAGAGAACATCATTCACTAGTGCAATTCCTCCTATGGTGTGTAGACTGTCTACACTTTCAGTGATTCAGAAGTTTCTTTTGAGTAGGGAAGGGGTCCGTCCACTTAGTCATCGTAGTTGTAAAATGTCACAGTTGACGACCTAAGACAGGACAAACCAAGTTTTGTCGTTATCAAGTAAGCAAGTTTTCCGGGAACAAACTCGTGGACGATATATGTTCCGTGGTACCGTACGAAGTACCCCACGATCCCTATTTAGTATCTGTTCTAAAGGGATTTCTCGGGTGTCAGGGTCACATTGTCTAATCTGTATGTGTCTTTAGTTGAAGTATACCTCTTCAACGATTCCCACCTTAACAGGAACTTCCTACCATCTTAGTCCCACTCGTTTTATTACCTTTGTAATAAGACCCACACTTCCATTGTACGTTCTTCCCTGTCTCGGGTGACGTGAAACCCGTTCATACATCCCTGTCAAGACATAGTGATTACGACTTACTAAAACTTCTGCCGATTTCCCTCTATTGTACATTTTCACTTCAGTGAGTCAGCACAGGCTGAGAAACACTGGGGCACCTGACATCGGATGCTCCGAGGAGGCAGGTACCCTAAAAGGTCCGTTCTCATGTCCTCACCCCACGGTATCCTCCTGTTGTTCCTTCCCGACTCCTGTACGTTCAAAGTTCTTCCTCTCACCAGTCGTAACAGGTTCACATCCAAGACTTTTGTGTAGGATGTTTATTAGGAAACTTCTGGGGAGTGCCTGACGTGGAGATGACAGTCGAGTTCCAGTAACGGTACCGAGGGTGACCGCTATTTTGTTCACTAGGTGGTAAATTCCGAGACGTGTTATACTAGGACGGACGTATCAACGAGTCAACACAGTTTGAGAAAGCCTCGAAAACCGGACATCGGTGATCCGATGCACCCTAAAAAGTCCGTTCTTGTGACCTCGCCCAACAGTCAACGGATGAGCCCCTTAAAAGGGTTGGGTCCCTAGTTTGTGAACCCGAAGAGACTACCGAGGTGTCCATTTCTGAGACCGACGTTACGTCCTCTGTGTCCCTCTGTCCACAAAGTCCGGCAGGAACAACAGGAGGAGGAAGAACCTAGTCCGGAAGGGATATAGAAAGTGTCCGACAAAGGGACAACGGGGAAACAGACAGTACCTGACAAGACTACGATGTCCGAGAGGATCCCACTCACGTAACTATGAATATGTCCTTTCTGGGGGTTCTGAAATGGATACCCGGCACACGAGACGAGTCGACGTCTCGGTGTAAGGAATGTAGGAGACTTTTTAGAGGGGGACCCACCTATAACAGGACTCAACTTAAAAAGGGGAAGAGGGGATGGAGGGTTTAAGTATACAACCTCAGGATCTGGGGTAATAGAGGTGTACTCTGTCATAAACTTCTATCCAAGAAATTTCTCCATTACTTCAAGTTTACTTCAACAATCCCACTCGGGATCAGATTGTATAGACCACAAGATTACTCCCCTCCACTTCCTGTATGAGTGTGTGTTTACTTAGTGATACACTTCTGAGTTTCTCTTCTGCTAGTGGATGTTCGGTTCCTCCCTGAGTCTTCCTTAGTTGGGACGCCTGTGGAACTACTGAAAATCGGACAACAAATTCGGCGAGTCAGACGCCAGGAAACAATACCGACAGGATTGTCTATATTTGTAGAGTGTGGACCTTATGAATTTTACTTTGGGATGGTAGTGGAGAGAGGGTCCAGAGGTCTAGTCTGTGAATATCCCTTACTAGGTTCTAATCGGACTCCCGGTCATCTTGAGAGAGACTTTGTAGATAGTCCTGTTGGTCTATACCCTTCCTATAATACTAAGTGGTCTTTCTCTTAGATTGGGTCATGACCCAATCTTCGGTCGTAATCTCAGACCCGTTACTTACTTTTCCTTCTTGTATATCTGTCTATCTTGTATATCTATCTTTTAGATTAGTCCAGTAGACTTTAGGGTGAAGTAAACTTATTTACAAAGGGTTGAAAGAAGGTACGTTTGTTATACTATACAAAGATAGTATCACAAGAAATTATACGAAAAACATGAACAGTCATATGACATTATCTAAAATATACACGGTATATGTATATATTTATATATTATTTATGTAAATATACGTATGAATATATATTATATATTTATTATATAATGAAAATATATTTATATAATAAATATATATTTATGATATATTTTGTACATAGTATTTATATATAAATATATATGTATATTATAATATATTATATTTATTATATTATTTAACATTATTATATCATGTAGTATATTATATTTATTATATATTATTTATATGTGTTATACAAATTATTATATTAAATATTATATATTTATATATCTTATTATATTTAATATATTATTATATATTTAATATATAATATCATAATATTATATATATCATATAATATATATATATCACATGTCCAAAATAGAGGTTTGATTATAGTAGAGGACGAATTTCATGACGACATCCGACAATGGTCCCAAGAGATAAAAAAGGGAACGAAAAGACGTTAGTAATGGGTAAATCGTTAGACTTATGATCAACCGTCACTACTATTATATTACTACAAGATCCAATAGACACGGGAAGGAATTCGACAGAGAGAGTGGGGAGGTAGGCGACCGATGGGTGACGTGAAGAACGGAACTGACATTTCGAGAGGACGGATGGAAAGACTGGCGTAGACAGTGGTGTAACGACTAATGTGGATTTGTTCGGACCCGACGAGGACCAAGAATCTTACGACATTCCGAAGTCCCGGAAGTGTACAAGATTAACGAGAAGTACTTCATGAGAAAGGGAATAAGAAACTTACTGAACAAAAATAATAAGTACAAGATCTAGTTTACGGTCGAGGAGTCGTTACAAGGAGAAGACAAGTGGAGTACTCTTAGTTGTCAAAGATCCGGAGAGAAATAGTGTAAGGAGAGAAAACAAGGAAATTGTGTGTTACGAGTGACGTCATGGGAATAAACTAAGGACGGACGGAACTGATCTTACAGCAGAGGTACCTCCGTACTGAAACCACGCAGAACAAACATAAGAGAACTTCTCATCGATCGTGTATCGGTGGTAAATTGAGTGTATGTCAATTACTTACTACTTATTTTAGGTGAAAGTGACACCTCAATTTTAATAGATAATTAATTTTTTTAAAAAAATTTAACCCTCTATAAAGTACATAAATTTCTTTTTTATCTATGACATTGTTCGTGAAAATACGCGTAGTCGATTCAACATATGAGAATTAACACGGTAAAACTAATTTGTAATACCAAAATCAACTTTCAGGGACAGATGGAGAAGACTAGGGGGAAGGGAAAGATAGGAAAAGTCTCCATTGGTGATAATACTTTAGTGAGAAACCACATTCGGTTCCCTTATTAAAAAAAACTTCAATACATTTTGTTTTAGAAGTCTGTCTTCTTCTTAGTATAAGACAGGGTTCTTAAGGTCTCCACTTCTCCGTTTTTTTCTTTTGGACACGGAGGAAGGTCCGAAAGGAAGGAGTAAGAACTCTGGACCAGTACAAACCACCGAAAGATCAACATTGTCAAACCGAGGAAGAGAAGGTCACGGGAAGATCTATCTAGACACTTCAAAGATTGATGGTCGTAAATTAATCGTAGTTAGTGATTGATGGGAAATGAAAAAGTTGATCCCTTTGTGTCTTACTCTTAGACCTGAATCTGATAACACGTGATCCATCCAAACCCAGGTAGTGAATTGGAGGAATTCGATTCTCTCAAAAGATAGAGAATGGACCCCAGCCACTGAAAACAGAAGGTATGAATAACTTTCTCGAAGGATACACCGAGTCTGTCATTTCTTAGGAGGACGTTACGTCCTCTGGGACCAAGGTAGGGACAAAGTCCTTCTAAGGAACCTCTTCCCTACCGTTGGGTGAGGTCATAAGAACGGACCTCTTAAGGAACCTGTCTCCTCGGACCACCCGATGTCAGGTACCCCAGTGTTTCTCAGTCTGTCTAACTCGCTGGTTGTGAAGTGAAGGGTCACTGAATTGTAGATTAGTAGTGGTTGGACTACCCAGAAACTCCGAAGGGACCACCGAGTCTACCATTTCTTATGTGGTCGTTACGTCTTCCGGACACAAGCTAGGGACCCAACCCTTCTAGGAGATCTCCTCCCGAACCGTTGGGCGAGGTCATAAGAACGGACCTCTTAGGGGTGCCTGTCTCCTCGGACCACCCGAGGTCAGGTACCCCAACACTTCTCAGCCTGTACTGACTCGCTGATTCGTTCGTTCGTAGATGGATAACTTTCAGGATTAAGAATGTGTATCACGGGAGATTGGAGGAGACATACGAAATACAGAGACTAACCCACGTAGACCAATATTCACGGAATAAACCCAAAAATATAAAAATATATTTACTTGTCAACAGGGTTGTAAATACTTAAAATTCGAAGAGTCTTAGTCTGTCTACGATTTAATACAGAAACGGTTTCCAATAAATGGAGGGATTATGGAAGAAGTGACGTAAGAATGGTTAAACAAAATCCTGTCGCTATAAGGGTCGATCTTCGCCACTTAGTACTGAACAAAATAGATCAGAACTATTACGACAATGAGAATAGGTCTATAATCTAAAAAGTTGAAGGGAACGTTGATCCATAAAGACATATTGGGTAAAACCTGGTTATTCCGTGCACTAATTTTCTACGAACGAGGAATCTTCTTTTCGATACTGTTTGGATATGTCGTATAATTTTTCGTCTCTGTAGTGAAACGACTGTTTCTAGGGATATCAGTTTCGATATCAAAAAGGTCACCAATACATACCTACACTCTCAACCTGACATTTCTTCCGACTCAAGGTTTTTTAACTACGAAAACTTGACACCACGATCTCTTCTAAGAACTCTCAGGGAACCCGTCGTTCCTCTAGTTTAATCAGATAGGATTTCCTATAGTTGGAACTTATAAGTAACGTTCCTGACGACGACTTCGACTTTGAGGTCATGAAACCGATGGACTACGTTTCTCAACTGAGTGACCTTTTCTGGAACCACAACCCTTTCTAACTCCCATCTTCCTCTTCCCCTACCGTCTTCTACTCTACTACCCTACCGTAGTGGTTGTGTTACATGTACTCAAACTCGTTTGAGACCCTCTATCACTTCCTGTCCCTTCGGACAACACGACGTCAGGTACCCCAGTGTTTCTAAACCTGAGTTGACTCACTGACTTGTTTTCATAATAACCACCTCAACACTCCTCCGGAGACTATTCTCCCTTTGACTTAGAAAGTACTAGAGTGACTCATGGGTTTGGTAGGATGATAATGATTGAGGTTTGAAGAACAATTACTCGCCTCTTAGAAGGAGTCTCACAGATATAATCAAAAGATAACGAGGATATTGTTTTGGGGTGTTTTAATCTTCGAATTTGTTATGTGTATATGAATAGAGAGACAAGACCTCCAGTTTTTAGGTTTTACCTAGAATGACCTGATTTCAGTTCCTCAACGTTCCTGACACAAGGAGAGACCTCCGAGATGCCTTCCTGCAAGGGAACGAAAGAGGACGAAAGTCTTCGGTGGGTACAAGAAAATGATCACCAGGGGTAAGAGGTAAAAGTCCTTCGGGTACGACAAAGTAGAGAGACACGAAAAGAAAACACCAGTGTAGAAAGAGACCGTGTAAAAAGGAAAGGGAAAGATGAAAATTCCCCGGAACACTAATGTAAGGTGTTTAAATTGATCAGATCCTATTGGAGGAATAGAGTTTCAGTTAACTAAAGGTTATGATTAAAGTTAACGTCGGACTAAAGGGAAACTGTACATTGTATTAAATAAGTGTCCAAGATGTCTAATTTTACACGTGTAGAAAGACTAATGTAAAACTAATTTTTTTGGGGATGAAAAGGTTTAAGGACGAGGAGATAAGGGTAAACTTATAAGGTGTCCACAAGGTTTGTAGAGTTTGACTTGGGTGAGTAAAGGGTTGTCCAGATGACCGAATGGGTGACAAAAAGAGAGAGTACGTTATGGTATCAGTTTGTGGGTTCCGTGTCGAGCTTTATATCCTAAAAAAAATATTAAGAAGGACGAGTATTTTACAATGGTTAAAAAAAGGAATTTAATAAGGAACTTTATGAAAAAGGGGATCCATAAAGACCTTAAGGAAGGGAATTAGGAATGAGGGTCGAAATGGTGTATAAAGAATAATGACATGAGTAGATAATGAAAAACCTCTCAATAAATTACTAAAAGATATAGTCAAAGGAATAGACATTTTACCTCTATCATTATCCAGAATGAAATATTCTAAAAACACTCATAATTTAATAAATTATAAATAATTAACAAATTTTCCCAAAGGGCTTCGTTTTGTTCATGGTGTTATACAATTTCGATAATAGTAAGATTAACAGTACAGTATGATGTTTGTGTCAATACAAGTCCAAGACTAGTTAGTGAGAGACCCAATAAATTAGTCGGAGGATAGAGAGGAAGACATAGAAAATAACAACGGTTTAACTGAAGTCGTCATGGAAGTCCGGTGAGACAGATTCAGTATTTGACCTAGAAAACCGGTACGACGAGTTTTAGGAGACTACACTATGTCTCCTAGTTCAAGGACAAAGAATAGGGTCGTATATAACTATGCTCCGGAAAGTACTTAACAGGACAAGATGAGATGGAGTCTGGAGTGGTATTACACAGAGTTGAAAGAAAGAGGTCACTAAACCTGGACGATCTTATCGGACGAGTGTGTGTGACAACGTCCCGGAAACGAAGAGGGCGGACACGTGGACCCTACGAGAGACAGAGGAACGTAAAAAGGGGGAAGGAAACGAAAGGGGGTTGGAAGTCGATACTTCCAACTGGTCTACTGAAATAAGGAGGGGGTCCGGAAGGGTATTAGGAGGGTGTATCCAAACAGATCCCGATATGGAGACTCAAAGGAACAGGAACCTGTTTCTTGTTCAGTAGATTTGTAGAAACAAAGAGAGAGATATATATAGTATAGAGAGAGAACAAATTTTGGGAGGATATCGAGGAGAAACACTACTCTTATGTTAGATTTACGTTATAGTACAAAGAGTCTCCAGACGTCAGAACCGAAGACTTAGATAACGACACTGAGAAATGGTCTCAGTGATGACGGACGGGGATCGATGAGAGTAGTAGGTCGGTGTGAACGGAGGAAAACAGGGAATCTGTATCTCTCGAAAGGGTGGAGTCGTAGAAACGGGACGATAAGAGAAACGAACCTATGAGTAAGGAGTCCATCAGTGCACTGACGAAAGAAGAGTAAATCAGGAGTCAAATTTACAATGTACGGGATCCACTGGAAGTGTCTGGGACCGATGTCACGAGAAGGTCTGGAGAAAAAATTACATCAATGTGAGAGAGGATCGTGGTGAAAGAAGAAGAAAAAAACACCGATGTACGTTGAAAAGTAAATTATTTCTTCATTAAAGTAAATAAATACTCTTGGGTTGGAACTATTGTTTGTTGTTCTCCCTAATTCTCTTTTTATATATAACCCTTGTTATATAGGTTTATTCTCTTGGGGTGCGTGGGAGAACGGAAAAGTTGTTTCTCACACATTCTCGACCCTTGAACCCCAACGACATCCTCCGTAGTGGGAGTCAAACCCCTACGTGGTCAATCAGTCCGGTCTCCGTTTCGTCTTAATCGGACGACAAAAGAAAAACTAACTGTGGAAAATTTTTTTAATAAAAATCAATCTCCTATTAACGAAATGTTACAACACAACCAAAGACGGTATGTTGTTACACCTAGTTGGTGTTCATATGTATATAGGGGAGAGAGAACTCGGTAACAGTGAAATTTTTTGAACCGTGTTAAACTTTGAGAATGTATCATTAAACTACTGTACTACTGACTGAGAAAGGGTGATCCTACATTCGAAGTCACTCCCGTCCTTAAATATTCAGAACAAGTGAAGAATTAGGAGTCAAAGATCTTTATTATCTGAAGATTATTTCTCGACGACTTTTCTAAGTCACCTACATGTTTACCTATTTTTACAAAGTTCTATAGACACATTGTCTCAAAGTTATATACCCGAAATTTAATACTAATTCACTGACTTTTTAAAATCTTACACCCGTAGAAACCCCCTCCGTAATAAGACGGATGACGTCGCGGGTCGACTTACGAGACGATAATTTGTCGGCGGTCGTGTTGTCCTCCTCGTCGTCGTTACCTTGACGACGGAACCCACCACAACGGTACATTCCCGGAGACACAACTCCGGACAAGAACCAAGACAATGATTAAACCCGGTAGATGAAAGGTAGAGACCCTAAGTGACAGAAGTAGAGAATTTCCTCTTCTAACCGGATCTGTTTTTTTTTTTATATATATATATATATATATACATATATGTATATATATGTATACTTATAGTCAAGTCAAGTCAGTGAGTCAGCACAGGCTGAAACGTTGGAATACCTGACGTCGTACGGTCCGGAGGAACAGGTAGTAGTTGAGGGTCTCGAACGAGTTTGAGTACAGGTAACTCAGTCACTACGGTAGGCTGGTAGAGTAGGAGACAGTAGGGGAAGAGGAGGACAGAAGTTAGAAAGGGTCGTAGTCCCAAAAAGGTAACTCAGTCAAGAAGTGTAGTCCACCGGCTTTATGACCTCAAAGTCGAAATCGTGGTCAGGGAGGTTACTTATAAGTCCTGACTACCTGAAATCCTACCTGACGAAACAAGAGGAACGTCAGGTTCCCTGAGAGTTCTCAGAAGAGGTTGTGGTGTCGAGTATATGTATATATACATGTCAAGTATATGTATATACATGTGTATATATAAATATATAACCATCGTTTAAAAAAAGAAATTTATTTTATCTTTTTGTATTTCCGAAGTATCAACGTTACTATTACGTTAAATACGTCTTTACCTAGTTAACGAGTAGGAAGGGACATAGGTGTATGTCATTAATATGACCAAACTTATCACAGAGGAGGTTTAAGTACAGGTGGGTTTTCGAGGTTTACACTGGAACAAACATTTATCTCAGAAATATCTATGTCAACCAATTTTACTCCAGTTTGACCCCTTGAGATTAGACTACTGAGCACAAGAATATTATTCTCCTTTGTCTACGTCTGTGTGCCCCTCTTGTGTGGTCAGTCTCACTACACAGGGGTTCGACTCCTTAGAGTCTCGAACAGTCTTCGACAGTACTCGATCCTCTCTCCGTACCTTGTCCAAGAGGAAGTCTCATAGGTCCTCCTTGGTTGGGAAGACTACGGAAGTAAAATCTGAGGATCAGAGATCCTGACATTCCATTATTTAAAGACAACAAAATTCGGTGGGTCAACCACCATGAACAATGTCGAGTATTAGTGTGTAAAAACTTGACGATTAGGTCGAAGTAAATCTGTTTCGGGTCCTCGAAAAACGATATACCAAACGGAGAAGATGTAAAAGTCCACGCTTGGTCATCTACAGAAACTTCATTTCGACTTCTATAACATAAGGGTCAAGTCAAGTCAGCGAGTCAGTACAGGCTGAGAAACACTGGGGTACCTGACGTCGTGGGGTCCGAAGGGACAGACAGTGGTTGAGGGTCTCGACTGAGTATGAGTACAGGAAGTTCAGCCACTACGGTAGGTTGGTAGAGTAGGAGACAGTAGGGGAAGAGGACGGAAGTTAGAAAGGGTCTTAGTCCTAGAGAAGTTTACTCAGACAAGAAACGTTGTCCACCAGTTTAATAACCTCGAAGTCGAAGTCGTAGTCCGGAAGGTTTCTTATAAGTCCTGACTAAAGGAAATCCTAACTGACCAACCTAGAGAAACGACAGGTTCCCTGAGAGTTCTCAGAAGAGGTTGTGGTGTCAAGTTTTCGTAGTTAAGAAACCACGAGTCGAAAGAAATACCAAGTTGAGAGTGAAGGTATGTACTGATGNAGTAGGAGACAGTAGGGGAAGAGGACGGAAGTTAGAAAGGGTCTTAGTCCTAGAGAAGTTTACTCAGACAAGAAACGTTGTCCACCAGTTTAATAACCTCGAAGTCGAAGTCGTAGTCCGGAAGGTTTCTTATAAGTCCTGACTAAAGGAAATCCTAACTGACCAACCTAGAGGAACGACAGGTTCCCTGAGAGTTCTCAGAAGAGGTTGTGGTGTCAAGTTTTCGTAGTTAAGAAACCACGAGTCGAAAGAAATACCAAGTTGAGAGTGAAGGTATGTACTGATAACCTTTTTGGTATCGGAACTGATCTACCTGGAAACAACCGTTTCATTACAGAGACGAAAAGTTATACGATAAATCCAACCAGTATTGAAAAGAAGGTTCCTTATTCATAGAAATTTAAAGTACCGGCGTTAGTGGTAGACGTCACTAAAACCTCGAGGGGTTTTATATGAGAGAGTGACAAAGGTAATAAAGGGGTACACAAACGGTGCTTCACTACCCTGACCTACGGTACTAAAAGTAAAAAACTTACAATTCAAAATTCGGTCGAAAAAGTGAGAGGAGAAAGTGAAAGTAGTTCTCCGAGAAATCAAGAAGAAGCGAAAGACGGTATTCCCACCAAAGCAGACGTATAGACTTCAATAACTATAAAGAGGGTCTTTAGAACTAAGGTCGAACACGAAGTAGGTCGGACCGTAAAACGTACTACATGAGACGTATAGTCAATTTACTTGTCTCACTGTTATATGTCGGAACGGTATTAGGAAAGGGTGAAACCTTGGTCAGACAACAAGGTACAGGTCAAGATCGACAAAGAAGAACTGGACGTAAGTCTAAAGAGTCCTCCGTCCATTCCACCATACCATCAGGGTAGTGAAATTCTTAAAAGGTCAAAGAACACGAGATGTGTCAGTTTCCACAACCACACCAGTTATTTCGTCTTCAACTACAAAAACACCTTGAGAGAACGAAAAAGATACTAGGTCACCTACAACCGTTAAACTAGAGACCAAGGAGACGGAAAAGATATAGGTCGAACTTGTAGACCTTCAAGTACCAAGTGTATGACAACTTCGGACCGAACCTCTTAAAACTCGTAATGAAATGATCGTACACTCTACTCACGTTAACACGACATCAAACTTGTAAGAAACCGTAAAGGAAAGAAACCCTAACCTTACTTTTGACTAGAAAAGGTCAGGACACCGGTGACGACTCAAAAGGTTTAAACGACCGTATAACTCACGTCATGAAAGTGTCGTAGTAGAAAATCCTAACAAAAAACGAAACAGAAAAAACTAGACCTCATAAAGTAGAGGAAGTTTCAAACTCGTTAGGTCTGACAACTTTCACTTCTTTATACGAAGCCTTTCTTCCGGTGACCCACCGTCACCGCAAGTGGGTGTCGGGTCCATTGGACGACGCTCCGTGTACCGACCTCCACTACCCATTGGAACACATGATAGGACGGAGAGTAGTCGTAGTTTAGTGTGACTTTCTCGTTCCGAGACGACAAAACTACGTCTTGTAATCATTGTATATACGTACCCTTTGAACTCCTGACTTTTACGGTGGATTCGGAGTTCGGGGTCCGTACTCTGCCTGAGTGACTAAGGTTCCTAGGATAGTGGCACACTTGTTGGTTCTAATTGACAAGACCTGGTACACTCCTAGTGAAAGGGTGAGACCTGACACTTAGGACAAATAAAACTTTATTTTTCTTCGGTACGTCTTTTTATTCAAAAAAAAAAAAAATTAACGAACCTTTATCAGAGGGAAATTCGTCCGTAGAGGGACAAAGGGGTAGGCAGGAAAAGAACTTGTACAAGTCTGGACAGTAATAAACGGTCCCTCGAGGGTAATCATGTCGACTTCGACCCCGGACGTGACGGATACGTCTAATACATTCGTACCCCCGAATAGTTTACGGAAAGGGAGGTACGGGGGTGATGGAGAGTCTCCGACTAAAGGATATTCTTGACGACTCCCCTCCGTGTCACACGATCGACTCTGAAGATCAGTGTTGGACTGACGAATACGAAGTGTAAATTCCGGCGGGGAGGACTTATTGTTATATTCTAAGAGAGAAGGTCCACTGGTCACAAACCCTATCAAACTAAGTCACTTAAATTCAAGTAAATTGGGTCACAAAACCTGATAAGGTGTTTTACATCGAAATGCACACTACTGTCTTTCTTAGGTAACAATTTATAAACCCCTTATGATACAACTGTCACCATACACGAAACCCAACAACGAAGACCTCAAATTTTGGTAATACATTAAAAACACGTTACCTTTAAAAATTCTTCCTCTATACTCACTGTCGACTTGATGACGAGAGTGGGGAGAAAAAAAAGGGGGAGTCTTTTGAATGACTTTGGAGGGTCATGTGGTCTTAAAGAAAATTTCACCGTGTTATTTCCAGTGGGATGCAATAACGTATAACATAGTCAAAAGAAAACGACGTATTATATATATAAAGTGAGTCGTCACTTTCACGTCTCAGGAATGGTGACCTGTCGGTCCCTTCAGGGGTTAGTAATATGATAGGAGTTCAGAGACACCTGGTCCTTGAACATTTCCCGGGTCATCCCTATCCGACAAAGACAAGGTACTACAACCACCCTTTCAGAGGTTCCGAGTCCCATGGAATTTCCGACAATAGTAGACGTCGGAGAAATTGTTCAGACCTCACCGACCTTGGAGTCGATATCGACAACCGTCCGCGTGAATGTATACTACCAAGGTACAGTTAGAACCCGAAGGAATATCGTGCCACCGACGAAAGGTACTCACTCGTAGGGGTCGTCAGGGTCCGTCTCTGGAAAATACCAGAACGAAACATCCAGTATATTACCGTGAAAAAAGTCTCAATGTTTGGATGGGTCTAAGTTCCCCTTCCTTGCACAGAGTGTAAAGTCACCCGTTTCTCAGTTGTAGATAACGTTCTTCTGGTACTCCCTTCCCTCGACAACATCGTTAAAAACCTTATACGGTAGACTTATAAGTAACCTTCCTGACTACGACTTCAACTTCGAGATTATGTAACTGGTGGACTATGTTTCTCGACTGAGCAATCTTTTCTGGGATTACGACCCTTTCTACCTTCCGTTTTCCTCTTCTCTCGTCGTCTCCTACTCTACCAATCTATCGTGATGACTGAGTCCCGACGGACGTTACGTCCTCTGGGCCCAAGTTAAGGACCCAGTCCTTCTAGGGGACCTCTTCCTTTACCGTTGGGTAAGGTCATAAGAACGGACCTCTTCGGGTACCTACTCGGAGCACCCCATATCCGGTACCCTAACGTTCTCAGCCTATGTTGAATCGTTGATTTGGTGGTGGTTTGGTGGTGGTGGTGGTGACTAAATTACCTGTACTTAAACTCGTTTGAAACCCTCTATCATTACCTGTCCCCTCGGACCACATGACGTCAGCTACTCCAGTCTTTCTCAGCCTTTGACTCGTTGACTTTTTGTTGCTGTCGTTAGACCGTGTGTACTCATGGAATAGAAGTCTATCGGTAACGACTTACTGACCTTCCTACTGTAAGAATAGACATATCATAATTCGTCAGGGACATATATCCATCCAGAACTTTCGTTAATATAATATCTTATAACCTTGATCTTCCCTCAAATATATAGGGGATAGAGGTGTCTCATATTGTAAGTAAAGACTTTCGTCGACATATCGGTCCTGGACTTCCATAGTTTTAGACATTTCAAAATGTGAACTAAAGTTCCTCGAGTGACAGACAGTCCCCTGTTTTTGAACATTTCTTGAAGCCTCAACCTATTTTCTCCAAAGTTTCTGTATCACTTCACACTTGACTCTAAACTTTCCCTTTTCCTCACGTTCTCGGTTGTACCTCGACCCTTTCCGCAAGGTCAGACGTCTATGAAAGACCTCCGTCTCCCCGTTCCCCACCTAGTTGTCACACGACACAGAGTCTTGTAGTTACTAAACATTTCTTTCACGTTCCACCTTTCACCTTCCTTATCGACTTCCGACGACCAGGTAGTAGTATACTCCCTTAAACTTAAAATAGTACATCAGGTGTCTTTTGGTACGTTCTTTAAAACTTGTCTCTTCACTGTTCTAGTCAAAAGTCGTAATCTTTGTAAGAAACAGGGTCATATCTTCTCTGTGGTCTCCCTACTTCACCGGTGTCACTCTCTGTGGTTAATCCTTCGTTACATTAGGTCCCCTTTTTACTGTTCAGGACTTAATCCTTCGACCGTCCTTCTTACCTCACCTTCCCTTCCCGTAACTCATTAAAAATTCCGGTAAGTACTTAATTACATTCATTTCGTGAGCCCTACTCCTGGTCGTGTATCTGTGAGAGTTTTTCACATTCGACGAGAATAATAACAAAAATATCCTCGATCTAAAATACTCAATGATCAACATACCTACTCCTTTTCTCTGAATTCTACTATGGTGTGTGGACTGAACCAGTGACTCTCGACAACCGTGGTAAAGAATTGTCTCCGTTGTCTCGTCTTCGTCGACTAGACTCCTCTATCTATTACTCAGGTCAAAACCTGTACTCTTAAAAATCCACAAAGAGATTAGGACGTCTCCATTCAAAATCTTCAAACAACCTATGCAACTAGCTCTCGTGTTGTCGTTCCAGAACCGAACTATCTCCTAAACCACTAGTAATAACTTACGGTTACCTTCAATATCATTTCGTGTGAAGTAATAAGTCCACAAAATCCTGTGAACAGAATAGAGGGGAGTAAAAAAGGGTGGTAAGGAGTATACGTTGTTTCCGTGAAGTTAAAGAGTTAGTAGAAAGATTTTTTGTGAAAATCATATAGAGAATTTTATGTTATTATAATAAATCTTCCCTGAAACCGTATTAACATTGGAATTATCTGAACTTACACCTCTTGTTATTCGAATTAAAATTATCTTAGGGAGACAGGAAGCGTTTTCCCTTTATATCTTGTTGAGGACCTAAAGAACAAAAACATTAAACAAAGTTAAGGTCAAAGACTACTGAAAACAGTACGCTCACATACAAGGAGCTAAGAAACAGAGCAGTGTTGTTTCTAAACCTCACTACCTGTACTTTCGGGGGAGCCGCACAGTGTCGAGAGTCCAGAACCTATCTGGCACAATATCGAGAGTCCAGAGTTTACCTGGCACAATGTCGAGAATCTGTTTAGTCGTAATGTGGAGTCACAATGTCGAGATAAAATAAATATTCTATCGTCCTTTTAGGTAGAAGCTCCGCACTCCCGTGTAGCTAGATTTCTGTGCTCCTCTTCTCGCTCGGTCGCGCGTCCTCTCTCTCTTTCGATCGAAACCGAGAAGATAAATATACAAATAGAGAGAGACCCGGACAGGATACATTTGACCCGGTCGGTCCTCACAAAAAAACAAAATGGACTCCAGGAGTGAGACCAGGAACCTGGAAGAAAACAAAGTAAAAGCGCCGAAAAGGGAAGGAACAGACACCGGTGGCGGTAAAACCTGAGGAAAAGGGACAAGATGGATGGATTGTTAAACTAATATAACGAAACTAAAATTCCGTCAAAATAATTTAACAACGAAAACGAAACAATTATATTTAACGCAAAACGATTTCTTTAAGATAACATCGATTAGTTACTTTGAGACCCCCCGATCACGATCCCTAACTCACCTAATTCACCGTCGTTCGGATTTCTCAAGGGTTTAATAGAAACTGGGGTTTACAGACGTCCTGGACAGTGACCTGACCCATCTCCTTCTCTTAATCAGATACGAAATCCTATTCCGGTTTGAACATTTATATATTGTATCTGGTGTCGAGAAAAAGAAAGACTTAGATACCGTTTATGTACTCTGGGTCTCCACCCGGTTTGGATAGAATTTAGTACGGGGGATATCGGTGATTAATTAGTCATTCATGAACATTTTTTTTGTGGAGGCAAAAAATGAGGTAGTTTGAATTACAGAAGTCGGTCTGAGGAGAGTTTTGTGAAGCTTCTTATAAAACAGAATTATAAACAATGGTGGTTCTGTAATCACTCTTAATAAAAGTCCCAACAATCTATAGTGATTGTATCTGTCTCTTGTTAACACTTGTCTGACCGTGACAGGAACCCGTCTGAAAGGAACTATAAAAACGGTTTACGGACCTCCTTCTGTTTTGTTTAGTACGACTATTTAAAAGACCCTCTGTTTGGCCTTGCGTATGAATTAGTATTCTAAGCGGGGCTTAGAACCATTCGATTTTATTTTCTGTCTTCGATTGTTCTATTCTACCTTGACTAATCTTTCTTACATTTCAAGACGGTTTTCAAATTTATTTAGTTATCATGTTCGCGTTCTACCCCCACTCCCCTCCTTCGAATTGTCTACAAAGACTCCCTTTCTTGTCGATTACTGAGGAAAGTGTTTGGCTACAGAAATTTCTGTGACACGAATATCCGCCCGTCGTAACGGGTTTCGGACAAGAGTTCCTCCTCGACAAGTCACTTTTTACAGGTGTAGTTTATTAAAACCTTTTACGAACCAATTTCAGTTCAGTTGTCCAGAGAAATAAGATTCTGAAGAGTCCTAGGGTCTAAAAGATTACACATAAGATAGAGATCTTTCTCCCAATGTAAAAGGATTGACTGAATTAGTATTGGGTAAGGGGGATATCTCCTTTACACGGTGGGTCCACCGTATAAGACCCTCTACGACTGGATCGATCAAAAATCAACTGAGTTTAAGTTAAAGTAAAATAAAATAATAAATAAATAAACTGACGTGGCCTGGAATCAACGTCGTACACCCTAGTTCAAGGAACTGGTCCCTAGTTTGGGTCCGGGAAACGTAACCCTTGTACTTCAGAATCGGTGACCTGGTGGTCCTTCAGGGTAGTTCAAGTTAAAATCGATTACTATACCATCTGACTTGAACGACGAGAGAGTAAGGTACTCTTCGTGTTTCATATCTATTTCAAACTTCTCTTATTTTCATGTAAAACGTGACTACTCCGACAAATAGTTTGTCAATGTATCACAAATATACCTCATTTTCGGAGAACTACTTTCACTTTCTCCTCTCACTTTTTCAACCGAATTTCGAGTTGTAAGTCTTTTGATTCTAGTGCCGTAGACCAGGGTAGTGAAGTACCCTTTATCTACCCCTTTGTTACCTTTGACAGTCTGAAATAAAAACCCCCGAGGTTTTAGTGACGTCTACCACTGACGTCGATACTTTAATTTTCTGCGAATGAGGAACCTTTCTTTCAATACTGGTCGGATCTATCGTATAACTTTTCGTCACTATAATGGAACGGTTGTTTCCAGGCAGATCAGTTCCGATATCAAAAAGGTCACCAGTACATGTCTACACTCTCAACCTGATACTTCTTTCGACTCGCGACTTCTTAACTACGAAAACTTGACACCACACCCCTCTTCTGAGAACTCTCAGGGAACCTGACGTTCCTCTAGGTTGGTCAGGTAGGATTTCTAGTCAGGACCCACAAGTAACCTTCCTGACTACGACTTCGACTTTGAGGTCATGAAACCGGTGGAGTACACTTCTCAACTGAGTAATCTTTTCTGGGACTACGACCCTCCCTGACCCCCGTCCTCCTCTTCCCCTGCTGTCTCCTACTCTACTAACCTACCGTATTGACTGAGCTACCTGTACTCAAACTCACTTGAGACCCTCAACCACTACCTGTCCCTCCGGACCGTACGACACTAAGTACCCCAGCGTTTCTCAGCCTGTGCTGACTCGTTGACTTGACTTGACTTGACTATACCTCATCTGTACATTCTTGTACGATAATTAATAGTGTAAAATACCTGCTCCTTTGACTTTCTTCTTTCCGAAGAATTGCATCGTTTTTCAGTACGTCGGTTCACCGTCTCGCACCTAGGTTTACACCCGTTAAACAAAGATCTCAGAATCGTGAGAGGACGGTGTCGACCTTTGCACGAAGTCCACGGAAGATAAAACCTTCTGTCGGAATCGTTGGGATCACTCAGGTTTAAGAGTTTGTATAGTGTATACTACACCGTCCTCTACGGTTCGTCTCTCACTCTATGTGGTTACCGTTTTGTGTAGTACAAATCGGATTCAAATGATAGGTTAACGGTCACTCTTTGTAAGGTCAGTGAAGATACTCTTGTTGGACTATGAGATTTCCTTGTGATCTTTATAAGGACCCCACACTTACTTTTTCTGGTTAGTTGTTTGAGGGTCCTTAGGAATCGTATAATTACTTGACGAATGTACACCGGAAAAAAGAAAAGGTATTCGAAAGACCTTTCTTCCTTTAATTAAGTAAGACTTAATAAGAGGTGGAAGTCTGTTCATCTTTCCGACCTGTACTAGATTTGGTCCCAACAAAAAGATTGACTGTTATGGAGAGTTGTCACACTTTTCACACACACGGGAAACTGAGACATTCAGTAGGGTTCTTAAATTCTGTCAAACTTCCATAAGTTTCTATAAGTCACATAGTACCGACATTACTTTTTTCAGACCCTCTCAGACATAGGTTGTAGAGTAATTAATTCAATATTTTTCCAGTCAAAAGTAAGGTTAGGGTTTCTTTCCGTTACGGCTTCTTACGAGTTTGATGGTATGTTAACGTGAGTAGAGTGTGCGATCATTTCACTACGAGTTTTAAGAGGTTCGGTCCGAAGTCGTTATGCACTTGGTACTTTAAGGTCTACAAGTTCGACCAAAATCTTTTCCGTCTCCTTGGTCTCTAGTTTAACGGTTGTAGACGACCTAGTACCTTTTTCGTTCTCTCAAGGTCTTTTTGTAGAGAAAGACGAAATAACTGATACGGTTTCGGAAACTGACACACCTAGTGTTATTTGACACCTTTTAAGAAGTTCTCTACCCTTATGGTCTGGTAGACTGGACGGAGACCTCTTTGGATATACGTCCAGTCCTTCGTTGTCAATCTTGACCTGTACCTTGTTGTGTGACCAAGGTTTATCCTTTTCCTCATGCAGTTCCGACACATAACAGTGGGACGAATAAATTGAAGATACGTCTCATGTAGTACTCTTTGCGACCCGACCTTCTTTGTGTTCGATCTTAGTTCTAACGACCCTCTTTATAGTTATTGGAGGCTATACGTCTACTGTGGTGGGAATACCGTCTTTCACTTCTCCTCGATTTTTCGGAGAACTACTTTCATATTCTCCTCTCACTTTTTCAACCGAATTTCGAGTTGTAAGTCCTTTGCTTCTAGTACCGTAGACCAGGGTATTGAAGTACCCTTTATCTACCCCTTTGTCATCCTTGTCACAGTCTGAAATAAAAAAACCCGAAGTTTTAGTGACGTCTACCACTAACTTCGGTACTTTAATTTTCTGCGAATGAGGAACCTCCTTTCAATACTGGTTGGATCTCTCGTATAACTTTTCGTCTCTGTAATGACACGGTTGTTTCCAGTTCCGATACCAAAAAGACCACCAGTACATTTCTACACTCTCAACCTGACACTTCTTTCGACTCGCGACTTCTTATCTACGAAAACTTGACACCACAACCTCTTCTGAGAACTCTCAGGGAACCTGACGTTCCTCTAGGTTGGTCCGGTAAGATTTCCTCTAGTCAGGACCCACAAGTAACCTTCCTGACTACGACTTCGACTTTGAGGTTATGAAACCGATGGAGTACACTTCTCAACTGAGTAACCTTTTCTGAGACTACGACCCTCCCTAACCCCCGTCCTCCTTTTCCCCTGTTGTCTCCTGCTCTACCGACCTACCGTAGTGGCTGAACTACCTGTACTCAAACTCACTTGAGGCCCTCAACCACTACCTGTCCCTCCGGACCGTACCACGCTAAGTACTCCAGCGTTTCTCAGCCTGTGCTGACTCACTGACTTCACTTGACTTGACTTGACTTACTACAGATCGTAGACAGTATGTCTCATTTCATTCGTCCTTTCTCTTTTTGTTTATAACATGTAATTACGTACATATACCTTAGTTCTTTTTACCACGTCTAATTGAATAAACGTCCCGTTCTTATCTCTACGTCTGTATCTCTACCCTGGACCCCCTCTTCCTTTTCCACCCTACTTTACCCTCTCATCGTAACTGTAAACATGTAATGGTGATCATTTTATCTATCACCGTCTCTTTGGTCTCTAGTTTAACGGTTGTAGGCGACCTAGTAGCTTTTTCGTTGTCTCAAGGTCTTTTTGTAGATAAAGACGAAATAACTGATATGGTTTTGGAAACTGACACACCTAGTGTTATTTGACACCTTTAAGACTTTCTCTAGCCTTATGGTCTGGTGGACTAGACGGAGAACTCTTTGGATATACGTCCACTTGTCTATTTTATACTGTATATATAAATTACCTTAGGATAGATCCGTTTTTTCCTTCTTTCACTATGTGTCTCGTTATACGTACTTAGAGTTTTTGTACGGTTTACTTCCTTTGGTCTGTGTTTTCTAACGTAAAACATACTAATGTAAATATATCTTAAAGATTCTTACCGTTTCGGTATTAATATGTGTCGTTGGTCTTACTATAAAACTTTTAGGTTTAGTCAAATATAGTAAAAAAAAAACGAATTTTTAGAGGTCACCAAAAGGTGACCGTATTTTCATTTAGATTTGAGGAATGACACCGAATGTCCAGGAGGATCGGGAAGGGAGAGACTGAGTCAAAAAGAGTAATGAAACGTCATTATAGTTCCCAGGATCAAAAAAGAGTTCACGTGGTTCAAATGAGAATGAGGTCTCGAAACATGAACGATACAGAAGACGGACCTTACGAGACGGTGGTCTTTCGGAGGTTGACCTAGGAAGAAAAGTGAGTCAAGTTTGTTGTGGAAGAGGATTCAGATAGGGACTGGAAGTCAGATTTGTTAGAACGACAGTTTTAGACAGAGACAAAATCGTTGATGAAGATATATTGGTCCTGAAGGGACCACCGAGTTTACCATTTCGTAGACAGATGTCACACCCTCTGGGTCGAAGCTAGGGATCCAACCCTTCTAAGGGACCTCTTCCTTTACCGTTGGGTGAGGTCATGGGAGCGTATCGTTTAGGGTACCTGTCTCCTCGGACCACAGGTACCCCAGCGTTTCTCAGTCTGTGCTGACTCACTGAAGTGAAAGAGTGACTCACTGAAGTGAAAGTGAAAAGACACATTGGTTGGTGGGGTTTTATGACACCGAATTTCATTGTGAACTAATGACACCCAAATGACCCGAACCGACCCCCTAAGATGACGAAGGTTAACACATCCGTCAACATAAACCACCCTTCGACGATCCTCGGCTTCACAGGCTCTACTGAAGAACAAACCGTCCCGGAAGAGGTGACCCGGAGAGAGTCAGAACCTGAACCGGACACGAAAAAGTGTCGTACCGTCGATCTAAGATTCTCTACCAGAGAATTCTGGACCAACCTTTTAGAGTCCCACGGAGAAAACGAAGTGAGATAACCAGTTTCGTTCAGTGTTCCGGACGGGTCTAGTTCCCCTTTCTCTTATCTAGGTGATGAACAAGACTTCGCTAAATATACATGAACCTACACTCCTTAATAATCGGGTAATCGGCCATAGAAAAGTCAGTTGGGTCGTATCAAAGAGAGTGTTACACAAGCTACGAAATGATAGTAAAAGAGGGTGACGTCAACCACCGATATACATTTAATGGAATAACGAGTGTTCATAAATTACTAGTGGTTCGACTCACAATGTAACTCACTAAACCACTAGGTGTCAGACAACTTCTTCCTCTCTTGATTGAGTTACGTAAAAGAAAGAAAGACAAGGAACCCAATCGAAGATATTATTACGTATTTTTGATTTTCAATTTCTATTTGGTTGTATGAAGGAACGGACACATAAGACTTGAACCCGTTGAACCGAGTGATCACGACTAATTGAATTATCCGGGGGTTTCAGAGTGTTTCTAATGATCAGTAAAAGTATAATGAGTATTTCGAAGTCACAACACTAATACTTTTAGTCGATGGAAATAAATACTCACCTGTACGTTTTTAACAAAGAGAGTAGTTAAAGTAATTGTTTAGAAAAAGATTATAAAGAAGGGGTTTTCTTGTTGTTCTTGAGAGAGAGAGAGAGAGAGATATATATATATATATATATATATATTACATATATATATATTACCGAGATACCAACCAATCTAGGACCCACTTATCCTCAAATGGCATTCAAAATTAAACTAGTACTGGTAAAATATAACATATAAAGCAAATGAGAAGTTACTTTTTTTAGTGAAGTCCGTGTGTATTAATTTCAGGAATTAAGTATAATCTCCACGAAGAAAAATTTTACGGTTAGGTACTTATACGTTTATTTCTCATGTGTGACAAAATAAAATTTTACAATCACTACCGTTCCATATGGAATTACACCAGGGGTTTCGGGTTTCTAACCGTTAAAAGAAAACATCCCCCTTTCTTTTCTATCCGGTCGTACTTAGATAAACCTCGATGAGAGTTGAAGAAACTAAACTAAATCCCCACCCTCACCGGTCTGAAAAAGACACTCCCCTGTCTACCATCTACAAAATCAGAAACACCCGTTGGACCAGAGACAACACTGATCAGTCGAGTCAGTAACAATGTCCCTTCGTACACGTCTGTGGCGTATTTGTTTACTCGTACTGGCACAAGGTCATTTTGACGTAAAGGTCTTTGTCCATCGTCACGTTCAGACTAGAAACCTGACAACAAAAGAGTGGGGACCAATCTTAAAATCCCCGCCCTCTCTTCCATTACAGATCACATTGCGCTACTTGTGGTCGTTTGTTTCAGTCCACTGAACCAAAAGTCAGGACCCACACGATTACACCAAATTGAGTTATTTATAAATATCTCGTGAATGATATCCTTACCTTTATACCTCGTGACACACCGGAGAGAAGAGAGGGAATGGAAAGTCGTCCGTCGTGACAAGTTAGTGTCGTGAAGAAGTCTCAGGTCTACGTAGGGACCTTAGGAACAGTTGTCACAACCTCCGTCCGCCATAGTTACCCAACCTCACCAACACATTCTACTTTACTGAACAGCGAGGACTTTGTGTTACATAGTAAAAGATACGTCCCATTAATCGTAACTACGAATAGGATTATACGATTAGTGGGACGTGTCTTTTACTGGTCTGAATTATATACCCGAAAGGTTCATCACGATCTCCATTTCTTGGACGGACGGTTACGTCCTCTACGTCCTCTGTACCCAAACTAAGGACCCAGTCCTTCTACGGGACCTCCTCCCGTGCCGTTGGGTCCGGTCATAAGAACCGACCTCTTAGGGTACCTGTCTTCTCAGACCGTTCGACGTCAGGGATCCCAACGTTTCTCACTCCGTGCTACCTTCACTGACTCGTGTCTGAATTACGAATGGGTGATCCCCGAGTCTTAGGTAACGGTAAAGGGATCCAGAATCGTAAGTCTTGGAGATTTTAGAGATTTCACCCCTATGGACTAGAGAGGGACCTAACAACACTCCTAGTTTTCTCTGGGACACTCACTTCTATAAGACATTTACCGGTTTGTGACTCATTAGACAGAAACGCATGAATTTATGAACAAATCATTCACTTTCGTAATTTGTCCGTAGACAGCTTGAAGAAAAGTAGGGAATTTTAAACCTGTCACGGACACTACTCCTAGTTTAAGGACATTTGAAAAATTCAAATGTACTTTGGGAAGTCGTTCACCCCGTACTCTTCAAAGTGGTGGGTATTTTTACTGAAATAAAACTCTTTAATCCGGTTTGTAAAGTGAAGACGTTTTCACTACACACTTAACACAACGGATTCCACAGGAAATAAGAGTTTAGAATATCTACGGTCCACGGTTTAAGAAGACTTCATCAAGGATTTCCTGTCTCTAGGTTTGCGTTATTATCACCCTTTGTAAAAGTCATCTCTATAGTACTCACCCTCGGAAGTCCCCTTCGAGAAACTCTCTTGAGTCCCCTGACATTACGAAAAAATCAAAGTTTCCTGTCTTCGGTTGAACCAGAGTGGATTCCTTTCTACCTTAAATAAATTTCTTTGTCTCAACAGAAAACCTTGAGTTTCGTTGTTACGTCGGTTTAGTTTCTTCACTGATCTTCGTCTTTACATTTTCGGTACTCCGAAGAGACCTATATAGTGAAATCAGAGAGAAACACGCTAACAAAGTACGGAAAGACCGATAGAGAAACACATCTCATCAAGAGAGATTGGGTCAGACATTACCTCTTTTTCTCATTAAGAAGTAGAAGGTTTAAAGATACAATCTCCGGAGTTCGTTTATTAGAGTACCAAAATTAAGGTTTATAGATCTCTACCTTGACATACGTAGTTTACGGATGACCGAGTTAGTGTACCTCAGTCACTAACGTTTCTATACGGTTCTACTGTAAAATTACTCAATGTCCCTCTATATAAAGGGTCTCCTTCCCACATCCCAACAACTGAAGACATACCCAGTCTATGAGGTTTTCTACAGGTGACATCTCAAGGTCACTTTTCTACGGGAAAGATGAGTTATCAACTACCGACATCATAAACCTATATTTCGAAACAAGTCCCCTTATTCCACCGACAGAAGAGGTTCTTAAAGTAGAGTCTCTACAAATAGAAAGAGTACGGGAAGGAGGACCCAGACACAAAAGTGTCGGACACAGGAGAGATCCTACCTAAAAACTTCAAGCATGTATCTTTACCACTGATCACCGACGAGACAGTTCACAGTCATATACCTATTACTACTATGTATGAATACATTATAAGAGAATGTTTTACACATATAGGAATTACGAAAGGGAATCTGGATCACTTTTAAAAGTATCATTTTACTCAAAAGATCTCGTGACATAGAAGAGATCTAAGAACAGGAAATGGTTCATATAGTCTGTAAAAACCTTATCTCCTATTATACACAGAGACATAAATGAAGAAGGGAGCCAGGGACCGTACGACGACCCGAATACTGTCGACGGGGGGATTTATAAACGATTTCACCGAAGAGACTATCCTCCGGTTCTTTCTACCTTAGTATTCTTTCTTCTACCGTAGGATTTTTTCACTAGACTCTCGCTCAGGAATTTATGTTGTTGACCTGCCCTTGAATCGCAGATTTGATTGTACCACCTCATATATAACCACGAAGGACCTACCGAGTCACCATTTCTTATGCAGACGACTACGTCCTCTACACCCAACCTAGGGACCCAGTCCTTCTAGGGAACCTCTTCTTTTACCGTTGGACGAGGTAATAAGAAAGGACCCTTTAGGGTACCTGTCACCTCGGACGGTACGATGTCAGGTACCCCTGTGTTCCTAAACCTGTACTAAATCACTGGTTTTGTTGTTCTAACCTATAACTGGAGGAGTTGAATACAGGTAGGACCCCCTCCCGTACCACTGGGTGAGGTCATAAGGACGGACCTTTTAGGGTTCCTGTCTCCTTGGACCGCCCGATGTCAGGTACCCAGTGTTCCTCGACCTGTGTTGACTTCACTGAATCGTGTGTGCATGAATACAGGTACAGAATCAGAAAACCTTCGGTACTTACAATGGAAGATACCGTTTTTCTTTGAAAGTCTACAGGACTTCAACTCCTAGAACTCTACCCCTCTAATAGGACCAAATACACATACCCGGACTTCAGTAGTATTGTGAAGACTATTCCCCCCACGTCCTCGTCTCAATCGTCTCTGCCGGTACCCCTACCGTCTCCGTCTTGACCTCACTACACGAAACCTCTACATCGTTCCCAGGTGTTCGGTTCCTTTTGTCCACCGGTGACCTTCGACCTTCTCCTTTGTCTGGGAGAGAAGTTTCGGAGACTTTCCTTGGTTCACGACTGTGAACTGTAACCAGTTCACTTTGATTATGTTGATCTCTAGGGGTCGACTTTTGGTATCCGGTCAATCACATGGATAAAATAAACCGGTCGTATCATAAAACTCTTTTTCCTTACTCTACTGGAAATAGTAAAATTTTTAACTATTCAAACTGTATTTTTTATATCTAAAAACCGAACAAACTTTTTGCTTTCCTATTTTGGGTCTCTGAATCTTTATGTCCGAGACGTAAGGGTACACCGTAGGTAGGGGACTTAGACCTGTGTCGAAGAGGGCAGGGACCCCAAATACGGACAACTGTCAGGAGCGGAGGCCGGGGACACACGTACGTACGTGTCAGTGAAGTCAGTACAGGTTGAGAAACACTGCGATACTTGACGGCGGTCCGAGGAGACAGGTACCCTAAGAGGTCCGTTCTCATGACCTCACCCCACGGTACGGGAAGATGGCCCCTTGAAGGGTTTCGTCCCTAGCTTGGGTGTCAGAGAATACAGAGGACGTAACCGTCCGCCCAAGAAATGGTGATCGTGGTGGACCCTTCGGGTGAGGTGAGGGGCGACTTAGAGATCAAATCCGACTTAATAGTTCTGTTTTAACGGAAACAAGAAGGAGTCATCTTTTTATAAAAAGAAATAAGTATAAACATCTATCCGACTCTTCCGATGTATAAAATTCTTTTTTATCAACATTCTACGAGTACATTCTATAATTGTTTTCCCCTCTGACCCACACCCGATACAACCTTGGGTTGATAAAAACGTTGAAGAGACACTCGGAATTTGACAGGATTTTAATTTTCATATGATTTACTTTAACCGCATAAATAAATACTTTTACCTCTCACAATACATAATTTGTACGTTCGTTTCACAAAGAGACAACTTACTAACAATCAGACAAAGTGAGTAACGAAACGAGAGACCCAGAGAGACTCATATGTAAACACTGGACGTCTGTAGACGGAAAAAGTGTACTCCTACGACTTCTACACCTTCTATTTCACTGAACGTGTCTCGATCAGACCGTCAACGACACGTACCTTGAGTACGGAGGGTTGACTGAAAGTTGGGTCACAAGAGAAGAAAGGACGATGACACCCTTCATTACCGCTATCCCTCCCGTATCATTCCAGTTGTAAGATCTTACGTCACCCTTAGAGTGAATGGAAAACTCTTAGGAGATAACCTCCTCTTCGTCGTCGTGGTCTTAGTCTCGTCGGACAAACGAACGGAAAACGAAAAAAAAAAAAAAATTGAAAAGAGAAAAGATAAAATTTAGACCACGTATCCCTTTTGTAAACTGTAAACAGGTTCACGGTTTACATGAAACCTAAAGTAGAAAATGTATAATCGTTTGAGGTAGATATGTACTCTTGTAAAGGAGATCTTTATCTTTGGAGACTCAAACTCTACCAGTCTCGTCTCATCCGCCCTGACCCGAATCCAGAAGCACCTTCGACAACCCATTTCCGACTCTCCGTCCACAAGTCACACTCGAGGACAACACGACCCTCCACCCCTAATCCCCTAAATCACCTAAACCCTCCAATACTGACGAACACCTTGTGACAAAGTGTCGAAACAGGACTTCTCGACAACGACACCGACCGAGTCTCGATCGGTCTTTCAGTTCCGGTTGACACTCTTCTGATTTGTCAGAGTCTTTACCCGACCAAGGACCGGAAGGAAACCGGAAGATCGACGCTCCGATAAAGGTACGATTATTGAAAAAGACCATAGATTTTACTACTCCCATTGACTCTCTATATCAAAAAGATTGAAAAGGATTCCAACTTGTGAGACCTCCGTACTCCCGTCCTTCCCTTTCCCTTTTTACTATTACTACCTACGTTGACATGGCTCGTGAAGGGACACACAAGTACATTAAATACATAATGTATACGTTCGTTTCACAAAGAGATACCTTTCTCATGCGGAATCAGACAAAGTAAGTAGAGAAATGAGAAACCCGTAGAGATTTGTACTTAAGTACTGGGGACTTGTGAAAGTAAAATGTGTACTCCTAAGACTCCGGGTGTCTCTCTTTTATTGAACAAGTCTCAGTGTCTCCATCAGTCTCTCCTTAACCCTCACCTTAGACCTAGATCGGGTTTAGAGGGAAAAGAAAGGAAAATGACACTCCCCTTACTATCATTATCCTCTCTTATAAGACCTTAAATACGAATACTATATCCGTCATACCACATTACCGACCTTCGTCTTTGGGACCTCGACTAACAACGACAATAAATCAGTGACTCAGCGCAGGCTGAGAAACACGGTACCTGACGTCGTGTGATCCGAAGGTACAGGAAGGGGTAGAGGACCTCGAACGAGTTTGAGTACAGATAATTCAACCACTACCGTAGGTTCGTAGAGTAGGAGATAGTAAGGGAAGAGGACGGAAGTTAAAAAGGGTCGTAGTCCCAGAAAAGGTTGCTCAGTCAAGAAATGTAGTCCACCGGTTTCATAACCTCTAAGTTGAAGTCTCAGTCAGGAAGGTTACTTATAAGTCCTAACTAAAGGAAATCCTGACTTACTAGTGGACCCCAATTTAGGCTCGAAACAGTGAATAATCGACACACTGAACACGTTTAACAAATTAGAAAGACTTGAATAAAGAAAAAGACATTTTATATCGTTATTATTATGAATGAAGTCTCCTGATATACTCCTAATTTACTCAATCAATTTTTTTATCATGGACCGAGCATCATCGAAGGTATATTTACAATCGATATTTATAATAATGACAAAACTTTCACTCCTGGGTTAGAGTCTCTCCAATGTATCAAATTGGTTGTCGTGTGTCTTTCCTCGGTTCGACCGTAGACTTGAGTATACAGATAGTCAGTAGATAATATAACGGATAATCGTTGAACTTAAACAAGTCTGGTTATAAGGAGCTAATGAAGGGACCCGTTGGGTACCATACATTTGTGCTAAAGACACAATTATAACCATTTCACAACTAAATAATTGTCCAGAATCCAAAAAGTGGAGAATGAAAATTCAAGAACGGAACTTATAAAAAAATGGACTAAAAGAAACACTTCTCTTTATCTTTATCACTATTTTTAAGTTTGAGTTATCCGACTGACTTCACGAAACCTTCCCTCATTGTCGCTCATGTGTTTTCTTACGGACGGAAACCCGTTTTCCGAAACGGAAGGGCCAAAGTCTACCTCGGCACTTTGTCACGACTAGTCTCCCAGTCCAGTAAATCTGTACCAGTGACCTCAGATCCTACACAGTCCGCGACCCACTCCAAGAGTCCTGTACAAACATTATACAAGTAACAGAAGTTTCTGGAAGGTAAACTTAGACAACAGGCGTCAAAAATTACAGAAGTCAGACCCAGGTAAGACGGGAAATACTTAGAGGTACGAAATATATTCGGGTGTATTTTCTTATAACTAGTTCTAATACCTTCCCGGACAAACTTGGGACCTAATAAGTTTCTTATCTTATCAACTTGTACGACGATTAAAAATCCGAACTTCGTTCTTTCATCGACGAGAGGAAAGAACTTACCACAAGTTCGCCTTTACTCTAACCAAAACAAAACCTGTCAAGGTCTTCTCTTTTGACCTACCTTTAATATCCGTTTCTCTAAGAGTCAAGTCACACTTAGTTAGGTAAGTCTGGTGGTACCATGGATGATTCACGGTTCCTTAATGGGGTTTTCGTCTGTTCCCGTCTGTCTTAGGGACGTAAGTGTCTCAATGATTGTAAAAAAAAACATTTAGTGGTCTCGCAGTCAGATCAGAACCGTATTTTTACAATAATATCTCTTGTATCTACAGACACTATCAGATGTAAAACGTCTATCGGTATAAACTTACCAGATTACACCAACCATTTCATAAAACCACCGTATTACCCTTTATAAGACTTGTCTTTGATTTTTATTCCTCACACACACACGTACACACAATCAGGGAGTCAACACGGCTGAGAAACACTGGGGTATCTAACATCGGGCGGTCCGAGGAGACAGGTACCATAACAGGTCCTTTCTTATGACCTCACCCAACGGTAAGGGAAGAGATCCCCTAGAAGGGCTGGGTCCCTAGTTTGGGCACAGAGGACATAACATCCGTCTAAGAAATAGTAGACTCGGTGGTCGTTTCGGGGTTTTATTCCTCGTGTCCCAGGATTAAGACTAGTGTACTGTCGGGTACACTAGGGTCCCGAGTCATAATCGTGTATGATTTACCGTTATATCCTGATCTACCGGAAGTCAAGAGAGAGGTAAGGTACTAAGATAAGTCGAAAGAAAAACAAACAAGAATCTAGAAACATGTCAGGTTTTTATATTAGTGTAGACAAGAACTTCTTGTCCCGTCTACTAATAATACTCTCCGGGTGACTAAATTTTACATGAGTAAAAGTTAAGCTCTTAAAGTGTGACTTACCTTTTCTTTCAGTAAACCTTTCTTATTAACAAAAAGAAACCCTTAAACTAAAATAAAAAAGGTCAAAATAATTCTATATTAACTATATGTGGTACTTTAAATTCCACACTTTACACCACTAAACTATATACGTATATAACACTATACTAATGGTTTCATTTCAAACAGTTGTGTAGATAGTGGAGTGTATCAACGGAAAAATAAATAAATAACACCGCTCTTGAAACTTCCATAGAAATTCGTTACCAGTGTGTCTCAGCCTGTGCTGATTCACTGAATCGTCGTCGTCCACATATTATGTCATCACAATTCTTATCAGTGGTACTACATGTAATCTAGGGGTCTTAAATGAGTAGAATATTGACCTTGAAACACAGAAAAATGGTAGAAATGGGTATAAAACGGTGAACTGGTGGGTGGGGACCGTCGGTGGTTATACAAGACAAAGATACCCAAACCAAATAAAATTTAAGGTATATAGTCACTATAGTTCGTTATAAACGGAAGGAGACCGAATAAAGTCAATGACATTACGGGAGTTCGAAGTAGATACAACAATGTCTCTCTAAAGGAAGAAGAAATATCGACTTATTATAAGTTAACACATATGTATGGTGTGAAAGAGAAATAAGTAGGTAGTGAATTCAACAGTAGTTGAGAATTCAATGAATTTTTAGAACCGATAAAATTTATTAAAATGTTACTTGTACCCACATATCCATAGAGAAACTCTGTCACTGAAATGAAGGAAGAGGATATATGGGTCTTCACCTTAACGACCTATTATACCATCAAGTCAAGACTCCTCTAAGATATGACAAAAATTATCCCCGATGTGGTTGAATGTAAGGGTGATTACCATGTACCCAAAAGAAAAGAGGTGTATGGACAGTTATGAACAATAGAGAATAGAGAAACTATTTTCAGGAAAGTGTTGACAATCTTCCAAAAGAATATCACCAAAGCTAAACATAAAGAGACAACTAGTCTTGAAAAGTACATGAACAACCGGTAGGCATACAGAACAAACTCTTTTACAGACAAATCCAGTAAACAGGTAAATTTTTTATTCCAATATAAAAAACGATAATTCAATATAAAACTTATAAGTGGGGAATACTCTGTATACCAAACATTTATAAAAGAGGTAAGGGACCCAACGGAGAAGTTGTCCACTAATTAAGAAAACGACGTGCATTGTCAAAATCAAATTACATCAGGGTGAATACACAAAAACGAAAGCAACGAACGTAATATCCACAGTATAGGTTTTTTAGTGACAGTTCTAGTTACAGTTCGTCGAATGGGGGTTTAAACGAAGATCCTCAAATTACCAAGATACAAAATGAAGTCTAAAAATTAAGTGAAACCCAATTATAAACATTCACCATATTTCATTCCCAGGTCAAAGTAATAAAAACATACACCTATAGATCAAAAAGGTTATGGTGAATTACTTCTCTGATAGAAATGGGATAACTCATAAGAACCGAGGGAGTAGTTTATGATTAAATGATACGTACGTATCCAAATAAATAAAGATCCGAGAACTAAGACAAGATAACCAGATACACAGAAAAATTACGGTCACGGTATGACAAAATTAATGATATCGAAACGTATATCAAACTTTAATCCCTGAGACTACGGAGATCAAAACAAGAGGGAGTTCTAATGAAACCGACAAGTCCCAGAAAACACCGAGGTATGTTTACAATCTTAACAAAAAGGATAAAGATATTTTTACTTAAAACTATAACTTAGATATCTACTGAAACTCATCAGACCTGTAAAATTGTTATAACTAAGAAGACTGGCTATTTGTACCCTATGAAAAGGTAAATAAACATAGAGGAAGTCAAAGAAAGTAGTAACAGGATAAAAAATCACATGTCTAAAAAGTGAAGGACCAATTAAAATAAGTGTCGATAAAATAACAAAAACTACGATAATATTTCTTCTAATAAAAATAATATAACAAAAGTAACGATAACACTTACTCTAATAAAGAAAATAAAGAAAAAGTCTACCAAAACAACAATCATATATCTTTATGTTGGTTGAAATATGTAACTAAACTATAGGACTTTGATGACTTAAGTAAATAATCAATATTGTCAAAAACTTACCTCAGAAATCCTGATGTAGTCTCTAATACAGTAGTCGTTTCTCTCTGTCAAAATGAAAAAGGAAAGACTAAACCTTCTGAAATTCAAGAAAAAGAACGGACTAACGATACAGACTCTGAAGATCATTATAAACTTATAAGAGACCACTCTTGTCAGTAGGAAGAGAACAAAGATGAGAATCTCCTTCTTGAAAGTTAGAAAGTGACAACTGATCCTTAAATTGACCCGAACAGTTTATATCGGAAATAATACAACTCAATGGAAGGAAGATATAGGTTAAAAAACTCTCAAACATAGTTCTTTCCTACAACTTAAAACAGTTTATTAAAAAGACATAGAGGACTCCTCTGATTAGAAACTATAGGTACACGACCTGTCATATAATTAAGATCATAATTGATCTAAAGTTTCTAATACTCCTTTTGAGAGGTGATCCAGACTCAAAGTTCATTCTGTACGATTCTCGAAAGACTCTTGTTTAGTCAAAATCACATCTGACCTCCGATTTCTCGTCATCCCTATTTAATTCTTTTACTACTACATTCTTTATTGTCTTTCAGACACAAACTCTTTTTTCTTATGGATTTAAGTCGTTGTAAGAATAACTATAAAGGTTCACTTGTCACTGATGTCCACTATAAATATCTTCCTAAATTTTCTCTAAAGAACATTACAATGGTGATTTTAATACTTTTATGTGTACATACACAGTAATTGTTTGTCAAGTTCTCGTACCTTTTTAGGTTTCAACACGGAAACCATCCATTGTAAAAACTAAAAATTCATACAAATTTATAAGTCCAATTTTTTCCTCAATTATAGAAATTTTCTTTAAATTCAGTATCTCGTAAAAATCACATGTGGTAAAACTTTCTTTAGTATCTAAACCCTCTTGTACATCAGTTCACCATTTCGTTTGTATCTCTCTCAGGTCTTTTATGTCGAAAAGAGAGATCTGACTGTTGACAAAAATTCCCTCCATAAAGAGACTTTCAAGAAGGTCCACCAGGTCACCATTTCTCGGTTACGTCCTCTGTATCCTCTACACCCAAACTATGGACCTAACCCTTTCAGGGGACCTCCTCCTTTACCGTTGGACGAGGTCATAAGAACGGACCTTTTAGGGTACCTGTCTCTTCGGACCGTCCGACGTCGGGTACCCCAACGTTTCTCAGTCAGTACTGACTCCTTGAATCGTCCGTACGTAAAGAGACTTTTCAATTCACCTTTTGTTTAATTTATATTGGACAATTCAACGGGATTCACGGCAGTACACCTGAAGTCCCAGAATAGGGTCGTCACCTCCTCTTAAGACCATGTTCACCGTATCGTTGTTGTTGTCCACTATACAGAATAACGACTCCCTATCGAGATGTCTTCCGACCTATAAGAGCTAGTTTAAATAAAGTCACTGTTTCATATATTCCCATCGTTGAATCCTTTTCTGTAAGCAACCAGAACGTTAACTTAAATGTGTCTGGGTTTAAGTAAAAAGAACAGAACCTCGATTTAAGTTTAAACTTTATTTTTAATTCTACGACATAAATTTCGACGTCTAACATTTACCTACGTGACAAAGGGTCGAATGGTGGGAGGACGTGGATGAGGGTGGGAGAATCCAGTTGTTGAAGAGACGGACCTTCTGTGTCCACTACACCTTGACTACTACCATGAAGGGACCTACTCGTTATTTCACCTGTCAGAATCGAATCATTGGAAGGACTGACAGGGGAATTATTACTTTGTTAATCTGTCTCAATCCATGGACGTGGGACTGCGATTTCGTCATGACCGAGAGAAGAACGACCGACACATAGAATGTCCTCTAATGCAAGGTAAAGCAAGAGGATGAGGTAGTAGAACTCTGGAGGAAGAGGTTTCAGATCTAAAAGAATATATATTTTACTGTTCCAACTAGAACTTCTGCAGATTCAGATAATTTTTACCTTTTGTCGAATATCTAGGACTTAAGTTCAATTTACTTTGGTTGTCTCAGGTCTGGATCCAACTGACCACTGTCCGGGGTCGGGAGAGGTAAGGACCTCGAGGAGGAGAGTCCACTCGTCTCTAGTATCCCAGAAGGTACCACCAAACCTCGGATCCGTGTATATGTAGAACCTATGAAACCAGGAAATCCTATTCCCATCCGTCGAGTTTCGTAGGCGACGAGAAATAAGAAACTAAAGTGACTTCCTCGTCATCGACCCGGGGTCCGGTGCCACGTCTGTCACGACAGTGTCAGTGAACGACGTCACTGTAAGTCACCGATGACCCATGCACATGTCGCTCAGACGTACCACTCGTGTCGGTCCGTGAAAGTGGTAGAGTATGTGCTCGAGGAACTTCCATGTACAAAAGACTTACAACTCGGAACGACCCAGGGACATGTGGTTCAGGACTCACCAAATCCTTAATCCAATGTAATAAGACGTTCAAAGACAAACCGAATCATTTATTCCCTGTCCCTAAATTATGACGAACGAGATTATAAAGGAAAGTCTTCTGGTCAAAGATCCTAGGACTTCGTGTCTTTTGAACTGGAGTATTTCATTGAGTACAACGAAAACAAGTCAGAGAGTCAGTACAGACTGAGAAACGTTGGGGTACCTGACGTCGTGCGGTCCGAAGGGACAGGAAGTGGTAAAGGACCTCAAACGGGTTTGGGTACTGGTAGCTCAGCCACTACGGTAGATTGGTAGAGTAGGAGACGGTAGGGGAAGAGGAGGACGGAAGTTAGCAAGGGTAATAGTCTCAGAAAAGATAACTCAACTGAGAAGTGTAGTCTATCGGTTTCATAACCTCGAAGTCAAAATCGTAATCAGGAAGGTCACTTATAAGTCCCAACTAAAGGAGATCCTACCTGACCAACCTAGAGGAACGTCAGCTTCCCTGAGAGTTCTCAGAAGAGGTTGTGGTGTTAAGGTTTCATAGTCAAGAAATCGTGAGTCGAAGGAATTACCAGGTTGAGAGTGTAGGTATGTGTTGATGACCTTTTTGGTATCGAAACTGACATATCTGGAAACAGTCGTTTCACTACTACAGAAACGAAAAATTATGCGACAGATCCTAACAGTACCGAAAAGAAGGTTCTTCGTTCGTAGAAAATTAAAGTACCGACGTCAATGGTAGACGTCACTAAAGCCTCGGGTTCTTTTATTTTAGACGCTGACAAAGATGAAAAGGGGGTAGATAAATGGTACTTTACTATCTTCACCTACGGACCTAGAATCAAAAAACTTACAACTCAAAATTCGGTCCAACAGTGAGAGAAAGTGTAAGTAGTTCCCCGAGAAATCAAGGAGAAGTGTAAGACGGTAATACCACCACAGTAGACGTATAAACTCCAACGACTATAAAAAGAACCTTTAGAACTAAGGTCGAACACTAAGTAACAGTAAAGTGTACTACATGCAACTTATCTTCCATTTATTCGTCCCACTGTTATATGTTAAAACTGTATAAGGAAAGGGTTGAATCTTGGTCAGACAACAAGATACAGAACAAAATTGACAATGAAGAACTGGACGTATACCCAAAGGATCCTTACTCCATTCCACCAGACCATAAGGGTATAGAATTCTTAAAAGGTGTCAAACAACACTAGGTGTGTCAGATTCCGAAATCGTATCTGTTACTTCGTCTTCATCTATAAAAGGACCTCAAGGGAACGAAAAAGACACTAGGTTACCTACAACCGTTAAACTAGAGACCAAGGAGAGGTAAAGATTTAGGTCGAACATATAGACCTTCGAGTCAGAGAACACCCCAGTGACGAGGAAAGGGAACCCAAGACCTTTAGTTCTACTACCACATCTTCTTGTACCCAAGTAGAAGAGTATTAACTTCAGAGACCCTACTCGTCTCGTCAATTTTTGTCCGTTCTTTTACTGAACTCCCTCGTTCTTTCCTTGAGTATAATATGGCGACAAGACTTCACAGGACCCTTACAATGTCTTTCACATCAATAGAGAAAAGAGAGATGGTACTCTCATGGGTATATAAATTATAAAGATTTCGAGACATTTTTGAAACTTAAACATATCGTATTTTTGTACGTTTCTATTTCATTATGTCTTCTATACTGGAAACGTGAAATTTCTACCCACAAAATAATAATAAAAAACATGGATCATTAGAATTCGACATAATTACTGTCCATTTTTGTAAACCCAAATTAACGAATCTTTTTATAAAGGTTGAAAAAAGATACAAATAAATTAGAAAAGATCCATATAAATCTTCTCCTTATCCTTGGTTGTCAAGCCAAGTCAAGTCAAGTAAACGAGTCGGTACAGGTTGAGAAACACTTGGGTACCTAACGTCGTACGGTCCGGAGGGCCAGGTAGTGGTTGAGGGCCTCAAGTGGGTTTGAGTACAGGTAGCTCAGTCACTACGGTAGGTCGGTAGAGTAGGAGACAGCAGGGGAAGACGAGGACGGGGGTTAAGGACGGTCGTAGTCTCAGACAGGGTTACTCAGTTAAGAAGCGTACTCCACCGGTTTTATAACCTCAAAGTCGAAATCGTAGTCAGGAAGGTTTCATGTGGGTTCTGACTAGAGGAAATCTTACCTGACCAACCTAGAGAAACGTCAGGTTCCCTGAGGGTTCTCAGAAGAGGTTGTGGTGTCAAGTTTTCGTAGTTAAGAAACCGTGAGTCGGAAGAAGTGTCAGGTTGAGAGTGTAGGTATGTACTGGTGACCTTTTTGGTATTGGAACTGATCTCCCTGGAAACAACCGTTTCATTACAGAGACGAAAACTTATACGACAGATCCAACCAGTATTGAAAGAAAGGTTCCTCATTCACGAAAAATTAAAGTACCGACGTTAGTGGTAGACGTCACTAAAACCTCGGGGGGGTTTATTTCATAGAGTGACAAAGGTGGCAAAGGGGTAGATAAAGGGTACTTCACTACCCTGGTCTACGGTACTAGACTCAAAAGACTTACAACTCGAAATTCGGTTGAAAAAGTGAGAGGAGAAAGTTAAAGTAGTTCTCCGAAAAATCAAGGAGAAGTGAAAGACGGTATTCCCACCACAGTATTCGAGTTAACAAAAATAAAACAGATTTTACAAACCCTTTAGTGTATAACCTAAGACTATAAGACAACGGAAAATCCAAAAAGGAACGGTAACGGAATTTAAGACATGGACACATCCTAAGAATTAGGTTTTCCATATACTATGTCAAAGTCATAGTCTTGTAACTTTAATCCAGTTTACATAAAGTGAGGAGATGTCCGGGTGATTCTTTTATTAACCGAAACTCCCTCTTCCCTCCGACGACCTATCAAGTAAAGGGGTCGACCGGTAGTCCGGAATCTTTTTATAAAGGTTGAAAAAAGATACATATAAATTAGAAAAGATCCATATAAATCTTCTCCTTATCCTTGGTTGTCAAGGATAACCATTCAACCCAAAAAACGAGTCAAGTAAATTATAATTTATTTATTTCATAAAAGTAATTCTACGTCGTGAAAGTTAAAGTCAAATAACTTGAAGATTTATCGGTCGATACATCTTTTCGTCGTTTCTTTGTAATAGGGGAAATCCACCAAATAAAACTTCTTCGACACTCTTACATCTGTTTACCGAATTATGGAAATAAGAAACTAAAAGAATTGTCGTATTTCTTCCCACATCCAAACGACTGAGTAAAACCGAACAGAGGTCCCTAACTAACGAGAGTCCGACGAACAACCATAACATAATTTTTACCCGGTTATTTTACTTAAAATATTAACCGACGAACGTAAAAAATAAACCGACATTTTACTTACAATAATGATAGGGACAACGTCTCCATACGGAAAATAATAACGTTAACAATAAAATTTCTGATAACTGTTATAAGGTACAAATTAATATCTATACATGAGTACAGGTACAAATAGGAAGTTATCCATTTCGATCGTCTTTTTACGAGAAAATTTTACATCTCAACCGTGTAATGACTTCGTCAGTAAATGTAGTTAGACTCGACAGGACTTAGACAAAATAGGCTTAATTTAGGTTTGGGTTTGTAGATTTGCTATAGTACCATTAAACGGAGTTAATGTTGTGTCTGTCACAACCGATTCCCTGAGTACCGATATTAAATCTTCTCTGTTTTATAACTGTCTCATCATTAGTTACTTTGACCGGAATAGGTCTGGGAGTCGTGGGAGTGAAGGTCGTTTCGTTTCACGGATGAGTCCACATCGTCATCGGGTGTGTGGTGCACCACAACTACGAATACGTCGATGTAAGGAAAAAGAGGTGACACTACAATTACAACTAGTAGAGTGTCGACGATGTCGTCTAACGAGAGGTCGTTGTCTTTTCCTTCCTCTTGACCTGTCTGAAGTAGGACCTGACCCTTCGTTCGTTAATCTTTAGGGTTTCATAAAAGTGTAAGTATCTGAAACTGGGTAAGTTTGACTCGACTTTAGTCGGACGAAGGGTTTGAGATGGTAGAGTAAGTTTAAGTTGTCCGTGAGAAACCGTTTTCTCTCTGTGTCATTGTACAGTCTTTAAGAGTATATCAAGATCAATAATATTCCTAATTTTACAGTACCCAATACATAGACTTTTTTTTTCTGTTTGGGGTTTGGGTCTTTTTGTTATTAAACTTTTCTATATACGCGGGCATAACAACCGTCAAATGATAACGATTCTATACCATCATTGGAGTCACAGGTAGGTGTCTGTCTACCTATTTCTATGTGTGTGTATATGTGTGTTTGTGTGTTACCTTATAATGAGTCGGTATTTTCTTACTTTAAAACGGTAAACGTCGTTGTATCTACCTGAATCTCCCGTGATACCATGACTTCATTCAGTCTGTCACTTTCGGTTAATGATATACTATAGTGAATATACACCCTAGATTTTTTATGTTGTTTGGTCACTTATATTACAATTTTTTCTTCGTCTGAGTGTCTACGTCTCTTATTTAATCATCAATGATACCCTTCTCCCTTCTTCCCTCCCCGTTATATTCCATCCCGTAATTGTCCATGTTTCATAATCTATATTTTATTCGATGTTCCTATATAACGTATAGTGTCCCTTATATCAGTTAGAAAACATCATTCACCTCATATTGGAAATATTGAACACTCAGTGACACAACATGTAGACTTTGTATATTATAACATCTCGTTGATATATAGTTAAATTTTTTACAGTGTCCCCTAACGGAATTATATTTGTAATTTAACAACAGGTCATCGATTCTGACACGAGGATCACGTCCCCTGCGTTCAAGGTGGGGACCAGTCCTTCGATTCTAGGACGTACGGTTCGCCATGTCGTGGGGGGTTTTATTTGTGTAAATTTCACTGTTTAAAGGGACATTCATAACGAAATCTAAGTAGGGGTTTAGAATTAAGTACAACTAAACAGTAATAAGTCAATTTATATAAAAGATTAAAGAGAAAATGAAAGAAGTAACTAGGTATCCAACAAACCTTCGTATAACAAAATTCAAGGTATTGACCCCCCAAAAGTACTAAAAAAGTAATAACTAATAAATTAAGGGAACACAAATCTTTTGTTGTGAACCACATGAAAGACAGGAAAATTTGGAAAACTCTATAAGACGACCAAACTCCACTCTACAACATTCCCAGAACAATCACAACAAACTGAGAAGATATATAATAGATTGAAAGACAGACGAACAAGATAACTAATGACTCTCTTCTTACAACTGATACCAGTGAGATGGACCTATTAATCACAAAAGTTTTATATAGAAAAGGTCGGACACAGAAACATAAATTTCACGCAAAGTAGGTCTTTCGTATATCAACTCAGAACGAAAATTTTTGTTAGATCAGATTATTAGAAACAGAAAATTAACCTCACGAGTCTTAGAAATTTAACTTGTATTAAACCTATCAGTACCCAAATGCCAGTAGTATAACAAGAAACAAAGTAAATAAGAAACAAGTAAAAAGGTAAATGAGACATAAGAAAACTTAACCATCAAAAAATCATAAACAAAGTAAAGGTGACAACCGAATTGTCGAACTGAATAAATAAACAACCAAGTCAGAGTTCAAATTTTACGTAGGAAATGGAGTTCATTATTATAAGGTGAAGTGTGTGTTACTTTCATACACGAAGATTGTAAGGTAAAAAGAGGTGGGAGTAGGAAACACGTCAACAACAAATAAAATGAAGTTGTAATAAGATTAGGGGGTGATACAACAATAGAAACAAGATTCATCAGTTAATATAAAAATTCTATGAATTTGTTACTCTTTTCAGAAAACATAAATGAGTGTATAATAGAAAAAGTTGTGTATAATAAAAGGAGGACAGATTACTCGCAAGAAATCTTAAGAAACAGTACGTGTAATAGGCCGTTATGTAAGAGAGTTAGAATTTAAATGATTTTTATAGGATAAAGTCGAGTCAAAAACTTCCTTAAAAGAAAGACCAATGTCTTAAGGATGGATCTTAAGAACCAATCGTTCAGACAAAAACCATCAAAATAAAGTCGTGAAGTATAAGAAATAAACGGAACAAAGTCTACTCCTAAGACGTCAGAATTTATAAATAGGGGAGATACATTATACAGAACGAAGGGAAACTGATCAAATTTCTAAAATAGAAATAGTGATTAAAAGTTGGACGAAACGACTTAAATATGAATAACCGTTCCGTTGGTGAGGTCATAAGAACGGGCCTCTTAGGGTACCTGTCTCCTCGGACCACCCGATGTCAGGTGCCCCAGCGTTTCTGAGTCTGTACTGACTTTGCTGTCTCGTGTCTACGTACCATACGGAACCACACCAAAAGAAATCCAAAAACGATGACTCAAAAACCAAATACCAAAAATAATTTGATCTCTTTTAAATGTCTTTTAACGGTTTCATAACGAATAGTAACGAAACTTATGTCTTATTTATTTTGTTATTGCAAAAGAAGCTGAAGAGAGAGAACCACAAGACCTCATAGATAGAGTAACGAATAAAAACCTTTCTTAGTCTCATTTCGAAAATCGTCTCTTCTCGTAGTCAGAGTTCAACCTATCCCGAGATTCTGTTAGTAAAAATCATATCTACGGTATTAAGAGTTATATTATTAAAATAACTGGAGTACGAGGAGACGATCTGACACTTGAGGTACTCTCTGATTACCCTTGTTTCTTCCTTGAGTCATAACAAAAACCACTTACTTACTTATTGTACACCGGCCACTCCGCTATGACTAAAGAGTCTTTGTACTTCTGTCGATTCCTCTATCAGTCCGGTCCCCTTCCACCCTTCCTTCGGTGTGATCTGAACAACAGTCTCTATAGAGGTGCTGGAGTCAGGTTTCAAGTCATTTCCAACCAGGTCCCATAGATTGGTCTACCCAACCAGGTTCTCGTCGTTCTTCGAGACGGGTGGATCGTACTGGGTCTTCTTTCCGTGTCTAGACCCCCTGGGTTGATATAATCAAACGATCTCGACGGTATTGTTTCATGATGTTTGTTCCACTGAATGTGTTCTCTTTAAATAACAAAGTATCAAGATCTTCGATCTTCAGGTTTTAGTTATCTAAACTAAGAAAGACTCCCGACACTCGTTCTTAGACAAGGTAAAAAGAAGGGATCGAAGACCACTAAACGACCGTCAGAAACCTCAAAGAACCAAATAGTGAGACTAGAGACGGAAGTAGAAGTGTGTCGTCATGAAGATACACGTATAGAGACAGGTTTAGGAGAGGAAAATATTCGTGTGGTCTGTACACCCTAATCCCTGGGTAAGATGAGGTCCTATTGGGGTAGAATTGCAGTGATTAATATAGAGGTAATAGCGGTTTATTCCAGTGTAAGACTCAATGTCCCGAATCTTCAAGTTATATACTCAAAACTATCCCCCGTGTTAAGTTGGGTATTGTGGTTGACTAGACTTAAACTTAGGACAGAGAAAGAAAACGACTGAACCGTAAAAGTGTAGAGTTTTACCCCTTTTGTCACGAATAGGAAGTCCCTTTAATACTTCTAACTTATTCTATTACAACCGTTTCGTGAATCGAACTTGGACTGTGTACCATTTGTGAGTCATGTAACACCGAAAATGACAGGACTCGATTTACGGGTAACTAAATAACTTATTAACACGAGGAGGACTTATATCCATTCTTTATCCAGGTAAAAAGAAAACTAAGTAAACAGGTAATCTTTATCTAGACTAAAGAAACTTTACAAACGGTAAAAAGAAGAGTCTAACAAAGACCGCTCCGCCCTTCTATTGGTGACTTAAAGTTCACGAATATATTAATTCGGTTTTGTTCTCTTGTGACTATTGTTTGTGAAAAGACACGTAATATTAACACCTCGTTATAGAAGATCTATCAATTGGGATCTCCGAAATAGCTAAATTGACTTTAGATTAGTAGATTGTTGGGTCTTTATGACAACCTTCGTGAAGAGGTCTCTCTGTGATTAATCGTCGACCGGGGGAAGACCCGTCACCCCGAGGGTGGGACGAACACAAACCAGTTCATTAAAAAGTCGACTCACTAGTAGGGTCTCCTGTAGCAAAGGGAACTATGTCGAGGGAGTCAAAACGACCGGTGTCGTTTAATCGACGTCGGAACGAGGAGTTTTACCAGTCCTGAAATTGGACTCGGAGGGAAGAGAAACCTTCACTTCCATTGTGTAAATCTTGAAAACTCTCAAACTATACCTCTAGACTAGTAGAACCTACGAAGGCACACCAGTTCAATCCCGAAGTCAACGAACTTAGGTGAAGATGGGAAAGAGGTACCACATTGACTCTGACCACAAATCAAACAAAGAAGTTAATAAAGAAGATACCATAAAACCTACGTACCAAAGAGTACTTACTCCTTTTACGGAAAAAGGGTAAGGGTCAAAAGTTTACCTCCCTAAAAAGAATTCTCGACAGGATCGGAGAACTTTTCTGGGACTACGGTCTTTTCTAACTCCCGTCCGTCCCTTCCTCCTTTGTCTCCTACTCTACCAACCTACCGTAGTGACTGAATGACCTGTACTCAAACTCGTTCGAGTCCCTCTGTGACTTCCTGTCCCTTCGGACCACACAACGTCAAAGTTACCCCAGTGTTCTTCAACCTGTACTGACTCACTGACTTGACTTGACTCGGAGAACTTTATAAATAACGGGGGAGGAACCTTACTACCTCTCAAAATGGAGTAACATTTGAACCTTCATCTACGACCCAAACGAACTGGAACGAGACGAGAGGGAAGAGAATCTGTACGTGAACGGGTGTCTCTTGTAAGGAGGGGACGATGAGGAGGAAAGATCCCCCTCGGTCGGGGACGGAGTCACCCATAGGTGGATTCAAACCTCTCCTCAACCATTCGATCTCAACGAAAAGGTTGGTACGTCAAATAAAGTTGAATCGGAAACAGTTATTACTCCTGGACATCCCAAGGAAGACTATATAAGGACCAAGATAAAGAGTTTTAAGACCCCTGAGCCCTTACCTCAGAGGTCTATTTCTCGATAAACAAACCCAGAACATCCTTTGTTACAACCGATCGGAGACTCTCAGTAGTTGTCTCAACCAGAAAAATACAGACTACTCTTTGTCAAAAGTACATAGTTTGTCCGTGATCTTTTAGAGATAAATCTTTTGTGTTCCGTTAACTTATAATCTGTGGGTTTTGGGAGTCTCCTTCGTCTTCATTAAAAATACTCCTCGGTAAATTCTTCAAGTCTCGGACACCACTCGTACAACAAGTGTATTAAAGTAAATTATAACTTTTCCCATGCCTTGGCCCAGTTTTAAGTCTCTCCTACAGTAAAACGGAACCAGTTAGAACACTCATTTTTCACCTTTCAATCAAGTCAAGTCAAGTCAACGAGTCAGTACAGACTGAGAAACACTGGGGTACTTAGCGTCGTGAGGTCCGGAGGGACAGGTAGTGGTAGAGGGTCTCAAGTGAGTCTGGGTGCAGGTAGTTCAGGTACTACGGTAGGTCGGTAGAGTAGGACCCAGCAGGGGAAGAGGAGGACGGGGGTTCGGGAGGGTCGTAGTCTCAGAAAAGGTTACTCAGTTGAGAAGCGTACTCCACCGGTTTCATGACCTCGAAGTCGAAATCGTAGTAAGGAAGGTTTCTTTGGGGTCCCGACTAGAGGAAGTCTTACCTGACCAACCTAGGGGAACGTCAGGTTCCCTGAGAGTTCTCAGAAGAGGTTGTGGTGTCAAGTTTTGGTAGTTAAGAAGCCGTGAGTCGGAAGAAGTGTCAGATTGAGAGTGTAGGTATATACTGGTATCCTTTTTGGTATCGGAACTGATCTACCTGGAATCAGCCGTTTCATTACNTCGAACACAAAGAAGGTCAGGTCGTAAAGAGTACTACATGAGACGTATCTTCAATTTCTTCGTCCCACTGTTATATGTCGGGACTGCATGAGGAAAAGGATAAACCTTGGTCAGACAACAAGGTACAGGTCAAGATTGACAACGAAGGACTGGACGTATGTCTAAAGAGTTCTCCGTCCAATCCACCAGACCATAAGGGTAGAGAAAGTCTTAAAAGGTCAAATAATACTAGGTGTGTCAGTTTCCGAAACCGTATCAGTTATTTCGTCTTTATCTACAAAAAGACCTTGAGAGAACGAAAAATGTACTACGTCACCTACAACCGTTAAACTAGAGACCAAGGAGACGGAAAAGATTTTGGTCGAACTTGTAGTCCCTCAAGTGTCAAGTGCATAACGACTTCGGACCGAACCTCTTAAAACTCGTAATGAAATGATCGTACACTCTACTCACGTTAACACACCATCAAACTCGTAAGAAACCACAACGGAAAGAAACCCTAACCTTACTTTTGACTGGAAAAGGTCAGGACACGGGTGACGACTCAAAAGGTTTGAACGACCGTATAACTCACGTCGTGAAAGTGTCGTAGTAGAAAGTCCTAAACTTTGTCGAGTTGACCTTAAGGTAGTGGAGGTGATCGAAACAAACATTACTACGAAAGATTCCGGGTGAACTGAAGTGTAAGGTTCTATAGACCGAGATCTAATCACTAGTGTAGTAGTACTAATAGAACCAGCACTTCTAGAAAAAACATGTCAAGAAGGCACATAAGAACGGTGGAGAAGAATTATAGAAGACGAAGACAATCCAGGTATGGTAAAGACAGGAAATAGCTCGGGTAGAAACGTACTTTACAAGGGAACCATAGAGATTAAAAGAACTTCTCTAGAGATCAGAAAGGGTAAGACAACAAAAGGAGGTAAAGAAACGTAACTAGCGACTTCTTCCGAAAGAATACAGAAGAACGATAAGAAACCTTGAGACGTAAGTCTACGAACATAGAAAGGAAAAGAGGAAACGAAAAACGGAGAGAAGAAAAGTGTCGATAAACATTCCGGAGGGGTCTGTCGGTAAAACGAAAAGACGTAAACAAAAGGTACCCCTACCAGAACTAGGGATAGAGGACATGTCACAGTGTTTGGACACAGGTATCAAGTAGTCCGTAAGATAGATAGTCTAGATCTGGGAATTTAGATAAAGAGTGACGGAGACATATTAGTATTCCCTAAACTAAATCCAGTATGGACTTACCAGATCGCCAAAAGGGATGAAAGAAGTTAAACTCAGACTTAAACCGGTATTCCTCAAGTACTAGACTCGGTGTCAGTCGAAGGCCAGAACAAAAACAACTGACATATCTCGAAGAGATAGAAACCGACGTTTCTTATATTAGTCAGATTGAAACCACAACTTGTAGACCATTACAGGTACACATCTCAGAAGAGAACACAACAACCTTCTCCCACAAACGATACTGGTCACGTAAAAGAACCGTTTTGAGATAATCAGAAACGGGACGAAGTAAGGCGTAAGGTTCCGGTTTAAACGGACAATGAGGTCCACAAAGAACTGAAGGATCTTACCATACCATGGAGAACCACCTAGTACAAATCCGTGTCTTGGTTCCCTAAAAGATCAGAGAAAGAATCCACTTACCAGTAGATTATGATTAGGACTTAAACCGGACCACTCAGCGAGAACCAAATGTCTGTCTTTCCTACAGTCTACTACTTCAAGATCATGACTTAAGAAAAGAGTCCCCTCCTTGTCTCGGTCTCTCCAATTCCTCGAACAAGTTTTAGTGTGACGATACGTTATCCTCTCGACCCTACTCTCCACGTCCACACCTCTGGACCCGGTCACAAGTAAGACGAGACATGACGGTAGGGCCATGAACCCTCAATAATTGTCGTTGGTTGGGAAAGGTGACCGAAGGGACCGAGTCACCAATTCTTAGGAACACGTTACGTCCTCTGAGTCCAAACTAGGGGCCTAGTCCTTCTATGAGGCCTCTTTCTTTACCGTTGGGTGAGGTCATAAGAACGGTCCTTTTAGTGTACCTGCCTCCTCGGACCACCCGATGTCGAGTACTCCAACTTTTTCTCAACCTGTGCTGAATCACTGACTTGTTGTTGTTGTTAGGGAAGGTGGTGGTTGAGACCAAAATTTCGACAGGTGACGACCCCTTTACCTTTTGTCAGAATTGGGGTTTCGTCGTAAAATTCCACTCGGGAAGTGAACGATAAAAAAAGAGTCATCGAATACGGCAAGAATGGTAAGATCCTTAATCGTAGGTGAAGAAAAGGAAATCCTCACCCCGTCGTGTGTCGGTGGGACACCGTCTACGTTGAACAGACAAACTGTTCTGTCTATCATAAAGTCGTCTTAATATAAGACATCGTAACTAGTGGTACTGTCCTACATACTATTATATATTAACCCTGCGAGTGGTCAACGGGGTAATTGTGAAAACTCATCGAGTGACTCTAAATACAAAAAGGACAATGGGACAGAACAACCGTTAAACAACTTCAAGAGGTTACCATATTAGTAAAGAATTCACGAAACGGAGACCATATAAATTCAGTCACATACATCACCGACTGAATCAATAAAACCTTACTAGACTCTCAGTAAACCCTAATTCCGAGTCGAGTATACGACGGAAACCCTAGATAACTCTTCGACAATAATTATAAGGGTCAGACTTGGTCCCCGAGTGGAAACCTTATTATACATGGAACGTATAAGACGATAGTCTCGAAAAGAGTAGGACGTGGTAATAACAACCAAACTCAAAAAGAGGAAACGATCGTCCACCACGAAAAAAACAAACAAACCGAACCAAAAAACAAATCAAACAAAAAAAGAAATTCCACTCCCAAAAATCTCAGTCTACCTGGACCCAAGTCCAGGACTAAGAAGTTGAATTGTCGTCACATGAAACCCGTTTCATGAATCGAAACGGGTTTAGAGTCGGGCGAGTAGACATTTTACCCAGATTATTACAGGAAGTGTCTTTCAAAAACTTATAATTTACTTATGTACATACAGTTCATGTCTCGTATCTTCACATGTTACCTTCGTAAGTTATTCACGTTACATTGTTGTTCGTGTTGTTCGAAAACAACAATACGACCACATAAATAATTATCGAGGGGTCTAATACAGGTCTAATAGGAGTAAACTTACTCAATACACCAAGGGAGGATGATGAATTAGACAATTCCTTTATTTGTAGTAATGATAGCTTCTTTTCATATATTGATTTACATGTCCGGTATTTATTTTTTAGAAGTATATGGACTAGTCATTTATTAAAGAAAGTTTAATTAAATAAATCGACAACTTTAAAAACGAGTATATACAAAATAGGGATTAAACTCCATTTCTGTATACAACATCGAACAAAACCATCGGTATGAGCATCCATTGAGGGAGGTACGGGTCTTTTAAGATGTATATCCACCACGACCACCATTTCCCAGGTGGGTGGTCACGTCATCTACGTTCTCTATGTCCAAACTAGGGACCCAACGTTTCTAGGGGACCTCATCCTTGGACGAGGTCATAAGAACGGATCTTTTAGGGTTCCTGTCTCCTCGGACCGCTCAATGTTAGGTACCCCAGCGTTTCTCAGACTGTATTGTTTCGTACACATGTGTGTGTGTGTGTGTTTAGATCTCTTACTACTTGTTTAATCCTTTTTATCCACCGTTCGAAAGTACGCAAATTTAAGATGCAGTACCTCAAGAGGAATCGTGTCTCTGTTTCAGTCTTATTCGTAACGTTATTAGTGTCCTGGCTTTCCCTTAATTAAAACAGACAGAAGAAGGACGTGTCACCTTTTTACTATTAATAATATCGACGTCTAACTACCAATAGGACCGAGGAGAAAAACAACGGTTCGATCCGTCATGTTTCACGAAGGGTTCTTTTTACTCATACCGAGTAAACCTTAGAACGTTCTATTTCAAACAAAAAAGAATTATCTTAAATAAAAAATCGTATATATATTCATATCCATATATACATAAGATATATATATCAGTTATAAAATACTAAGTTTTTAGTCATACAGATAAAATGTAGTTCACGTAAAATTTTTTACTCTATGAAAAAACATAAAATCATAATCATAAAATCATATAATAGTAAAATTATAAATTTCTTTTATGAAATTTTTATGTACATAAATAATAATAGGAACCCATTTCGTATTACGGACAGTGTACCATCCGTTTTTACTTACGTGTTGCTTATTTGTTTGTTGGAAGTTTGACGAATTTTAAAAGGTACGACTACAATAAAGGGAACAAATGGACTATACTAACAACACAAATGAATTGAGTCATAAAGGAGGACCTCGAAGATCAGGTCCTCTACAACGAGAATAGGAGTGGTTTTCCCCTCTACCTAAACTCTATCCACTACGTCCATATTACGTATGAACCAGACCGGAGATAGGGTCGGAGACGGGATCAAGGTCTTTTACGGTCTAATGACAGTGTTTCAGTCGAGTCGGTGGAAGGTGTCTACAAATTAGTAGTCTTTCTGGTCCGATGTTGATCGTTCCGAGTCTTATTCTCGGTCGCGGACAAGGGTCCGGAACACTTATGTGACGGGGAAGACTCTTAACTGACCCCGTCCAGAGGGTAAGACACTCCACGACACTTTGTCGATACAATCAACAATTTTATGTCTTTGTGAAAAAAGGGGATCCTCATTTATCAAGAAGGGAATCGTGGGACTAATGGGAGGTGGGGGTGTCCGTGAGACCGGGGAATCTGAGAGAGGTTCTGGAGGGATACAGGTCGTTGACGTCTCAATTACGGACCGTACCGTCTCGCTTGGGTCCTAGTGGAAAAGATTAACGAGACCCCGGACGAAGAGTCGACGATTTATGAATTCTCATCGTGAGTAAAAGTCCCCCATTGACTCGACGAGGGACTCGAGGAGGACCCATGACTTCCAAGGAGGAAGAAGGGGTCGGACGCCTACAAAACAAGACCGGGACGGTCGAGGCTCAGACCTTGGACCATGGGGGAAGGAGTGACACGAGTACGGAGACGTCACGAGAAACGTCGGACTGGAGTCAGGGAGACATACGTCGTCCAGACGGTCACCAACTTCCTAGGAGGGAACTAGGTTCGAGGAGAGTTTGGAGTGCAATTACCCATCTTAAACCGGGAATGGGAGCCCCGTTCAAACGGTCCGTAGGACATCACTGTTCTGTACAGATAAAAGACTGAACACAGGACACAACTGAAACAGTCCCGTAGGACTAAACTTCAGAAAAATCTTTTTGATGTTCTTATCCCGTCTCGATAAAAAAGTCTAAACTGACTCATAGAACTAAAAAAGGGGAATTTTTAAACTGTTGGGATGAAAAGATCGAACTCCTGGTGTTGAAATAGGAGTAAAAGAACATAAGGATACTTAAAGACGATAAGAAAAAAAAAAGAGACTCGCTTTCAAAGTGACAGACAGGTATTACGATACATCGGATCAGTACAGGTTGAGAAACGTTGGGGTACCTGACATCGGACAGACCGAGGAGACAGGTACCGTAAAAGGTCCGTTCTTATGACCTCGTTCAACGGTAAAGGATGAGGTCCCATAGAAGGACTGGGTCCCTAGTTTGGGTACAGAGGACGTAATGTTCGGTAAACCCTTCGGGGTATCTTCGGTTGACCAAACGTGGTTGAGGGACGATTGATCCTGTATTGGTTGTAAATAACTTACTTACTTACTTTTCTACTTACCTATTTGCTCAAACGAAGTATCCTAAGAGAAACAGAAATCCTGGGGAAAGTCCCTCCCCGGGACTCAGTCTATCCGGAATTATCCCGGAACTCAGTCTTTTTATTCATTTATACTCTCTTTGATTTGGGACGAGACCCCTCGGTCCGTTGGAATATGACGGCGATGAGAGACATAAATTAATGGAAAGCAAAAAGGGAACCGTTAATCATTTCACGGTCAGACAGAGTCTACACGATTCCTCTTGGTTCTCTTCTACAAAAACAGGTGTGAACTTAGTTTCACAATTTCCTTGTCATCGTGTGAACCCCACCCCCACCCCCCTTTCACCTCTACCTTTCATTAATTATAAATAACTCGTTGGTAGTACATGAAAAAATCTATACTAGAGTAAAACAGGAGTGACATTGGGACGTTTCATATAAGATCTGTTACTTAGTACAAATCGGTACGGTCTATTTAATGAGTTTAGGATCTCAATAATTTATCGTGTCGAACTTAAATTTGGAACCAGAAAAGTGTGTTATGGTAGGACGGAAGATAACGATCGTCGTAGTACCACCACCGTCACCGTCACTAGTTTCTATCTCTTACGATCTCCTTCCATTGTCAGATTCGGTCTTGGGTCGGTGAGTAAGGGACAGAGGAAGAGAGGGAAGAAAGAGAGGGAAGTACACCCAGTATAAAGTCCCGTCTAATATCTCGGACTTTTGCACTAAAGTTCGTACTAATTAATGACTTCAATACAACCTTCGTATATTCCTCTATTGCCTTCTCACCGTCAACAACCTCCCCACCCCTAGTCGTTTCCGGAGCACTTCTATCATTATACACCCAACTTTACACTCCCTATTCTTATTAAGTCGAAACGACTCTCAACCCTCTTGTCAACAAAGTCCGTCTTCTTTGACGAGATCCTGTTTCTTTCACACTATTCTAACCGAATAGGAAGGTTTCTCTTTCGACATCCTAGGGTCAAAATAAAGTATTATTCCTTCGTCGGAAAATGGTATCCCTCTCCAGTACTCAGGACTCATGAGTCCTTTCCTAGAGTACACCTCTTTATAAATTTATCTTTACTCCGTCAGTACGTCCGACCAAACGAATGTTCGTCAACTTCCTCTGTCTCCGTTTCTCATCTCTATTATTGTGTTCGTTTACTTCTTGGTCCTCTCCTGTAAATTCCAACTTAGTAAACTATTTCTTAATAGAGGTTGACGTCACCGTCGAGACGGAAACGACCAAAACTTTGACGTAAACCTTAGTCCTCTGTCGTTTTAACATTTTTCGGTGAGACGTGACCGTCTCTCATATGACTCACCGTCAACCCCAACACTAGTTTCGGTCAGAGGGGTCAAGGGGTTAATATTTCACAAAAGATTTTCACATCCATCTATCCGACTAATTTCATGTACGAGGTTTTATCGGTTTACGAAGGAGGTTTACAAATTTTAGGTTCGTCCAGGAAGTAGTGTCTTGTGAAAGACATAATTTATAATTAGTTTTATTAAAGCAAAACGTCTAAGTTATGAATTTTATAGTTAAATCTACTACCTAGTACCTGAAATTTGGACCTTCTTTACAATTTGGGTAGGGAGGGAGATGGGGTTCGTAAATGTCTACTCACTCGACCTTAGGTCTCTCCTATTCCCTTACGAGTCTTAGGAATTCGATCTAATACCCTCAATTTGGTCTTATAACGTAAAAAGGATTACTTTCCTTCTTTTAGTCCAAACTGTGGTTCGAAGTCGAAATCGACTCGAGAGGTAACTACTATATAGTTTAAAGAGACTATAAAATAGTGAACCTTTTATAAATAAAAAGACCGAAAACGAAGACTACTCTAGAGGTTTGATTTTGCCAACAACGATAGTATTTAGACCTACCTTACAGTAATTTTCACTTCTCCCCTCACAAACAGTCATACCGTTTACTTTAACCGACACCTATACCGTTTATAAGGTCTTAGTAACACGAAAGGAAAGAGAGTATTGTTTTACGGGGAATTCGAATTTTAAGTATTTCATCATCGGAAGAAGGAAAGAAAAAGTAAGTTGGGTATGACTCATGGACGAAACTGAAGTCAAGATATGACCCATATAACGATTCACGATACCACCGCCGTCACAAATCTCTGTGTGAGACTTTCACAATCAGTGAGTTAGTACAGATTGAGAAACACCGGGGTACCTGACACCGGACGGTCCTAGAAGACAGGTACCTTAAGAGGTCCGTTCTTATGATCTCACCCATCGGTAAGGGAAAAGGTTCCCTAGAAGGACTGGGTCCTTAACTTGGGTCCAGAGGACGTAACGTCCGTCTAAGAAATGGTAGATTCGGTGGTTCCTTCGGGATCTTTATGTGAGATCAGAATTTTATAAATGGTAAACACACTAAGACCATTACTGATCCGTTTTTATATAATCCCCTATTTTCCCTGTTTCTTTGAACGGTCATCTCGACCTTAGTCATAAAGACGTTGTGTCGGAACTTCCATCTCTTTTCACTTTGTTAATTGTGGACCATAGATGTCCATAAAAGATGGAAACAGTCCCTTCTCTCTCGATTTTTCACCTACCTACGTCGGTCCAGTCTGCGAAGACAACCCGAGACTGAACTTCAATCCTCTTCTGACCTCCCCTATAAGTTTAAAAGGATAGAAGTCCTAAACTTAATGTGGTTCAAAAAAGTCATTCCTTTCTGATTCACTATCCTTGTCCTTTCTGATTCACTATCCCGACATAGTCGGTGTGTGTCTGTAATATACCTTGGTTACAGGTCCTTAGGTAATCGATTCATCTAGAAAGAGGTAGACGGTCCCGGGTGACCGGTTATGATGATTAGTTAGTGTCGAAAGGAAAGGGAAGACTCCGAGTCTTAGGAAGAGTTGTGGTACAAAGTCTGTCTAATTGTGTACATATAACAGAAAAAAAAAAAAGTGATCTTACGTATAACGTGTTTCGTCCTTTTAACGAGATAAATAACGAAAAACAAAAAATAAGGACGGAAATTTGTCCCGGACCTTGTACCATCTTGAGTTGACGACTTAACTACTTTCTCACACTTTACCGACCGAAAGTCGACGAACCGACTTGGACATCGGTCTTCAACGTTTGAGCTCCGAGCCAAAGGAAAGGATTGGGACATCTCAGTACTAGTATAGGGTCCCATCACCGTAGAAGTCAAAAAAGTCGAGAAGTGTGAGAACGGATTACACGTGTATAAGAACACAAGGCTCTTGGTGACTCTAACGGAAAGAGAATTCGAGACTACCTCGTTAGATACAAAGATGGACTTGGAAAAATTATATACCGAAGAGACCCTTCAGATGATATCAATGTTCTTTCGGAGACAAATCGAGAAAGTACTTAAAAAAGTTCCTAATTCTTCGTAAAGAAGCCTCAGGACACCTTCGGTCGTATCGGAACAACAGAAGAAACGGAGTAGGGAGTGGTAAGATGAAGTACGGCGAATATGATCTCTTCTTTCCCTATGGGACTAAAAAGTATGGTAACACATAAAGTTATAACAAGGGTAGGACTTACGAAAAACGAAAAAGGGAACCACTCCTGTATATTCCCGTCGTCACTCAGTCCAAGTTTCTGTCTTTTTCACGCCTCTCATGACCTACGTTCCAAAGGGACCCAGGGAGTTCCGACGGGAACCTCGAAGGACCAAGGTCATGTAGTCTTGACCTGTGAGAAGGTCCACAGTCCGGTCTATCTCCCATAGAAGTCGAGTTCTCGACCCGTTGAAGGAAGTCGGACCGGACTAAGTGTATGTCTCGACCCGACAAAGACCAGTCGATATCCTTCGGGTACACAGAATCCCTCTTCGGCTTCGTAAAACTCTCGTAGGAAATACGTGGGAAATCAAGGACGAGATTTCGTCGTCTCCGCTTGAGTAAATACGTGCACCTTTTTATGTCGTGAAGACGAGAGACGTTCCGACTTTTCTTCCTTCCATACTTTCGGAGAAAAAAAAAAAAAAAAATTGTGTAACGTTCCAACATCGAGTACTCCAAATAGGTTTCGAGACGTTAACGACTGTTATTAAGATTTGAATCTGACCTCCACATACAAGGGTCCACATTGATGAATACATAATTGGGAAGTACTCGATGAAGACGTCGTTAGACGAAAAAGATTCATGAGACCAGTCTGTAGAGGTCCAAACTTTAAGTCACTGAAAAAGAGTCAAGAGTCAAAGGACCGAACCCGACGGATTAAAAAAAGAGAGTAAACTTGAAGAGGAAACTTTTTACTGGTACGTGAAACAGAATTTCGACAACAAACGAATAGAATTAGTCAATAAACCTCCACCCCTTATACAGATTGAACAGAAGGATTGGACAGTGTCATTGAAGGTACATGTTTACAAACTTGACTCCCTATCGAAACGAGAAATGTATACTCAGTTCCTCAAGATCTTACTTAATCCAACGGAACAGAAAGATTAAATATGAGAAGTGTTTAAAGACTACCTGGAGAAAGAAAAGATTCGGACTTGGTCACGGAAATTAATGAAAGTAATAGTTGTATCTTTTACGAATACTGGTGTTCGAGAAGGTTTTCAAACCTGCTCGTTAAGACTCGGTAGTCCTTAATGTCTCAGTTTACTCTCAAAATGTCTTCGATATATAGTCCTCGATTATTTTAACGTTAGAGTGTAGTCGACTCACTGAAATCCGTCCAGTAAATCAAAGGGTCATAAACTCTACTCGTTTGTTTCGTGTCCTCTATAAACGGACTTTCCAAACAGGGTTTCCAATTTACTTCTTTATAAACACTTTTATAAAGACGACAAATCTGTACCTAACGTGGGTCCAGACGACGTAACCGTTCACCCAAGAAATGGCGACTTGGTGGTCCCTTCGGGACATTACACACATCACGATATATTTAACGAAACTACTACTGGAACGACCCCAGGGTACGATCTGACAGAAGTCAAGTCAAGTCAACGAGTCAGTACAGGTTGAGAAACGCTGGGGTACTTAACGTCGTACGGTCCGGAGGGACAGGTAGTGGTAGAGGACCTCAAGTGAGTTTGAGTGCAGGTAGCTCAGCCACTACGGTAGGTCGGTAGAGTAGGAGACAGTAGGGGAAGAGGAGGACGGGGGTTAGGGAGGGTCGTAGTCTCAGAAAAGGTTACTCAGTTAAGAAGCGTACTCCACCGGTTTCATGACCTCAAAGTCGAGATCGTAGTAAGGAAGGTTTCNCAGCCACTACGGTAGGTCGGTAGAGTAGGAGACAGTAGGGGAAGAGGAGGACGGGGGTTAGGGAGGGTCGTAGTCTCAGAAAAGGTTACTCAGTTAAGAAACGTACTCCACCGGTTTCATGACCTCAAAGTCGAGATCGTAGTAAGGAAGGTTTCTTGTGGGTCCTGACTAGAAATGTTACCTGACCAACCTAGAGGAACGTCAGGTTCCCTGAGAGTTCTCAGAAGAGGTTGTGGTGTCAAGTTTTCGTAGTTAAGTAACCGTGAGCCGAAAGAAGTCTCAGGTGGAGAGTGTAGGTATGTACTGATGACCTTTTTGGTATCGGAATTGATCTATCTGGAAATTCGACCTATTTAAGTTATCTCTTTTACGTCTTTGTATTTGGGTAAATTTTTCATAAAATTGTATTTATTTGTACATATGATAAAACAATTTATCCTGAACTGGAAAAACCCGTTAGTATAACAATCGAGGTTAGTCGTTACAGATTTCATAAAAGACTACCAAACACTTACCCATAATGTGTTTCTTTCGTGAGGAACATAGTTAGATTTTTCGTTACTCAATGTCAAGTAGTTCTAAAATATGAATATTGAAAAATCTGGAAAACTACCCGATTAAAAAACTCTTCAAAGTTTTTATAAACGTATACATACAAACACACAAATATAAAACTAATCACAACACACACATCATATAGAACGATATAAAGGATTTATATATACTTATACCTCAGGGGTCAGGGAGAAAAAAAGGATGTCTCATAAAACCCGGATCTTAAGGTATCTTATGTAAAATAAAATAAATATTTAAATAAGTAAAATTAACCTCCGATTAATGAAACGTTATAACATCACCAAAACGGTATGTAACCGTACTTAGGTGGTACCCACATGCACACAAGGGGTAGGACTTGAGAGGAGGGTGGAGGGAGGGATAGAGTAGGGAGACCCAGTAGGGTCACGTGGTCGGCACTTGTAGGACAGGGTACGTAGCTTGGACCTGATCACTAGGTAAAGTGTATACTATTATATATACAAAGTTACATAAAATCTTTTACGACAAAGTCCCCCATCGGTCTTGAAAAGACAATGAACGTATAAATCGATCTTCTATCTGGATCTTATTGTCAAACTATCAGTGTCCATATTGGACAGTTTCTAAAATACATAAGAACACTATTACTGGTTCTTAGAACCAGTGTTCGGAGGTAAACTAAACCGTCTCCTTCAGCAGTGGAAACGTAAGTAATGAGAGTTCGTTTATACGTTCGACTTTCCCTCCCGGGTTACCAATTCGATCCTACGCCTAACAACGAGTCAACGATTCAATACAGACTGACAAACCTGACTAATCTTTCTTAAAGATCTGAAGAGTCATTGAGGTGACGTTGGTATCTCTAGTTGAGACGATTATGGGTCCCAGAAGAGTTGAAAACTGGAAGAGGTAATCTGAATTGCTATTGAATTTTCTGCTTGTATGAAAATATCTTAAGATAAACCCGTTATGAAGGAACAGTAAGTGAAGATGACATTCTTAAATGTTCTAGATACCTGGTTACCTTTAGTGTTCACAACCCAAGATTTTCCGGTACTCAATTTTGAACCCAACCCAACCGAAAACGGTATGTAAAACCGAAGGGACGGTACTGTTGCACTCTCATTACTTTTTTAATCTTCTCCCCAGGGATACGGACGAATATGACAAAGAGATCCCGTCCCCTTTTTTATTTAAGGGTCGGGGGCCCCCGGACAGACCTAAATTGGTGTCCGTAGGTGAGATTTGGTGGAACTTGAAATACCTCGGATATTTTAATTTCTTCGTAGTTGTATTTTATATAAGTCTCACGAGGTAATCACAACGAACTGATTCTCTTTTGTGTAACCACCCGTTTGGCTCTTCCAGTCGTCCTAATAGAGGGTACTTGTGTTCCATAGTAATAGGAAGTCCTTCGGACGACTCGAAAGAAGATCCGGAATGAAGTGTAAGACCTCATCCACAAAGGACTGTGAACCATGTTTTCCACAACCATAACCTGGAAAATCTCTCGTTTTAACACCTACCACCCAGTAGAACAAAGGAAGTACCGGTAAAGACCCACAACCTTGGATTTTAAAGGACTATTTTTGTCATAAATAAGATACATGACTCTTAAGGTTGTCGATCAGAACAACTGATTTCTCACTTTGTCATTCCTAGAGACGTTATCGTTATTTTCACGGAATCATTGCAGTTGCTATTGTTTGAAAATAGAGACAGGAAATTGTGTCTTATACTTTTGAGTCCAGGATCTTAATCCGACCTCAACTTAAAACTTTAAAAGTAAATAATTGACACACTATATACTGTAAAATTTCGTGTTAAAAGGAATTTTACCCTAGTAAAAAGTTATTTTAATAAATCTTATTAAGTATATTTAAATCGTTTTACGGACCGTGTATAATTTATAATCGGTAACATTCCCGAAGGGTCCACCGCATCACCATTTCTTGGTGGACGGTTACATTCTAGGGTCCCAGACCTGTTAGTGGACCTCATCCTTTACCGTTGGGGGAGGTCATAAGATCGGACCCTTCAAGGTACTTGTCTCCCCGGACCGTCTGATGTCAGGTACCCCGACGTTTCTCAGTCTGTGTCGTCGCTGACTTATGTGTGTCGTAGGTGTTGTCACATAGTACGAATATAAGGTCACACACGGGTGTGTCTTCATATTTACACATTTATATATGTTATAGGTGTAAATACATCTTTAAAACTTTACTAATACTGTGTTTTAACATTTATTGGAATACAGAGTTACTTCTTATAAAAGAATAATTTTTCTTATTACTGACTAAGACTAAATTTATAATAAAATTTTTAAACAGAAAAACAAAAGGACACATAATAATGTCGATATATACAATGGTTTGAGTGTTCCGTTACAAGGTAACAAACGGAATTTGTTAAGACCCATTTATTCAACTCCCTTTTATCTAAAATTTTTCATAAATGGTTCTAATGATAAAAGAGTAGAGAAGAATTCCTAACTTTTTTTAGACTCTAAGGGTGATCAGAATAAAGAAAAGTCGGACTTCTTGAAGGAAATCGTAAAGAATATCACGAATAGAAAACCGTCACAATACGAGGCTCGGGCACAGAGACTTGGCTGGCTCTCTCTCTCGTTCAGGTGGTGCCATTACGTTCCCGTTCTTCCCTCAAATAAAGATCGCGCGATCCCGGGTTCAGAGTAGGTCGTATCGTCTTAGGCTGTTCTCGGGGCTTGTTTCCTCATACCGCCGAATATATGTCCGTCAAGAAACAGAGTCAATGTCCTCATCGACCGCAATGTACTAACCGGTCCGTCCTACTCGCGTACAGGACAGAGAAAGACCATTTGTACTGAGTCCAGGATCTCGGGCAACAAACCAGGGATTGTCCGTCGTTTAGGATCATCAATGATTATAGTTAATAAACTTTCCTTTAATCAGGACTTATGAGTAACCTTCCTGACTACGATTTCGACTTTGAGGTTATGAAACCGGTAGACTACACTTCTTGACTGGGAAACCTTTTCTGGGACTACGACCCTTTCTAATTTCCGTCCTTCTCTTCCCTTACTGTCTCCTACTCTACCAACCTACCGTAGTGGTTGAGCTACCTGTACCCAAACTCGTTCGAGACCCTCAACCTCTACCTGTCCCTCCGGACCACACGATGTCAGGTACCCCAGCGTCTCAGTCTGTGTTGACTCACTGACTTGACTAACCGACTGTCCAGAACTCAAAATGTTTTATGAAGTTTCCACAATACAGTGACAGAAGTCCGGAAAAAAAAAAAAAAAAATCACTCTTGAACTCAGTAAATTTAACAACAAGGTGACTTATATCGGACTATAAAAAAGAGACCGACAAGATTTATAAAAGTGAAATAGAAAACAAAGATCGGAAACGTAAGGAGATTCGAGAAAGAGCAATTCAGTCTATCTGACCCCGAAAAGTAAGGAGATATCTTAAGTGAGAGGTCTATGAAGAAAAAAAAAAAGTAAAGAAAAAATCTCAAATATAATAACAGAGGTCCTTCTAGTTAAATCATCCTCGAAGAACGAACGTAACCTTCACTTTTAAAAGGAACACATAGAAGTAAAGGTCAGTTAGTACTGTAAGACTCTGAGAGGTGGATAACTTAGTCATTATCGGAACGAAGGTTCGATCCCGTCTCTCCGGGATTTTATATCCTTACTAACTCGATGTTTAATCCAAAAACAAATCAGGGACCGTTCAGTGATCAGAAGTGACCTCAATTATTTTCTTATTTCTAAATGTTTGAAGAGTTTCAAAGGTAAATGTATAGTTTTTGTCTCGACCTTTACACTCGTATCTCAAAAGGTTTTTCGGTACTACATCTCTCTACATACCATATACTACTGGTTTCGAAAGGGTTTGACACTTTTCTTTATTTCATTTTCTTCATCTCCTTTTGTTATCTTACACTTTCTGATCTCTAGAGCAGTTCTTTTAATCTCTATGGTTCGATTATAAAGTACGTTTCTACCCGAGTTATTTCCTGTCTTGACCATACCTGGATTGTCTCCGTCTCCTATAATTCTTCTCCACCGTTCTTATGTGTCTTCTTGATATGTTTTTTCTGGAAGTGCTGGGTCTATTAGTACTACCACACTAGTGAGTGGATCTCGGTCTGTAGGACCTTACACTTCAGTTCACCCGGAATCTTTCGTAGTGATGCTTGTTTCGATCCCCTCCACTACCTTAAGGTCAACTCGATAAAGTTTAGGACTTTCTGCTACGACACTTTCACGACGTAAGTTATACGGTCGTTCAAACCTTTTGAGTCGTCACCCGTGTCCTGACCTTTTCCAGTCAAAAGTAAGGTTAGGGTTTCTTTCCGTTACGGTTTCTTACGAGTTTGACAGCGTAGTGACTTGAGAAGAGTGTGCGATCATTTCATTACGAACTTTAAGAGGTTCGGTCGGAAGTCGTCATACACTTGACACTTGAAGGTCTACAAGTTCGACCAAAATCTTTTTCGTCTCCTTGGTCTCTAGTTTAACGGTTGTAGGCGACCTAGTGCCTTTTTCGTTCCCTCAAGGTCTTTTTGTAGTTAAAAACGAAATAACTGATACGGTTTCGGAAACTGACACACCTAGTGTTATTTGACACCTTTTAAGACTTTCTCTACCATTATGGTCTGGTGGACTGGACGGAGAACTCTTTGGATATACGTCCAGTCCTTCGTTGTCAATCTTGACCTGTACCTTGTTGTTTAACCAAGGTTTGTCCTTTTCCTCATGTAGTTCCGATATACAACAGTGGGACGAATAAATTGAAGATACGTCTCATGTAATACTCTTTGCGACCGATCTTCTTTGTGTTCGACCTTAGTTCTAACGGTCCTCTTTATAGTTATTGGAGTCTATACGTCTACTGTGGTGGGAATACCGTCTTTCACTTCTCCTCGACTTTTCGGAGAACTACTTTCACTTTCTCCTCTCACTTTTTCAACCGAATTCCGAGTTGTAAGTCTTTTACTTCTAGTACCGTAGACCAGGGTAGTGAAGTACCCTTTATCTACCCCTTTGTCACCTTTGTCACAGTCTGAAATAAAAAGACCCGAACTTTTAGTGACGTCTACCACTGACGTCGGTACTTTAATTTTCTGNAACTACTTTCACTTTCTCCTCTCACTTTTTCAACCGAATTCCGAGTTGTAAGTCTTTTACTTCTAGTACCGTAGACCAGGGTAGTGAAGTACCCTTTATCTACCCCTTTGTCACCTTTGTCACAGTCTGAAATAAAAAGACCCGAACTTTTAGTGACGTCTACCACTGGGGTCGGTACTTTAATTTTCTGTAAATAAGGAACCTTCCTTTCAATACTGGTTGGATTTGTCGCATAATTTTTCGTCTCCGTAATGATACGGTTGTTTTCAGGTAGATCAGTTCCGATACCAAAAAGGTCACCAGTACATACTTACACTCTCAACCTGATATTTCTTTCGAGTCGTGGCTTCTTAACTACGAAAACTTCACACCACAACCTCTTCTGAGAACTCTCAGGGAACCTGACGTTCCTCTAGGTTGGTCAGGTAAGATTTCCTCTAGTCAGGACCCACAAGTAATCTTCCTGACTACGATTTCGATTTTGAGGTTATGGAACCCGTGGACTACGTTTCTCGAATGAGTAAACTTTTCTAGGACTACGACCCTTTCTAACTCCCGTCCTCTCTTCCCCTGCTGTCTCGTACTCTACCAACCAACCGTAGTGGTTGAGCTACCTGTATCCAAACCCACCTGAGGGCCTCAACCACTACCTGTCCCTCCGGACCGCACGACACCAAGTACTCCAGCGTTTCTCAACCTGTGCTGACTCACTGACTTGACTTGGCTTGACTTTTCTTTATTTCCTTTTGTCTCTTTTAGTCCCCCTTAATGACTCCAAGACTATATCGGACCCTGGACTCTTACCTTTATCTTAAGGACACTGGTGAATGCAACGGGTACAAACGGGGTCTCTTTCTTTTCTGTCCACCTCCCTCCTAGGTCCAAATACGTCCAGCCACGAGACGGAGGACAGTACACGTCTTATCAGGTTCTTGATGTCTCGCTGGAACCCCTCTCCCAGTACACCTACAGGTACTCGGCTCTACCATGAGGGTCAACAGGGGTCGGACCCGTACCGTGACCCTTTGAGTGTTTTATGAAACACGGAATTAGTTCTTCGTATCTTAACGAAATATTCTTTCACCTGACTTCTTTAGACCCCAACCCTGTCCTTCCGACATCTCGTATCCCTCAAGTACCGGTCTCCGTTGCTATTTCAGGCACCAACAGTCCTGACCTAGACGTCTACGAGTGTTGGACCACGTCGAGTCATCACAACGGTCAAATAGTCCCTTCTTTCAGTTCTCTCTTTTGATTCGGTCCGTCTGGAGTCACCGTAGACCTTCCGAGTCCTCCTGTTATGAGCCTAACCTCCGGAGAGGGTAGTAATACTACAATAGCTTCTGTAAGGGGAGGTGAAACCGTCCCTCTTCCTTTCTTTTCGTCTTTACCTCTTGTCGATTCTGTTGGATTGATTACTTGGTTTTGGGACTTCTCCAAATGATTTACCTCTCTTGAATTTCACCGTTCTAGGTACACCAATATGAGATGCAACATGCCTAAAAATTAAGGTAGTCAGAGGGTCTTTCTAACCTGGTCTATATGATTCCTGAATCGTAGACGAACAGTTAGACGTCGGTACTTTAATTTTCTGCGAATGAGGAACCTTCTTTTCAATACTGGTTGGATCTCTCGTATAAGTTTCCTCTCTGTAATGAAACAGCTGATTCCAGGTAGATCAGTTCCGATACCAAAAAGGTCACAAGTACATACCTACACTCTCAACCTGACACTTCTTTCGACTCGTGGCTTCTTGACTACGAAAACTTGACACCACAACCTCTTCTGAGAACTCTCAGGGAACCTGACGTTCCTCTAGGTTGGTCAGGTAAGACTTCCTCTAGTCGGGACCCTAAAGAAACCTTCCTTACTACGATTTCGACTTCGAGGTCATGAAACCGGTGGAGTACGCTTCTCAACTGAGTAACCTTTTCTGAGACTACGACCCTCCCTAACCCCCGTCCTCCTCTTCCCCTGCTGGGTCCTACTCTACCGACCTACCGTAGTGCCTGAACTACCTACACTCAGACTCACTTGAGGTCCCTCTACCACTACCTGTCCCTCCGGACCTTACGACGCTAAGTACCCCAGAGTTTCTGAGCCTGTGCTGACTCACTGACTTAACTTGACTTGACTTGACAGTTAGACTGAACATTTATAAAGTCGACCTTTCGAAACGTGGAAAAGAGAACGGGGAGAATATTAAAACCCGGTTGTTAAGGTGACGAGTTTATATAGTCCGTCAAAGTGGGTAGGTTTTTATATTTCTATCTAACTTCCGACAAGAAACTTCGTGTCAAACATTAACAATAAACGATTTTAAAGACTTTTTTTAGTTAGTCCCTAACCCATTTATTTAATACTATATACGTACACACCGGTGAATTTGTACTCCATCAAAAGATTCACAACCATATTTTTATAGAGATTTCATATAATATACCTTCTTCGACCTATTATCCCAAAAACAAATACATACACGGATATATGAATGTGTGTGTTTTGAGATATATGTCTAATATAGACCCCTATCTTCATCCCCTTCTGAATCAAAAATAGAATTTAAGAAGATCTGAAAAATACAACAAAGAAAAATTTGGTCATATACGAAACTAAAATATTACGTTTTCATTTTAAGTACAGGATTCGGAGAAAGAGATACAGGGTTTCCCTTCTTTTTCCTTACACTTTTTTAACTCAGAAGTTGTCAACAAAGTATCATTGAAAGTGAAAGTGATTTAAATAGACATCTTAGTAAAAACCTCTCGAAAAACTTTTTTGATTTCCCAATTTTATTATTTCGTAAATTGAACATGAACAATATTCCTACGGTAACACAATAAGGCATAGATATCAGAAGACAGAGTTTTCAGACCCACTCCCGACGAAAGTCGTTTCTTCTGTCTTAAATAAATAAATAAAAATTGCATACTTCCGAATGTTAGATGAGACAATGTCTTTAGGTGTCGTTTCTCTACTGTTTTACTAAACCACTTCCACTAGTAGGACTCTTCAATTTATCTGAGATTTTAACAAAACCGACCTTTTTAGTTAAGTCAACAGGTGTCCAAAGTGTCCTCCTTTTAGTGAAAACGACTCCTTTTACAAGAAATACAGAGGTTCTCCCTGTTTGGTCGTAGTCTCTCTTTGCAAAAAACTTCATACCGTACAGGGAGACTGATTCTTACTTGGAAACGTATCTTTACCCCTTATATGGGAATAAAAAGAGTCGTAACTTAATTTTGGAGTAGGAAATAACAAGAGGGTCTAGGTCCCGTAATGAGTGAATCCATATGTCCTATCTCTCCGTCTTTCGACAGAGATGATACTCCCGTTATCTGTTTACCAGGTTACTTAATTTTTGTTTTTTGAACCTTCCATTCTCTTCTTACCCCCCTTTACACGTCTTTTTTTATCGTCGAGTCGTTTAATAGATAGATACCCCAGTTTTCAGTCGTCAGACGACGTCGGAAGAAGAGACACAACCCTCTGGTTACCCTTCTTGTTAATGATATCTAAAAGACACTTCTCGTCTACCTTCATACTTATCGGAAGGTCGTTGAAGACCCTTTTCTGATCAATCTTTACAGACTGAACACTACCTGTCAGACTAACCTTGACTAACGAAGGAACCTCATTTCTCACAGTCCTTTCCTTCAAACTCCCTTCCCTAATTTTCCTAAACACACGTACACACGATTCAGAAAAGTCAACACAGGTTGAGAAACGTTGGGACACCTGGAATCGGGTGGTCTGAGGAGACAGGTACCCTAAGAGGTACGTTTTAAAACTTCTCCCAACGGTAAAGGAGGAGGTCCCTAGAAGGACTGAGTCTCTAACTTGGGTGTAGAGAACGTAGAGACCACCTAAGAAATGGGTGACTCAGTGGACCCTTCGGCATTCTTCGAAACCTTCTCCGTTTTGGGATCAAGTTCACTATATTAGCTTTTCCTACTCAATAAACCCGGGATGTTGGTCCACTCTCAAACTATGTCTTTCACCCTTCCCTTAACTGCTGGTATTTGTAAAAGATAAACCGACACGAAAGAGTATTAGAATAGTTGCACTCCATCCGTATCTATGAAAAATATCCACTTCCCTGTCTAAGTATTTCCTATCGGAGAAAGGACAACGACGTGGTGATAAATCAGTACCTCGGTCGAAAAATAGGTGGAAATAGATAAGACACGAAACTGGTAGAGAACCAATGTAATCCTGTGGGTGTCCTTCGAGGACTGATCGAGTACAAATTGTAAATGATGGAAATGAGAAATGGAAACGTTCTTAAAGAGAAGAGGAGAAGACGGTAATAAGAGGTAATTGGTCCATGATACTGAGGTCGTAAACTTTTATGAAATAAACCCATTGTTGCGACTCTCCATTGACAACAAAGAGAAGTATAATATCTATTTCCTCTGAATGTCCAATGACATGACCGTTTTTACTACAAACGATAATGAATGACTTGTTTCCACAGGTCCCTGACCATAATTGGAAGACCGAACTCAATTCACAGTCTCTCCGAAAGGTTCACCGAGATCACCATTACTTGGACGAACGGATACGTTCTCTGTTCTCTTCACCCAAACCAGGGACCCAGCCTTTCTAGGGGATCTCATCCTTTACCGTCGGGTGAGCTCATAAGAACGGACCTTTTTAAGGTACCTGTCTCCTCGGACCGTCCGATATCAGGTGTCCCGGTGTTTCTCGACCTGTGCTGACTCTCGCACACGCGCGCGCACGTGTGCGTGTGTGTGTGCGTGTGTGTGTGTAAGAGTCACAGTCCTGATCTTACATACAACCTTGACAACACGTCACTAGATTACAGGTGATCTACCGTGACATTTTTTTACGAAAGTTGTCACGACACCGAAGGAGACCCTCTCGACAATAGAGGACGAGTCGGTTTCGAAATGAGTGTCCCCTCGGGACCCCGGGTCAAGAGCACTTACTGACCGGAGGATCGAAGACGAGTCTCGAGAGACAAGACTACGTAGGGAGGTAGGTAGTGACAACCCTTCCCCTAGCACTTACTAAATAGTGATTACTGAGTAGTAATTACTTTTAATGGTCACTAATTAGAAATTTTGGAGAGACACCCTTGAAACGAAGAGCTTGTCTCAGACGAGGGGTACTTTTCATGGGTAGACAGGACGCATTGAGAAGAAGTGAAAACAGTGCGTATTTGAGAAGAATTGGGTACCCCGTACGGGGACTGGACCTAAGTAAAACCTTTAAACCTTTAAACAGGGTTTCAGTTATTGACCTGTAGATGAGTCGAAATTCACTCCTCCTAAATGAAGGTACCCGGAATGAGAGGTTTCTATACGGGAGATAGTTCTCAGTCCAATTGAGACCTTGGTTTAACGGTTCGGACTGTATGGATCTCGAATCAATTTTGACAACAGTGCTGACGTCCATTATTGATACTGATAAAACGAATCACGAGTTAGTACTCACTTCTATCCAAACAGAACACATAAAAGATAAAAGACACTAAACTAGAATGGTAATTTCAGTCGAAAGAATGGAACCCCTGACGGACGTCTAGGGAACGAAATGGGGAAATGGATCTAGTCCCTTGTCTTATACGTTTAAAGATTCGGGTCAAGTCTAGAGTCGAAGCGATAACGAAGAAAGATGTGGGAGCACAGTCCAATTTCGGGTGACAATCTCAAAGGGTATTGTTGGACACAAGACGGAAGGTTTGTAAAACGTGTACTTAATTAATAGACATTTCAAATTGTTACAGATAAAAGAGATCACCTAGACTTCTTGATGATCTCGTAATTAGGAGAACCAGGACAAGTGACGACTAAGGAATCTCGGTCCGTATATGGAATGTATGTCAATCATCGTCCATTTGTTCTCTGAGCGATCTTCTATCAAACTACCTTCAGATCCTGTTCAACCTATCTAAGTAACGGAGAATCTAATTATAATTCTTTCATAGTGGTCTAAAAGAAGGGATACTCAGACCGGAACTAAAGTCAGAGAACTAAGGATCACTGAAGTTAAACATCCGAAGTTGATACCTTTTTAGATTATACTGTAAATAAGTAAAAGAGACCTCTTACTGGGACCCTCTCTTTAAGAAAAATGTCTTTATTTAAGTATAGAGTTCCACTATTCGTTTCTAAACCTTGTCATAAAATCTGTATAATTAGTCCCATTTAAGATACGGAAAGTCTTTGATCTCTCTCCTGAGGGTTTGTCATCCGTGACAAGGAATAAGCAGTCTAGAAAATTGACTCAGTCATCCCAATAAACCTAAACAGAGATGTAGGAAAGGTCCAGACCAGAGAAAGAGTTGATTTCCATTGGTGTCCTATGAACCAGGACAGTTTTTCTTTTCACTTTCACTTCAGCGAGTCATCACAGACTGAGAAACGCTGGGGTACCAGACATCGGATGGTACGAGGAGGTAAGTACCCTGGAAGGTCCGTTCTTATGACCTCACCCAACGGTGAAGGAAGAGGTCCTCTAGAAGGGTTGGGTCCCTGACTTGGACTCAGAGGGCGTAACCTCCGTCTACGAAATGGTAGACTCGGTGTATTCATATGTCCATCTTGAATGAGACTCGAGTCGGTGTATGACGTGTAATAGTCTTAATAACGTCACACACACACACACACACACACACACACACACACACACACAAACATGTATACACATATACGAGGAAAGACAGAAGAGGGGAGGAGAGGAGGTATTGTCCCGATCTGTGACAAAGTTAAAGTAACCTTTAGAAAAGAGTATTAATAGGACAGTCCTTCCATGTCAATGATAACACTAAAACGTTTATTCCTTTTGTATCATGTTACTTCAATTTTCGTGGAAAAAAAAAAAAAAAAATTTGAGTGTCACTACTCAATCCTACGTTCGGATCCGTTAGACTGAGGTTTAAGTTCCGAAAATTGATAATAAAATTCACACTTAGATTGATCTGGTCTTAAATCTTGAGACTAACCCGTGATAAATTATCACCCACATTAGTGACAGAGGTATATCAAATCGTTAGATACTTGGACGAACACACTAAGAGAGTCAGAGAAACAAAGGTACGTCGTCTTTAAATTCTATTCTGATGTACCGTCTTACGAACCATATAGGAGGGCGGGTTGAAAGATATGGGACGAAAGGAACCTTCTTTTCGATACTCTTTGGACCTATCGTATAATTTTTAGTCTCTGTAGTGAAACGACTGTTTCCAGGTATATCAATTTCGATACCAAAAAGGTCATCAGTATATGCCTACACTCTCAATCTGGAATCTCTTACGACTCGTGGTTTATTAACTACAAAAGTTTAAGACCATGATCTGTTCTGGGAACTCTCAGGGAACTCAGTTTGGTCAGTTAGGATTTCCTTTAGTTAGGACTTATAAGTCACCTTCCTGACTACGACTTCAATTTCGAGGTTATGAAACCGATGGACTACACTTCTCGATTGAGTAACCTTTTCTGAGACTATGACCCTTTCTAACTTCCGTTTTCCTCTTCTCCTTCGTCTCCTACTCTACCAATGTATTATAGTGAGTGAGGTACCTGTACTTAAACTCGTTTGAGGTCCTCTATCACCTCCTGTCTCCTCGGACCGCACGATGTCAGAAACCGCAGTGTCTTAGCTTGTACTGTATCCCTAACTTGTTCTTGTCGTCGTAGTAATCGTGGATATAAAGATGATTGTCAGACAAGTTCCTTTATATAATTAAATATAAAAGATAGTGAGACAAGTTTTTGAAAGGTCGGAGATAAAGGATTAAGGTTTCATGAAGGTGTAAAAACACACACAATGAGGTTATGAGGTCATTATCTACAGTATTAGATGTACTCAATCCGAATTTGGTCTCTTAATTTAATCAGTGTCTATACAAAGTTCTACAAATAAAGTTATTTAAAAGAATTCGTTGATACCCCTGACTGATCCGTTCAGGTTTTGGGTCTCTCGGACGACAGTCCTACGTCCGACCTTGAGAATCCGTGTCTAACTTCGACCCCAGGTGTCGACCTTAAAGAAGAGACCCTTTGGAGTCGAGACGAGGGTTCCGGAAAGTTTACTAAGTTAAGCTGGATGGGTATAACAGATACTATTGTGGGGGAATAAATTTCGTACGACTTACTAATACCTGTAATTAATGTATATGTTATACAGAAGCATCGTCGTGGATCTAATCAAAAACTAACTTATTACCCCCCCCCACCAATATCGGTTCGGTTTGACTGTCTATTTTGATAGTGTTCTACTAGTCATGTAAACAGTAACAGGGAACAATTGTTACACTGAAAATTCCCAGAACTTCTTTTCCTTGTTATCGACCTGGTGTTCGATCCACCCTTGTAAAGGATCAGGACACCAGTACTATAGTAGTCCTTTGGGGGTGGTGATTGTGATTCGTTACACAAATCACGTTTATATAAACTTCGTTAATCTTTTATCGTATCCTGTTACATATAAATTACCAATATCACATACCTTCTCTGATTTGTAAAGTATACGCAAGTGTCCATTTCAGTTCATGACCAATTCTTCCTTTCCTAACTCTTTCTTATACTCAATGTCCGTCTTGTATTGTACCGTATAGTTCGTTCCCGTGTCGAACCTCCATTTTTGTTCGTACTATACATCTACCTTGTGACTCTTCTGAGACGAGAGAGGGTGAGAAGAACAGTCCTGTTAACTCTAATCGACTTGTATAGTACACCTTGTGACTTTGGACAGGGTACCCTAAATATAAACTTCATTATACGTTATCTCAATACCACCTTTATAAGATGTGTTTTCCAGCGAGTCTGTCTCTACCCGTCCTCCGTACCCTTTTCCGTCTCCAAGAATATTGACCTAACCACACTACTACCTAGTCCCTGGTTCCGCTTACATCATCTCCGTTCCTACGTCTTGTCCTCTGTCTTTACTCACCGTAAAACTTTGGTCTTCGTTTTTCGTAGCACTTGTAAACCCTATTTCTTAACCCCACTCATTTTAAACTACAGTTTATAAAGTACAACTTTATCCCGAAGGGACCACCGAGTCTACCATGTCGTAGACGGACGTCACACCCTCTGGACCCAAGCTAGGGACCCAACCCTTCTAGGAAACCTCTTCCTTTACCGTTGGGTGAGATCATGAGAACGGACCTCTTAAGGTACCTACCTCTTCGGGCCATCCGATGTCAGGTACCCTAGCGTTTCTCAGCTTGTGCTGATCCGATGAAGTGAATGAAATAAAGTACAATTAACATGCAACGTAACTTTAAAGTAGGAACATATTAGTCCCTAGTTGTTTAAGACGGAATCAAGTAGTTCGGAGGACGAAGACTCCGGTGATTCCTTCTATGAACTTTTGTTAAACTCTCCTTCGTCTCATTATGGTGATAATCGTCTCTGAAGACAAACATGAAAGTCAGTTTTATCGTCATTCGACCCCACTTGGTATACCTTTTGAAACGTTCTGTGGTCTTCTTCGTATATATATATCGAATCTACGTTTCGTCCGGTTTGCTGAAACAAATACTTCAAGTAGGACCAATCCTCTAGAAGGTGACTATCATACCTTTCCAGTTAAGTCTCACACGGATCGTGGTCCCCTCTTCACGACTACCGGGTTCCGTACTTTCTCCTGTTTTATAAGTGTTCACTCCCTGTCTCCTAACGTGTCTCGTGGGGACTCGGAAATGGGAAAATGGACAAATTTATTTCCCTCTTTTAATATCGGTGTTTTCGTCACTTGTAATAAGACAAACTTTGCGGAGAGGATCTTTTACACCGGTTCAGTAAAAGGAACTCGAATTGGTCGAGAACTTAAACGGGCAGAGAAACCACCTACTCTAAAAAAAACGGAAAAAGGGACTGAATAGACATGCCCACTCAGTCCGGACTTTCATCGTACTCTTGGAAGAAAGGATGATCTTTTTGAAGTCAAAAAAAGAAGAAAATTCTAAATAAAAAAGAATTCAACGTCTTACTAACGAAATGTACAACCCAACCAAAGACGACATGTTGTTACATTTAGTCGGTATTCATAAGTATATAGGAGAGGGAGAACTTAGAGTGAGGGTGGGCTGGGGAGAGTAGGGAGATCCGACAGTGTCTCGTGTCCCAACTCGAGAGACACAGTATGCTGAAGGGTGATCGGTAGATAAAATGTATACCATTATATATACCAGTGACGATGAGAGAGTCAACCAGGGTGAGAGAGAAGGGAGACCCGAACGGACTATTGAGTCAACCATTTCTTAGGCGGACGTTACGTCCTCTGGGACCAAGCTAAGGACCCAACCCTTCTAGGTGACCCCTTCCCTATCCGTATGGGTGAGGTCATCAGAACCTGAAGGGAACACCAAGTCGGTCGAGTCGACCATTTCTTAGGTGGACGTTACATCCTCTGGACCCAAACTAGGGGACCTCTTCCCTTTCCGATGGGTGAAATCATAAGACCGGACCCTTTAAGGTGGCTGACATATCTGGTACCCCAGCGTTTCTCAACCTGTGTTGATTCGTTGAAAGTGAAAGAGGAAGGAGCCGACACAGGTGTTCAGAGAAATGATACAGACGTAGAGATAAAGACGGGACGTTTATCCAAGTAGTCATGGTAAAAGGATCTAAGGTATATATACGGGATTCCATACTATTGAAAGAGAGAGACTAAATGAAGTGATACATATTGTCCGAGATCGAAGTGGGTGGAGTCAAGTTAACTGAGTTTAAACAAGGAACAATACCGATTTATTATAAGGTAACAAATATACATAATGTCAAAGAAGTAGGTGGGTAGACAGTCACCTGTAGATCCAACAAAGATACAGAGTCGACAACATTTGTCACGACTTACTTACAACCCTACGTACACAAAAAAACTTAATACTAAAAGAGTCCTATATACGGGTCATCACCCTAACGACCCAGTATACCGTCAAGATGAGGATCAAAAACAAACAAACAAACAAAAATTTCCTTAGTGGTATAACAAGAGGTATCACCCATATAATCCCTGGTAGTAAAACTCCGACCAATTAACCATGCTATGACCGGGACACTAACTATTTCCCTTGTTCCTTTCTTTAAGATAAACCTCACTCCCGAACCGTGTAATCTGTGACAGTTACGTGACCTACTGTGACGTGTGAGTTTGACTTGCTCACAAAATTCCCTCACTTGTTCACAATTTTTTTGTACTCGCGATAACGGTGGAGAGCAGGACTTCTCAGTTATCCTTTTTTACCAATTACCTTGGGTTTCTACCACCAATCGAGAGACCTCTTTCGTCGGATTTCTCTCACTACCGAAAACCGGTGTGAGTCAGGACCACTGACTCTCCATCCCTTGACCCCCTTATGTATGAAGTAGAAGTGAGAAGAGGATGGGAACGCAGAAAGAAAACAACTATAAACGTAACCGGTTACTGTTTTCTTGGGACAAGTATTTCAAGTACATTCAGTCAGAAAGACCCGTGTTTGACTCGACCTCTTTCCACCTTCCTCCGAACCCTCCCCGTTGGTCTTCAAAGGTTGTGTCCTATCTACCACTTGAGTTACGACTCACTCGATTATCGACCTGAACTTCCTCCTTTACCAAGAATTGACTAGTCTTCTCCCCGGAACACCATCTCTATACCATACGTTCACCACATACACACAATCAGTGAGTCAGTACAGACTGAGAGACACTGGGGTACCTGACGTCGGACGGTCCGAGGAGACAGGTACCTTAAGAGGTCCGTTCTTATGACCTCACCCAACGACAAAGGAAGAGGTCCATGTGTTCAATATCTTACGAATTAGGTCTTCTTTTCTGTCTTAAAAATGAATCGTAAGTAATACGTGGTCCGTATCACGATCCGTAAAAACGTATAATGGAACAAATAAGAAATATTTATTGAGACATATTCGTAAGACTCTCCAAACGTTCAAGTACCAAGAGTTTGACCGTGGAGTTCCCGACTCGTAGACATGAAAAAACAGGATGTATTACGACGTTTTCAGTCTTCTAAAGTGTTTTTTAAGTCCGAAGAGAAAAGAGACCTTTTTAGTCTTCGAGACAGTCGACGTTCGAAAATAAGGAACGTTCGATCTTAACTCACCATTGAAAGTAGAAATCTGACCTGTACTTGAAACCGTGTTAAGAGTGGTGAGAGATAGTATAACATTGAAGGTCTAATTAACTAACTTTAATAAACGGTTCATAAAATTAAAACGTTGGGAATATAGGAAGAAGAATAAAACGTCTACTTATTTAAGTCCGTACCTCTTTAACCTACTGAACAGGTTTAAGGTGTCGGTCAATTACGGTTTCAGTCGGGATCTTAAATCCAGAATCTGGGGTCTTAATCCAAGAGACATTTTATATTTTCCTAAAGATACAAAATGTTATTAGTTCCGTCACACTACTACCGAATTTTTATCTGTTTATGTAACAGTCTTGTTTCATGTTAGGTCTTTATTTGGGTGTGTATATTCCAGTTGACTAAAAGTTCTTCCCACGGTTCCGTTAAGTTACCCCTCTCCTTTTAGAAAAGTTGGGTACCACGAACTTATTGACCCGATTTGTGTACCTTTTTTCATTCCAGATGGTGACGGAGAGTAATATGTTTGTTTAATTAAGTTCTACCTAACACTCAATATTTTCGATTTTAATATTTCGAAGATCTTCTTTTGTACCCTTGCATAGAAACACTGAACTTTTTTCGTTTATAAAGAACCTCTCCTGTGTTTTACGTGATCGGAAATTCATTTTGTTCAAAAATTTCCTTACCTATGTGCAGAATTTACTTTATTGTGTATCTCACAGTCCTCACAAATCATACCCTCACATTCTCATCTCTGTGACTTCTTCGTCGTCGTTCTCTACTTATTCTCCAAATCCGTCTTTATACCCTCACCTTATAAGACTCACACGGGGTTCCCAGATTGTCGAATAAATTAAACCCAGATATCGCAAATAAACCTTTGAATTACGAAGAAGAGAATCATCCGTAGTTATTTGATTATTAAGTTTAACGGACTTCGATAAAAAAAACTTTACAACTCGGTAGAGGTTTCGAAACAAATCAGAAGACAGCTACTGTACGAGACTTTGAATTATAAAAAGAGGGATCAGACTCAGTATCGTCCCAAAGATCGGAATCGGTAGTCTGAGATAATTCCGTTATCGAGGTGTGTCGCAACCAAACTTTGTTGGGATACGAATACTCCTTCACTGTAGACCTGAGGTTTTATGGGTATCAGGAAAGAGGACTAACCCAGTTACACATCCCACGTTTTTTCCACTCATACTGTAACCTATTCCAATAAAAAATAAAGGGGAACGATGAACACAGTCGACGTTCCGTCTACCAAAAGAATACCACTTGTAAGGGAGAGAAGGGAGGATTTTATAAGTAAAATCTTTTAATAACATGAGAATTAAGGAAAACCCCGTCATAAGTGAAAAGACACTTTATATATTTGAATTCTTATCTCAAGAAAAACCTAATACCACGAGTCGAAGACTTTTTCACAGTATTACTTTCGAAGAAATAAAACACAGAAGGACAACGAAGATCTTATATGACCATAAAAAGTTATCTTGTTTAAATAGTAAAGATGAATAGTCAGTAGAAGACAAAAGAATTATATCAGAGAACAAGAATAGGATTTAAACGAGAGAGAGAGGAGACGAAAAATCTATAATAGTAAAGATACAAATAATACGGGACTTCTCGAAGGGGTCCAGAAAATACGGGACTTCTAATTACCTATAAACTTAAACCCGACGTTCTACTGCTAGTGGTAGATTAGAGGAAAAGTTAAAGTAAAGGAAAAAATTAATGAAGAAACTTCTACTTTGAATGGAATCAAGGAACTTCTTTGACCTTGTCTATTTACCCTCAAGTCGAGGAATTCCTTTTCTTGCATCCTTGTGTCTTGTTACGGGAACCGTCTACGAGGGTGTGTCGGATCACGTGTCGGGTGGACAACAGAAGTGTTTTATCTAGTTTCACCACCAGTACGTTTCATACAGAAGACCACTTCTCGATCTTCCACATTTTGGTCGATATAAGACAATCGGAATAGTGTGACATCCCGTCTAACCTGTTTTGTTCGTGACATATCCGTTCCTAATACCTAAGTTGTATCACTGTAAATTTACGACCTTGAAAGATACCACCATCAAATCAAGGAAGACAGTGCAGGTTGAGACACCGGGATACCTGACATCGGACGGTCTGAGGAGACAGACACCCTAAGAGGTCCGTCCTTATGACCTGACCTAACGGTACGGGAGGAGGTCCCCTAGAAAGACTCGGTCCCTACCTTGAGTCCTGAAGATAAAGAGGACGTAACCGTGCACCCGGGAAATGGTTATCACGGGGGACCCTTCGGTGCCATGAAAGGTATCCTACCCGAAAACACAAACAACTCCGAACACAGAAGATCTCGGGAAGATGTCTCAACTGTAATGACAATAGTAAACTTCAGTGTCTTGTCAAATCTACAGTACCTTTTACTCCTACTGTCTTACTTAAACACATCATGAAACACTTGTTTTTCCCTGGTTTTTCTCGTCGTTTATCTCGACGATGGATGAAAGTCTTGAAAAGGTTCGACATAGGAGAGAGTAACCTTAGACTGACCATAAGGACTCTGTGTAAAATCACAAGGGAGTAGAACTATTCTGATCCAAAGAAAAAAATAATACGTAAATATTTACAATTTCATGTTTGTCGTTCAATGTTAAACTTTTTGTCTTTCACTTTCACTTTCAGTGAGTTAGCACAGACTGAGAAACACTGAGGTACCTGACATGTCAGGTGCCTTAAGAGGTCAAGTCTTATGACCTCACCCATTTGAAAGGGAAGAGGTCCCCTAGAAGAGTTGGGTCTCTGACCTGGGTCCAGAAGGTGTAACGTCCGCCTAAGAAATGTTCGACTCGGTGTTCCCCTTCGGTTTTTTTGTCTTTTACTAACTATTCGTTTTTTATAATAATTACTTAAAAGTCTCACAAATGTCCGAGACATTATGACCCGTGAAATCTGTGCAAAGGTAAAACAGTACTATTGATGACTTTCCAAACCATAATAGGAACAAAATATCAACCCCAACTCTTTTAGTTTACTGTACTTACTCTGGACGGTACCTAGTTCACGTCCCGACCGGGACTTTTACTCTGACAACCTGTGGTTTCGTGTCAGACAACCTGTACTTTCGTGTGGTTTCGTACCAGGAAAGACGAGAACGACCCGGAGGAGTACTGAACAACCAGGTCTACATTCATTTATAGAGTTGAACTCGGTTGAGGACACGACTCCTTACTCCTGTCAATTTATACACTACGGCTAAAAGACTCTCAATCTCGTTCCTACGTAAATTGAAAGGACCCGTTTCCTAGTATTACACTGTCTCCTTTCAAACCCCTACTACTTACAGAGTAGTAAAACGTCCTTTCTGACCCCCTTCCCACTGATCTTCGTTTCCGGTACCCGACCCTCAGGTAACAACACTAGGTCCACCCTGAGGTATTCCCAGAGTCGACTCGTATAAAAGTTGAAGAGGACAAAAGTGAAAGAGAATCTCCAGTGACGTTAAAAGTGTTCCTATTGTAACGAGATTCTGTAGCGTAAAACTTAGATAAAACCAGGATTAAAGAAAAAAAGGATTATACAGAAGACCGGAGCCCCACTGACGTCCACTTTACGTCAGGGAATCGGTGACGAAAAATTTAAGGGACTAGGACATTCGAACAAGTCAAGTGATTAATCTTGTGTCCTCTCAGGAGAAAATGATCCGACTAGGGGGTCAGGAGTCGGACTACTCGGGGAGCATCGACCCCCACCTCCGTAAACCCCTGACGATTCCTCCAATAAAGATAAGTCCGACTCTGGACCATAAATAGGACGAAACCTTCAAAATTTTGTCTTGGGTCAAAGAAAGTGGTCCCCCGACCCGGAGGCCGTCAGAGAGACGGTAGGGGTCGGTGAGAAGAGTCGCAGAGAGATGTCACAGTCGGTCTACGGAGAATATGGAGTCCCGACGTCGTCCGACCGTCGTAGTATCGGAAAGAAGAGAGAAAGGGTCGGACATGAAGTCCTCGGTGTAAGTGGACGTCTCTTACCACTTGGCAGACAGTCGACAGTCGGATCTCGATATGAAAAAGACAGACTAAGGTAACCATAAGTAACAAATGACAAGACAAACAACGGACCTTTTAGGGTACCTGTCTCCTCGGACCATCTGATGTCAGGTACCCCAGCGTTTCTCGACCTGTGCTGACTCGCTGAAGTGAAAGTGAAATCGACTCATAATGTACCTTTGAAGCTCTACAACGTGTCTTAGTTGGTTCAGAATTGTTTCATGGATTCTCGACGTCTAGGGGAGTACTGATAAAGGGACGCAGTACAACCAATCTCGGGTCCTTACGCTTACACAGAGTCTCATTCGAATTTACAATTCAACGTTTACGGGACATTCAAACCATTTATACTTCCAGATCAGTCTGACACGTAGAGGAGAACCGAGAGCATGTCGGAAGAAAACGATGGTGACATAGATGGTAACAAAATAACTCCATCTTAATCTATATAATTTCATTTAAACTTCTCCTTTGAACTTCCATTTAAACTTCCCTTTTTGTCATAGAGAAATTTACCTAAACCTTTTCGGTTACTCCGGTAATGAAAAAAGACATGACCGGAGATAAAAGACGTCCATCCGTAGAGGAGTGGAATTGTTTGTGTACTAACGGAAGACCGTAGTAATATCTCAAGGGATTTTCACACCCTTGTTCCCTCTTACGGGATTAAATAGTTTAGGACCCCTGGGACTTTTTAGGATACCAACTGACAAGGAACGAATAATGTAATACTTCATTCTGTCACTTCAATCGAGGGAGATCTCCACCGGAGAAAGTTTTTTACTTCTAGTACTGTAGGTCAGAGTAGTGAAGTACCGTTTATCTACCCCTTTGTTACCTTTGTCACTGAAGTACAAAAGAACCCGAGGTTTTAGTGACACCTACCACAGACATTAGTACTTTAATTTTCTGAAAACGAGGAACCTTCTTTTTGTTACTGTTTGGATCTGTCGTAAAATTTTTCGTCTCTGTGATGAAATGGATGGTTTTTTTTTTTTTTTTTTTCTCTTTTTTCGTCTCTGTAATGAAACGGATGTTTCCAGGCATATCAGTTTCGATACCAAAAGGGTCATCAGTACATCGTCACACTCTAAACCTGTTATTTTTTCCGACTCACGACTTCTTAACTACGGAAGTCGTTGACACCACGACCTCTTCTGAGAATTCTCAGGGAACCTGAAGTTCCTCTAGTTTGGTCAGTTAGGATTTCTTTTAGTTGAGACTTATAAGTAACCTTCCTGACTACGACGTCGGCTTCGAGGTTATCAAACCGATGGACTATATTTCTCGACTGAGTAATCTTTTCTGGGACTACGACCCTTTCTAACTTCCGTTCTCTTCCCCTACTGTTTCCTACTCTACCAACCTACCGTAGTGGTAGATTTACCTGTACTCAAACTCGTTCGAGGCCCTCTACCGTTTCCTGTCTCTTCGGACCATACGAAGTCGGATACCCCAGTGTTTCTCAGCCTGTACGGACTCTCTGACTTTTTGTTTAACCGTTTACAACTCGGTACCCCACTTGACCCCTAACATTCGATGAAAGTGACCTCGGAGACTTCCGTCGCAGGAGTAGGGATGGAGGAAACCCCCTAGAGTACCCCTACGAACTACCCGTACCTAAGTTTTCAGTACAGTAACCTCTCTTCATTTCGGTTTCCCTTTATTATACGTACCAGTCGGGTAACGTTATGAATTCCTTTTTATGGTGAGTAAGGGGTAGTCAAAGACACCAGTCCAAAGGGGAGGAGATAGTTACGGAGGCATATGTGTGAATTGGGGTTCCCCTCCTTAATACCTCTTCGAAAACCTTTTATCAGTATAACAGAAATACCTTCAAAGGGAGTAATAAACGAAATTTTATACCAAACTAAAGAATAGTCCTCTTCCTTGAAGTTACACCAACCTAATATCTGTCTGTCCGGACAGGTGGTCCACGAGTAGACCAGACGAAGACCGGACATTCTCTGAGTTTCAATTTAGTGCAGGTGAAACGACCGGTACTGGAATATGACACGGAGGCTGTCCCTACTTTTATCCAGAGTGAGATAAAAAACTGAGACTAACTGATCGTTACCGATGGACGATACTATGACCCCCCTTTTAAGACTTGGATGTAGGTCCGAGTTTCTCCTACTTAAAGTATTGACTACACTTTTCAGACGGTATCCGTGTCCGTCCCCATGTCCTTGGTATCGAAACGGTGGGATCTTGAAGAACAGGAAAAAGCATCACCGGAGATCACGCACGGTGTAGATCAAGACATAGGTCTAAGAAGTAAGGTAAGCAGATGGTTTGAAAGACCCTTCGGGGGCGAAGAGTGAGTGGAGGATGGTTCGGTATATCACGAATAATACGTAGCTCGTAACTAGATTTACCTCTTCCGTTACCGTGGGGTGAGGTCATGAGAGCGGACCTTTTAGGGTACCTGTCTCCTCGGACCATCCGATGTCAGGTACCCCAGCACTTCTCGATCTGTACTGACTCACTGAAGTGAAAGTGAAAAGTGAAAGTACATAACCTCTTCCTTTACTAAATATATGTAAGTGAGAAGTGGTGTTGGGACGCTCGAAGTAAATATTGTAGATAAAAACTTCCATAAAACTTCCACTCCTTTGACTCCGTGTCTTTCCACTTCTTTTAACGGACTCTAGTTCTAATCACTCACCGTGCGAACCGTAAATTTGGACGCATAATACCTAGATCTCGAGAACGGATATTGATCATACGATATGACGAAGAGATTAACCCATCTTCCATACGACCAGAGAGGTTCCCTTGATCGGGGAGTATGTTTATAGTTTCTGGGTTAATTCTTGAGAAATAAACAAAGAGAAAGAGAAATAAAAGGAGGAAGAGAGGGAGAAGAAAAAGTTCTACTCGTTTTTCTGTTTGATGTAGTAGAGTTATTAACTAAAGTAAAAAAAGGATCATCTATCTTAGGGTAATTGTGATGAAAGATTCCGAGCACAACAAAATTATGATTTCATGAATTATTATACAAATATTTAATATATTGTCACTTTCTCCTTTACCAAATCTTGACTATCTAAGTCTTAGGACTCATTTTCTCTTTTTTTTTTATCCTCATTCTATTTTATCGTCTCAGTTTCGTTTCATTAACCCCTTTCTCTTCTTATAATGATAAAGATCTTGATCTTTTTCTAGTATTAATCGTTAGTTCATAAAACGTAGATGCCATATAGTCCGTATCTCGACTCGTGATTGTTACTTTTTTCTACTAATTCCATAAGGGAAATAGGTTCTTAAAATGTAAATAGTGTCCCTCTATATATACACCTTTGTTTGATTTAAACTACTCAATCTGAGAATCAGGACCGAAGAGAGACGGGAGACTAGTGAGAAGGGTCTCCCCTCACTGAAAAGGTGAGCCTTCATGTTCAAACACCGAATCGGGGAAAATCCTAGAAGACCCGGAAACAACGGACCTTCCTCGTACGTAAGACTCGACGAGAGACCCGGTATGGATCCAAATGACCACAGCCGGGACAGGACACTTGATCCCGACATCAAGGGTCTAGAAGAGTACTGCTTAACACATTCTACTGAAGAACCCATGTCATAATAATTCTGGTAAAAACGGTGTGTGGATTCGGTGTACAAGGATTGGTTGAAATATCTCATTGTTTCGATTATAAAACCAGTGGTAAACATAAGACAGGTATGAGTCTCACCCGATAAAGAACCTGTCAAGTGTATTACGAGGATCCCAAATTACTTGGAGTCTTCAGGGAACTGAGACAGAAGTATTTTTTGCCCGACTCCTCTAACTAGGTAAGGACCGGGTCTTCATAGTAGTAACGGTTTCTCTTTGCGTATTATCAACACTAAGTACCTGACTGACCGTTAGTGATAGTCGTAATGGTCTTTAAGTAGACGTTACAAAACATTTTGAGTTTTTTATAGAGATCGTGTATAAAGTGACGAGAATCATCGAACAGTTGTGGGACCTTTGACTCCAAGATCGACTGTCTTGAGACTCCCGCTCACGCACGACTCAATCCCATTGTGGACCTCTCATCTATTGTCCCTTGAAGTACACCCTCCCTTCCCGACAGTGCCGGAAAGAGTTACTGAATGGAAGAGAAACATTCACGTGAACAGGAAACTTTATAAGAAACCCGAAGAAATAGTGACTCTTCAGGAGGGACGGGAGGGGCAGTGAAATAAAGTGTCGTGAGACACTATATATCACGATACCATGTCATAGTCTTAACAAAAGAACAGATGTGCCATCCTCCCATTTGAGGGATTCCCGTCCTTAATACTGTATAAATGGAAATCTAACCGAGAGTTCTATATTAAACCTTTCCTTCTCCCAATACACATCAAACTTCGAAGGAGTTGGTTCTTCCTTCTCCCATAGATTTCCTCTATCCTCGTCTCTTTTTCTATTGGTTTTGAAACCTTTTGTCTGACGTTTTCTGTTTCCTATTTTGAAATACCCGTCTACACACCCTACTTTAGTTTTAGATTAACTAAAAGAAAAAGTCAAACCAGGACCACAAACTACATAACTCATGTCAGAATGTGTCACTCTCCTGACAACAACCATTCTTATTCAATTTTTGGGACTCACCAATAAGTAACTGAGTTAAGGTCGTTGTCATACTTGTCACTACTTCGGTCGATTGGTTAGTATCCTATTATTCTTCGAGGTCCTTGTGATCGATGTCCAAACCTATCCCCCTGTACCGACACCCTACGACCCTTGAACTTTTTAAAAGTTCCCACCTATAGTCTGGACATCTCTCCCTACTTTTTGACAGAATCGTACTTCTTTTGTCCCGACTCTTCATTCAGTTAGTACTGAGATTCTATATACTTTAAAATAAAACACCCTCACGTGAAACTTAGACATTATATATGTCCCAAACTATACAATGAGAGATGTGTCTAGAGTTGTAAACGGGAATTCTTCCAAATTCATAATTATAAAAGTGTAGAAAAAACATTATGTGTAATAATTGATTCGGTTCCTTCCCTCACCTTTGTACACCACATACCTTAAACTAAAAGACTCAACTCTACTAACCGAAATCTCTTTCCTGCATTAAATCGAACCAACGACCCACTCGGTACTGGGTCTGTCTACCATTTACAAACTACGTCCACCATTTTTCCTAATTCACTAATACTTCTGAAATTTCTTTTTTTTTTTAGCGAGTCTTACTTTTACTTTTTTATTGGCCTTTTACTTTTCCATTTTTGTTACTTTTTAAATTTGACGTAGGGAGGTGTCTTCAGACATAATAATTGTATGTTTCCTATTGTACCGAATCTTTAATTACAAAAATTACCAGTAGTCATTAACGGATACAACAGTATCTATGGTATTCAAATAATTTGAAAACGTAGAACTCTTAATAAGGGAGTAAGGGGTTTAGTTATTAAAGCGATAGAGGTTTCAGGTCAATAACCCTTCAAGTCGGGAACAAGGACTAAAATGAATGAATACCGGAAGTCTTCGGTAATAAAGAAACCCATATCTAACCACTCTGGAAAAAAGTCGGGGGACTGTTACAAGGGAGTAGTGACAGAGTCGGACAAGGGATTGTCAGTCGTAAATAACCCACACACGTTATATATCTGGACGATTCGTGAACACGAACACTCACGAAATCAGAAGTAAACAGGATAACAATTATGTAAAATGTCTAAGTCCTTTCACTTCGAGTCTCTCCTATTCTTAAGTACGTTCCCCTGTCTGAATCGTTTCTCGACTCGACCTAAGTTTGGATGTAGATAAAACGGGTCTTAGACATCAGGATCTGTGATTTACCACGGTGAGGATATGAACGGGAGAGTAGTCGTGGATCGGACCAACTAAATGGACTGACGAAAGTAGGATGGGATTGGTCGAAGACCCCTTCAGTTTTCTCTACCTGTCCGTACTATCACAGACAACGCGATTCGTAGACCCGATTGTGAACCGTAATAGTCTCAAACATACAGAACGGTTAGATAACCCACATTTGACTATAGAATAACACTAAAAGTAAAAGTAAAGAGACTAATGATTACTTCAATTCTAGAGACCTATGTAAACAACCGATAAATACAAAGTACTCTTTATAAAAACGAATAGAAAACGAGTGAAAAATAATCCACCCAAAAATCCGAAAAGAATAAGTAAACATCCTTAAGAAATATATAAGACACATATACCATCTATTTCCGATCGACACCTAACAACTAGTTTAATAAAAGGAAGGTAACACCTGTGTGTACATCTGACAAAAGTAAGAAGGAACATCTATTTACTCTAGTATACTGACTGAAGACTACTTACGGTACATTCTTCGTTCTGTGTAGTTGCAAGTCTGGGTCTTTTAGAAAGGGACACGAGACGATTATAAAGGGAATGGGGGAGACTGTTAATCGATGATTATTAGTCCCTCTAGAACCTTCGGTTCTTGACTTCTGTCGTCTCAAAGGATATAGAACCTCAGGACTTAATGACTCCATCCCTTTTGGAAGAATTCGGGTCTGACCTTAGATGTACTCATTCTTTGATTGACGAAAACACAACACGATGGAACTAAAGTTCTAAATGGTCAATTTCATCATCGACTAGAAGTGTCTCCTATTTAATAGAAAAAAGTTTAACGTACTCTATGTGTATAGGACCTACACCGGATACACATACCGTTTTGACCTGAATTGATTATAACGTGGATTTTTCAGTGGAATAGATGAGTCATGACTGTCTCAACCTTTTGACGTCCGGATTAACTATCTTCATCCCGAACAGGGTGATTTGGAAGGACCGGGTCTCAGATCCAGTCTTACGTACGAAAAGGTCCCTTGTCTACGGTTCTTCTAGGATCTACCTCGATTTGGTACGCGTATTTCCAGGTTTAACTTTTCAGTGAGAAGGTGAAACCTTCGCGTCAGACACCCATCTCCAGTACTGGTCCTTACATCGATTAATCCTAGGCAGAAGAATCTGGTACCTTGTACCTTTCCTAAGGGAGAGTACTCATTACCCAGAAGATCACGACGGTCATGGTGGCATCAACACCTTTCGTACGAACTGGTTCATCGACCATCTTCAAATTGAAGAGTAAAATTTTTAAGAGTTAATTGAGAAATAATAGGAAATAGGAATTTTCCTTCCCTTTTACGATTACCACACGTTACGTTCCGACCTATTAACCCTATATCTTTTTCATCTTCTCAAAACTCCCTACCTTCTTCCAGGTCGAATAGATCGAGACATTACTTCTATCAATGGACTGGAAATATAACTACTCAAAAATCCCCTTAGACTCGGATGTAGTAAAATTAAATCAACTCAAGAGATGGGTCATTAAGAAAGACCTCAACAGATCTCGTTAATTCCCAGTTGGTTCTTTCCTTTTATTTTTGGAGAATAAGAACTTTCGTAAATTCCGGTGATTCCTGTTATCATCAACTCTCATATCCGAAACTTAAGTGTGTATGGACCCAAGTTTGAGGTTTAAACAGTGAATGATTAACACAATGGAACCCTTTAAATGAATTAAAACAAGTCGAAGTCAAAGGTGTAGACATTTTGTTCTTATTGTACTATACATGGACTATGTCAACAACATTGTGAGTTTATTCTAAATTTTCTATGTCACGTGAATCGTGTCACAGATATGAATCACTCCAGAATTATTTACCACCGATGATAATGAAAGTCAGTGTCCAGTAGAATTTACTCTATTATAAAATATTTATACATTTTTTATAAAATATTTACCCTTATTAGACCGGGAAACGGGGACCTTGTGTAAAAGGACGGAGACACTTTTGTGAAAAGTGAGAAAGTGTAATTTCAACAATCCAACCGGAACGAAATTTTCGGTCGTCCCAGACGCTGAGACCTCGTCTAGACCTTCTCGTCCAGATTCGTCCAGAACTGATACCCCGTCCTAGGTGTTCCCAGCACCTTCTGTTGATCACCCTCTTTCCTCGTCTACCCCATTTTGAACCGTGATCCTGAGTACTATTCACTAACGTAAGATCGTACTAAACCACAACGAAAACCACACCTGATGTTTCTTGAATCTCTAAGACTCGGTAGTTACGTTTCTCGAGTCTAGGGATTAAACCCCGTACTTGTCTTTTTCTGGAGACGATGTATTTAAACCAGATGAACAAAAGAAGATTTTGATGTGTGAGTTTGTCTCCACAGATCACAGGTAGATCCCGGAGTCAACCCCGGTGCTAATATTTATAACAAGAATAAGATAGGGATCGTAGATCGGGTCACGGTTCCTTTACTATTCAGTTGTCATTAAATTTGTCTATTCAGTACAAAAATGAAACCAACCTGGGGAACAAAGAATCTGTGGGGATGTTGTCGGGACTCCACGATCCCAGGTCCATTGTCTCTTTTCGTAATCTGGGATCTCTGGACGGTAAAGTTGTCAGGTTACTGGTTCCCATTCCACGTATGGTGCCACTCTTTTTCTCGATAAGATTTCAACTTAACCGATGGCATGTACTCTCACTCGACGTCTGTCTCCTACCTTCCCTCTACCTCCATCCACCCGTAGTTCAACTTTGAAGTACTGGTAGATTCCCACTATGTCATCTAGTAGAAAAATTAGAAAATTCACAAAAACATGTTTTTACATATAAAATATGTAAAAATTTTTTGTGATCATACACACACTTTTCCTACGTTGTTCATTACTTTTCTACGAAAATATCGTAATAAAAGGGACGAATCTTTCCTTTTTTTTTTAGTAAGGTCATCATAAATTTTCAGACTTTGCTTAGCGGTCAGATACAAACCATGTCCTATGTCCTACGAATCCCGACCACGTGCCCCTACTAGGTCTCTCTACTATGCCCCACCCTCCACCCTCCCCCCAAGTCCTAACCCTTGAGTACATGTGGGCACCGACTAAGTACAGTTACATACCGTTTTGGTTATGTCATAACATTTAGTTTTATTTCATTTTTATTTTTAATTTTTTAATTTCAGACTTCTACTTTATTAAAGTAAAAGAAGAGAGTTCTGATTTTTTCTGGGGACGGATAACTAAGGTAGGAGAACACAGGTACAATAAGAGGTTACCGGGTGTGAACCGATTTAGTCTGGATGGACACCTACCCTAATTTTTTAGTTCGAGTAAGTATCCGGGAAATTTTTTAAAAAAACTAAATTATGTTGACTTAACCCAAGTCCGTAGACACTCAAAATTGACTGTATGTTATTTACGTGGGTTTATTGTACGTTAAACTACTCAAAACTGTCCAAATATAGATATTAGTTCTGTTTTGTAAATGTATTGAGATTTTTAAATGGAACCTAAGAAACACCAGTCAACCGGGGGAGGGTCAACGTCTGGAGTTGATCAGACGAAAAAACAGTGGTATTTACTCACAACGAACGAGATCTTTAACTATACACCGGAGACATCACACTTGACAATATCCATACCGAAGAAAGGAAATCGTATCACCAAAACTCCTAGTAGGTATAAAGGTCCCCGTAGTCACCAAATAAGAGTAATAACGACACTTTATAGGACAACATGTCCATAAGGTGTCAAACGAATATGTAAGTGATAGACCGTTCCTATACCCAACAAAACTTAAAAATGGATAATACTTATTTTGACGGTACTTGTATAATACCCCCGAAGAGTCCACCGTGTCACCACTTCTTACACGGACGGTTACGTCCTCTACGTTCTCTGTGTTCAAGTTAAGGACTCAACCCTACTAGACCTCTTCCTTTACCGTTGGGTGAGGTCACAAAAACGGACCTTTTAAGGGACCTGACCACCCGATGTCAGGCACCTCAGAGTCTCTCAGTCTGTGCTAACTCACTGATACGTGTACACGTGCTTGTATATATGTGTATAGAAACACACCCGTAAAAGTAAGGTGCACCAATGTATAATCCTCACCTTAACAGTGTAATATACCATTATAAAAGGAATACTGATTGCTACAACTTGTAGCAAAATACACGAATAACCGGTGAACATATAGAAGAAAAGACTACACAGACAAATTAGAAAACGGGCCAAAAACTCAACAGAAGGACAATTCAAAATTTTCAAGAAATATATAAGACCTATGTTTAGGAAACAGTCTACATCTATACTAATTATATAAATAGGGTCAGTCACAGAACGAAAGATTTAAAAGAATTGTCTAAGACAATACCCCACTTATTGAAGGAGGATTATAAATATAGAACTTCAATTGAGGGTCATGGGAGTCTCACACTGTCATAAATCTCTATCCTAGAAATTACTCCTCTATTTCAATTTTACTTCGAAAATCCCACCAAGGGTTATCTTAGACGGACCACAGAAATATTTTTCTCCTATAAACTTGAACGTTTCCCTGTGGTCCCTGTGCACCTGTACTTTCTTTCTGATACTCTCCTGTGTCCTTCTTCCGTCAGTATGCGGTCAGTCCCTCTCTCCAGAATCCTCTTTAGCGTGTATGGTTGCGAGACTAGAACCAGAAGAATAAGGTTCTTAACAATTTTTTTATTTAAAGACAACAAAGTCGGCGGATTAGATACCATAAAACAATAATGTCAAGATTGTTTGATTATCTCATAAAAAGTTTCTCACGAAAAATTTTTTTAAAATTACTTCAGCTTAAATAGTGAAAAAAGAAATACAAAACACAAATGACACGGGATAGACTCGTTAGAAAAGGATGGGTATTGAACGTGTCTAAAAGAGAATACAACGAAAGATTCACAAAGTACCAAAATCGAAGACGTAAAATCTAAGTATTAGGTAAAGTTGAATTAAAATCATATAACCATTTCAACTCCAAGTAAAAGACAAAGTTCACCTATATGTCAACAAAGTCGTGATAAACAACATTTCTGATGGGAAAGGGACAAGTTAATGAATCCTTGATTTAACTGGTATGTGAATATCCAAATAAAGAACCGAGAGAGAAGACCGGGTAACTAGATAGGGGTTCACAGACAAAAAAAAAAAAAAAAATTTATTGGTATCCACTAAGATTACGTATTAGTTCGAAACCTTGGGGACACTACCTACTAGAGATTCTTTGGATGGAAAAATTAAGATACTCTCGAGAGAACTGTTCAATGGTGGAAATACTTAGTTGTGTTCTTTCCGTCCCTGACCACTTTATCTACTAGAGATTCTTAGGTTCTCATAAACAGGAGAGGGAACCGTGAACTTCAGTGAGTCTTAAGTTTTGTCCATACCTAGTTTTCTCTAAGAGTACCTTTCTTTACAACGGATTAACAACTTTCAGTTTGACCCTCATGAAAAAGAGTTTTCGTGTACAACTTACCGTAATTGTAAGTAAGTATTTGTAGACAATTCAACACGATACAGATATGTTCGATTTTTCCTACAATGAATCTATAGTCAAGTCAAGTCAAGTCAGCGAGTCAGCACAGGTTGAGAAACGTTGGGGTACTTATCGTCGTGCGGTCCGGAGGGACAGGTAGTGGTTGAGGGTCTCAAGTGAGTCTGAGTACAGGTAACTCAGTCACTACGGTAGGTCGGTAGAGTAGGATAGCAGGGGAAGAGGAGGACGTGGGTCAGGGAGGGTCGTAGTCTCATAAAAGGTTTCTCAGTTGAGAAGCGTACTCCACCGGTCTCATGACCTCAAAGTCGAAATCGTAGTAAGGAAGGTTTCTTGTGGGTCCCGACTAGAGGAAATCTTACCTGATCAACCTAGAGGAACGTCAGGTACCCTGAGAGTTGTGGTGTCAAGTTTTCGTAGTGAATCTATATCTTTTTAAAAAAAAAAATTGGTAAATTACATCATTCTCCTTGTTTTCCATAGAACCTCTACCTTGGTCAACTTGTCTCCTTTGTCCTCTTTAGGACCGAGTCACAAATAGTATTTCATATGAGATCTGTAGAAAAATTTTAAAAATAATAAAATAACTTCCTATAACGAAATGTCTTAAAACAATAAAAGACAGTTTGGAGTTGTACTTAGTCGGTATCCATATGTATATAAGAGAGGGAAAACTTCGAGGGAAGGTAGAGGGAGGGGTAGGGTGGGGTAATCCAAATATGTCTCGGAGACAAACTAAAGAACTCGGTATCTCGTTTAAGGGTAACCGATAGATAAAATGTGTACCATTACATTCAAAGGTACAATGAGAAAGGTATGTAGAGTGGGAGAGGAGGGGAGAGGTGTACAGGTATTCAGATAAGAGATACAGACAAAGAGGTGACAACGGGACATTTATTTAAGAAGTCACGGTAAGAAGATCTAAGACATATATACACAATCTTATGCTATAAATAGAAAGAGAAAGACTGAGTGAAATGAGACGTTTTATCCAAGATCCAAGTAGGTGGAGAAGTCTTGACTGAATTTACACAAGGAAAAATACCTACTTATTATAAGGTAACACATATATACGGTGCTGAAGAAATAGGCAAGTAGACAGTTACCTGTAGATCCAACGAAGGCACAAGATCGACAACATTTACCACAATGTCACTTGTTACCCTATGTACACAGAAAAAGTTAAAACCAAAGGAGTCCCATATACGGATCCTCACCCTAAAGACCCAGTATACCACCAAAATAAGGATCAAAAATTCCTTAGAGGTATGACAGAAGGTATCGTCGACATAGTTAAATGTAAGGGTGGTTGTCACGTTCTCCCAAGAAAAAAGAGGTGTGGCAAAGGTCTTAAATAACAAACATCTGTAAAACTACTCCCGGTAAGACTGGCCACACTCCACTATATAGAGTAACATGAAAACTAAACGTAAAGACATTATTACTCGCTACAACTCGTAGAAAAGTACACAAACAATCGGTAGACATACAGGAGAAACTTCTTTACAGACAAATCCAGAAAAGGGGTGAAAAACTAACCCAATCAAAAAGACCGTAACTCAACATACTCGGTGAAAATATAAAACCTTTAATTAGGAAACAGTCAAAAAAGTAAACGATAATAAAAGAGGGTAAGACTCCCAACAGAAAAGTGGAACGAATATCAAAGGAAACGATAACGTTTTCGAAAATTCAAATTAGTCCAGGGTGAACAAATGAAAACGAAAATAAAGGTAATGAGATCCTCCACCCAGTATCCCCTACAACGAAACTAAATACAGTAACTTATAAGACGGATACAAAAGGAGATTCTCAAAATTTCAAAGACCACAATGTAAATCTAGAAATTAGATAAACCTCAAATAGAAACACACACCACAACCCTTCACAAGATTAAAGTAAGAAAATGTACATCGACAGGTCAAAAGGGTCGTGGTAAATAACTTCTCCGACAGAAACGGAGTAACATATAAGAACGTAGGAAACAGTTTTTATTCCATGGGTATCCACGTACCCAAATAAAGACCCGAAAGATAGAACAAGGAAACCAGATATAAAGAAAAACACGGTCATGGTATGACAGAACTATTAACATCGAAACATCATGTCGGACTTCAGTCCTTCCAACTAAGGGGGTCGAGGTTAGAAGAAAGAGTCCTGACGAAACCGACAAGCCCCAGAAAACACAAAGGTATACTTAACACTTCAAAAACAACATCAAGACACTTTTTACGGGAACCATTAAACTATCCCTAGTGTAACTTAGACATCTAACGCAAACCATCATATCATTAAAAGTGTTATAACTAGAAGGATGAGTCCTTATACCTTATAAGCAAATATGGTAGAAACTAAAGAAAGTAAGTCAAGTCAAGTCAAGTCAGTGAGTTAGTACAGACTGAGAAACGCTGTGGTACTTAACGTCGTGCGGTCCGGAGAGACAGGTAGTAGTTGAGGGTCTCAAGTGAGTTTGAGTACAGGTAGTTCAGTCACTACGGTAGGTCGGTAGAGTAGGTGACAGTAGGAGAAGAGGAGGACGGGGATTAGCGAGGGTCGTAGTCTCAGAAAAGGTTACTCAGTTGAGAAGTGTAGTCCATCGGTTTCATAATCTCAAAGTCGAAATCGTAGTCAGGAAGTGTTCTTGTGGGTCCTGACTAGAGGTAATCTTACCTGGCCAATCTAGAGGAACTCAGGTTCCCTGAGAGTTCTCAGAAGGGGTTGTGGTGTGAAGTTTTCGTAGTTAAAAAGTCGTGAGTCGAAAGAAGTGTCAGGTTGAGATTGTAGGTATGTACTTGTGACCTTTTTGGTATCGGAACTGATCTACCTGGAAACAACCGTTTCATTACAGAGACGAAAAGTTATACGATAGATCCAACCAGTATTGAAAGGAAGGTTCCTCATTCACAGAAAATTGAAGTACCGACGTTAGTGGTAGACGTCACTAAAACCTCGGGGGAGTTTACTTAAGACTGTGACAAAGGTGACAAAGGGGTAGATAAAGGGTACTTCACTACTTGGTCTACGGTACTACAATTATAAGACTTACAACTCGAAATTCGGTTGGAAAAGTGAGAGAAGAAAGTGAAAGTAGTTCTCCGAAAAATCGAGGAGAAGTGAAAGACGGTATTCCCACCACAGTATACGTATAGACTCCAATGACTATAAAGAGGACCGTTAGAACTAAGGTCAAACACGAAGAAGGTCGGGTCGTAAAGAGTACTACATGAGACGTATATTCAATTTATTTGTTCCACTGTTATATGTCGGAACTGTATGAGAAAAAGGATAAACCTTGGTCAGAAAACAAGGTACAGGTCAAGATTGAGAACGAAGGACTGGACGTATATCCAAAGAGTTCTCCGTCCAGTCCACCAGACCATAAGGGTAGAGAACTTCTTAAAAGTTGTCAAGCAACACTAGGTGTGTCAGGTCCCGAAACTTAATCAGTTATTTAGTCTTCATCTACAAAAAGACCTTGAGAGAACGAAAAAGGTGCTAGGTCGCCTACAACCGTTAAACTAGAGACCAAGGAGACGGAAAAGATTTTGGTCGAACTTGTAGACCTTCAAGTGCCAAGTGCATAACGACTTCGGACCGACCCTCTTAAAACTCGTAATGTAATGATCGCACACTCTACTCAAGTTAACACGCCATCAAACTCGTAAGAAACCGTAACGGAAAGAAACCCTAACCTTTCTTTTGACTAGAAAAGATCAGGACACTGGTGACGACTCAAAAGGTTTAAACGACCGTATAACTCATGTCACAAAAGTGTCCTAGTAGAAAGTCCTAAACTTTATCGAGTTGACCTTAAGATAGTGGAGGTGATCGAAACAAGTATCACTACGAAAGATTCGTAGTAAACTGAAGGGTAAGGTGTTACAGACCGAGATCCACTCACTAGTGTGGTAGTACTAATAGAGCCAGTACTTCTAGGAAAGACATGTCAAGAAGACACATAAGAACGGTGAAGAAGAATAATAGAAGACGAAGACAATCCAGGTATGGTAAAGACAGGAAATAACTCGGGTAGGAACGTACTTTACAAGGGAACCATAGAGATTAAAAGAACTTCTCTAGAGATCAGAAAGGGTAAGACAAAAAAAGGATATAAAGAAACGTAAGTGGTGACTCCTTCCGAAAGAATAGAGAGAAACGATAAGAATCCTTGAGACGTAAGTCTACGAAAATAGAAAAGAAAAGAGGAAACGAAAAAAGAAGAGAAGAAAAGTGTCGATAAAAATTCCGGAGGAGTCTATCGGTAAAACGAAAAAACGTAAAGAAAAGGTACCCCTACCAGAACTAGGGACAGAGGACATGTTACAGTGCTTGAAGGTAGGTATCAAGTAGTCCGTGAGACAGATAGTCTAGATCAGGGAATTTAGATAAAGAGTGAAGGTGACATATTAGTATTCCTTAAACCAAATCCAGTATGGACTTACCAGATCACCAAAAGGGGTGAAAGAAGTTAAATTCACACTTAAACCGTTATTCCTCAAGTACTAGACTCAGTGTCAGTCGAGGGCCAGNCGATAAACATTCCGGAGGAGTCTATCGGTAAAACGAAAAAACGTAAAGAAAAGGTACCCCTACCAGAACTAGGGACAGAGGACATGTTACAGTGCTTGAAGGTAGGTATCAAGTAGTCCGTGAGACAGATAGTCTAGATCAGGGAATTTAGATAAAGAGTGAAGGTGACATATTAGTATTCCTTAAACCAAATCCAGTATGGACTTACCAGATCACCAAAAGGGGTGAAAGAAGTTAAATTCACACTTAAACCGTTATTCCTCAAGTACTAGACTCAGTATCAGTCGAGGGCCAGAACAAAAACGACTGACATATCTCGAAGAGGTAGAAACCGACGTTTCTTATATTAGTTAGACTAAAACCACAACTGGTAGACCACTTCAGGTACACATCTCAGAAGAGAACACAACAACCTTCTCCCACAAATGATACTGGTCACGCAAGAGAACCGTTTTGAGATAATCGGAAACGGGACGAAGTAAGGTATAAGGTTCCGGTTTAAACGGACAATGGGGTCCACAAAGAACTGAAAGATGAAAACGTAAGGTCAGGGGATATTACTTTTCTTGTAGAAAAGACCCACAATCTAGATTTTCCAGAACATCCAGAAGTATCTTGGGAAGTTGAAGTCGAAGAAGACGTAATGACCAACCCCGTATCTGAACCTAATGACACTATAACTTAGTAAACGGGACCTTTACTTGTCTCTAGTAAGACAGTAAAAACTCAAACGTAGGTTCATGACGTAAAGTCTGAGAAAACAACTGGTGCTACCGCTGAGGAAAAGAAGATTCCCTAAGGACGGGTGTCATCATCTATATTACCAGTAGACTCAATTTAAGTGGGTAAGGTCAGGTAAAATCAAACGACTAAGGATCTTACAGCTGCAAGTGAGCACGGTAGAGGACAAACTGGTGAAGGTTAAACGCAACTAAGTACCCGGACTGTAAGGTCCAAGGATACGTTATAACGAGAAATGTCGTAGTCTGGAACGAAGATAGTGGTCAGTGTTGGTGTTGACCCACAACAAAAACGAAACCGAGGTAGGGAAGTAAGAAAGACCTCAATAAAGAGGTGACTAGAGGTCATCGTATAAACCGTGGATGGCTGGACCCCTCAAGGGGAAAGTCATAGGATAATAAAACGGAAAAGTATGACAAGTACCCCAAGAGTTCCGTTCTTATGACTTCACCAAACGGTAGGGGAAGAGGTCACCTGGTGTAAGACAGTCTGGAGAGGTGGTACTGGACGGGTAGAACCCACCGGGGTGTACCGTACCGAATCAAAATAACTCAATCTGTTCCGACACTAGACACACTAATCTAACTGATCAAAAGACACTAATGCCAAAGTCACACAGACGGGAGACTACGGGAGAACGTTGCGGATGGTAGGATGAACCCAAAGAGAATGGAACAGAACCCCATAGAGAAGAACCGACAAGGTCGTTTCACGTCGACGACGAGGAATGGAACCTACTCCCCAAGAGGAGTGACGGTGGGGAGGACTGGAACCTGTACCTCCCAGTGTACCTACCAAAGAAAGTAATTACAGAATATTAAAAGACACATGTCAAGAAGACAGAGGAATTCATTTAAATAAGGATCTATAAATTAAGAAAAACAACGTTACCACTTACCCTAACAAAAGAATTAAAAAGAAAGATTAAAAAGTAACAATCATATATCTTTACCTTCATAAAGACACATAACTAAAACATAGGATGTTGAAACGATTTAAACGGTTAATCGAGATCATTAAAAGACTATGATAGATATCCCAAAAGATACATATAATATATGTGATACATATCCAGTAGACGTTTGTCACTCTCAAAGTAAAGAAGAAAAGTTTAGACCTAAGGAAAATAAAGAAAAAGAAGAGACTAACAATATCGATCCTGAAGGTCTTGACACAATTAATTAACATCGCTTTCACCTGTACGAACAGAACAAGGGCTAGAACCCCTCTTACGAAAGTAAAACAGTGGTAACTTTTATTACAAACGATATCCGAATAGTATATACCGGAAATGATACAACTCCATTCAAGGAAGATACGGGTAAAAAACTTCTCAAAATTAGTATTTCTTTGGAGGACTCCAAACTAAACACTTACAACAGTTTCCGAAAAAGACATAGATAACTCTAATAGAATACTAAAAATAGAAAGTTAAAAAATTATACTACATAATGTAATTAACTGAAGGTATATAACTTCTTAGGAACGTAATGATCTTATTTGGGTTGAACTAGTACCACATACTCGAAAAACTACACAACGACTTAAGACAAACGATTTTAAAACAACTCCTAAAAACGTGGAAACAAGTAGTCACTATAACCGGACATCAAAAGAAAAAAACACAACAGAAACCAAAACCATAGACCCTCTACCACCGGAGCATCTTACTCAAACCTACAAAGGAAAGGAGACGTTAAAAAACTTTCTCAAAAACTCCCTATCCGCAATCGAGCAGAGATTTAAGAACTTTCTTAAGAAGACTCTGCGGTAGACCAGGACCCGAAAACAAAAAAACCTCTAAAAACTAGTATCGAAGTTAAAGTCACGAATATTAACCTAACAAGTATTAAAAATAACGAAGGACCAAGTCAGAACCTTCCAACTTGAAAAGATTCTTAGACAGGTAAAGAAGGTCCAATAGGTTAAATAACGGCATATCAACAAGTATTAACAGAGAATATTATGAAACATAAAGACGTAACAGACAACATTGGAGAGAAAAAAGTAAAGATTAAAACAACTAAACTAAGAAGAAAAAAGGAACTACTCAGACCGATTTCCAAACAGGTAAAACAAATAGAAGAGTTTATTAGTCGAAAATCAAAATAATTAGAAATGAAAACAAAGAAAGAAAAAGTAAATAAAGACGAACCTAGAAATACTAAAGAAAGGAAGATGATTAAAACTCAAAGAAAAATAAGAAGAAAAAGGTCAACAAAATCCACAGCACAATCCAACAGATAAGTCACGAAAAGAACAAAGAACTCCACCCTAACATAACGATATTTGAAGGGAGAATCTTGACAAAAACGACGTAGGGTATCTAAAACTTAACAGTACAAAAGTAATAGAAAACAAGGATCTTTAACAAATAAAGGGAAAACTAAAGAAGTCATTGGTAACCAATAAATCTTTGCACAACAAATTAGAGGTACACGAATACAAAGAATGTCAAAAAAAGAACATTAACACCAGTCCCTTCTACGAACTATGTTAAAGTTATAAAAATTTAAAGGACTCCAAACTAAACACTTGATTCTACACCAGATAGGACGTCTTACAAGGTACATATGAACTCTTCTTCCACATAAGACGTAAACCTACATTACAGGACTTCTATCATTACTCTAGATTACATAGTAAATTCTGAACACAAAGGAATAATTAAAAGACAAAACTACTCGACAGGTAACCACACTCAACTCAAAATTTGGTTGACAATAACATAATGACAGTCAAAGAGAGAAATACAGATAATCACAAACAGAATACGTAACTCCACGAGGATACAACCCACGTAGTCAGTCAAGTCATGTCAGTGAGTCAGTACAGACTGAGAAACACTGGGGTTACTGACATCGTGTGGTCCCGGGGGACAGGTAGTACTTATGAACCTCAAATGAGTTTGAGTACAGGAAACTCAGTCACAACGGTAGGTTGGTAGAACAGGAGACAACAGGGGAAGAAAAGGGTAGAAGTTAGAAAGGGTCGTATACCCGGAAAAGTTTACTCAGATAAGAAGTGTAGTCCACCGGTTTCATAACCTGAAAGTCGAAGTCGTAGTCAGGAAGGTTACTTATAAGTCCTGACTAGAGGAAATCCTACCTGACCAACCTAGAGGAACGTCAGGTTCCCTAAGAGTTCTCAGAAGAGGTTGTGGTGTCAAGTTTTCGTAGTTAAAAAACCGTGAGTCGAAAGAAATATCAGGTCAAGAATGTAGGTATGTAATGATGACCTTTTTGGTATGGAAACTAATCTGCCTGGAAACAACCCTTTCTTTACATGGACGAAAAATTATTCGACATATCCAACCGGTATTGAAAAGAAGGTTCCTCTTTCACAGAAAATTAAAGTACCGAGGTCAGTGGCAGACGTTACTAAAACCTTGGAGGGGGTTTTATTTCAGAGTGACAAAGGTAACAAAGGGGTAGATAAACGGTACTTCATTACCCTGGTCTACGGTACTAGAATCAAAAGACTTACAACTCAAAATTCGGTTGAAAAGGTGAGAGGAGAAAGTGAAAGTAGTCCTTCGAGAAATCAAGAAGCGAAAGACGGTATTCCCACCAAAGTAGACGTACAGACTTCAATTACTATAAAGAGGAGTGTTAGAACTAAGGACGAACACGAAGTAAGTTAGGTCGTAAAGAGTACTACATGAGACGTATATTCAATTTATTCGGTCCCACTGTTTCCGTTTTTCTATCCTGTGATTTTCTACTTGAGGGGTCCAGCCATCCATGGGTTATACGATATCCTCTTCTCACCTCTTTATTCAGGTCTTTCTTACTTCTCCACCTCAGTTTCTTTTTTGTTGTGGGTCAACACTTACACGGACCACTACTTTCATTTCAGACTACGACATTCTCGTTATAACGTATCCTTGGACCTTATAATTCAGGTACTTAGTTCCGTTTAACCTTCACCAATTTGTCCCCTACCGTTCTCACTTGTAGTAGTAAAATCCTTAGTCACTTGATTTTACCTGAACTTACCCACTTAAATTGACTCTACTGGTAATATACATGATGACACCCGTTCTTAAGGAATCTTCTTTACCTCATCGGTAGTATCAGTTATTTTGTCAGGTTCTACGTCATGAACTACGTTAGAGTTTTTGCTGTTTTACTAGAGACAAGTAAAGGTTCCGTTTTCTGAGGTATACAACCCGTGTATCTACAAATTTTAACAATACAGAAGGAGAACTTAACTAGGGAACTATTAATATATCACAGGAAGGAATGAAGGACATTAGTAGAAATAAAATTCCCGATAAAATAGACTATACTCCTAACGATGAGGTCGAAAGTACGCGAAGGATAAACGTACCTTACATGAAAACGGAGGAGAGTGAAAGTCAGATATACACAGAAACCCAGACTTCACTCAAAGAACATCTGTCATAGATACACCTAGAACAAAAACATAGGTAAGTAAGGTTAGACACAGAAAACCAACCTCTTAAATTAGGTAAATGTAAATTTCATTAATAACTATATATACAAACATAACGGTAAAAGATTTAACTGACCTCGACTAAAACATCTAGAAAAAAGAAGAGAACATGAAAAACTGATGTATTCAGGGGAATTGTAAACAAAATTTCGACCAAACCACCATGACTTAAGAGAAGTGAAAACGAACAGACTTATCGAAAATTAAGAGGTAGTTAAAACTTACTTTAGGAACGGTCCATGATATTAGAACCAACATCTAAAAAGGGAAAGTCATGAAATTTATGTAGGACGGTAAGGGAAGACCGGACGACTCAAAGACGACTTTCTAGTCGACAATTCGAATACCCCAAAGGGAGTATACAATGAACAACGAAGAGGGAACCACGAAAATTATAAGAAAAAAAACACACAAAACAGAAACAATCAAACTAATCATACACAGAACCGTACAAAGAGGAACCCAAATAGGACATACCCTGAGAAACACGGAGAACCTGAACTAACCGATAAAGGAAAAGACACAACCCCTTTAAAAGTTGATATTAGAGAAGTTTTTAAAAGAGTATGGGAAAGAAAAAGAGAATAAGAAGACCCTGGGGACATTAAGTACAACCAGGTAAATTAGAACAGGGTCTCCAGAGACTCTGATAGGAGTCAAGAAAAGTAAGAAAAATGAAATAAGACGAGAAGTCTTCAATAAAGGTGGTAAAATAGAAGGTCCAGTGACTAAGTAAGAAGACAAGTCTATAAGACGATGACTAAGGTAGATCTCATAAAAATTAAAGTCATTAACACAACAGAAACATACAAATAATAAATTAAGAAGATCCAGAAACAATTAACTAAGAACGTAAAAGAGGTAAAACAAAAGTTCCAAAAACTAATGGAAATGATAGTAATAAGACTTAAGAAAAAGTCCATCAAACGGATAAAGGAGAAGTAAATAAACCTGAAGACACAAAGATCAAACAAGGAAGTATACACATCATAAAGAGACGGAAAAGTACTATTAAAAAAATTGAACAACACAAACTCCAGAAGAAAAGGGTCCGAAATTACAACTTAAGAAAGAAGGAAGACAAAGACCTTTACCGTCGGGTGAGGTGATGAGAACGGATCTTTTAGGGTACCTACCTCCTCGGACCACAGGTACCCCAGTGTTTCTCAGCCTGTGTTGACTCGCTTAAATGAAGTGAAGTGAAGTTCCAACCAGGTCACCAAACACATTCGAAGAATTTCCCACTCTAAACACGACTCAAAAACAAACAAAAAGGAGACTTCCTTCCGACTCACTCCACCATTAGGACGGACGACTACTAACCCAAACATAAAAACAAAACAAACAACAAATCTACTCCGTAGGACGTGTCCCACACTGACCAGCAACCCACTATGGTCCAGAACATAAGTACACCAACGGAAACACACTCACCCATGATAAACTACGAGGGATCCCAATTAAGAGACCATTAAATCCCAAGACCTCAGTCACGAGGGTGTGGTTTCCGAGTCCCGAACTAGAGACCAGTCCTTACTTCTAAGGTGTTCACCAAACAATACCGTAATTCACTCTAATTCTGTTTATAGGGATTTATTCTTTGGTTTCTACTTGGGGTCTTTTTACCGTCAATGTTTTAGTCCGTTTATTATTAATTTTATTACCTCATACGTGTTTATGTATATATGGGTACTCGTTTCAGTTTTGTCAGGTTATTTTTATTTCATGTCATCTAACTGGGACGTTTGTTTCGTTTTTAATATAAATAGTCAATTCTTGTTTTGATTGATTTCGTATTTGACCTTTTGTTTTGATTTCGTTCCACGATTCACCCCTTATTACGTTACTTTTATTTTGATTGTTTACACAACTCTCCTTTCCTTTCCCTTTTTATTTCTTATCTATACGTTTCAATTTATCTCCATCCATTCCTTCTAAATATATGTAATTTCTAAATGAAGTTCTCCTTTTCTTGTCATCCTTTTCGTTTGTTTCCTTATTTACATCTTTTTTATTAATATCCAAATCTTTTAATCTTCATTTCTTTCTCTTTTCTTTTTTCTTTCTTTTTCTTTCAAGGTACCTTGACGTTTACGGGTTGTATTTCCGTCTCCAAATATTGTTGTTATTTTTTATACTGACCCATGTCTGAAGAGCTCCTACCTGTTCTCCGAACACCCTTGGGATGGGAAGTCCGTAATCGTCCACCTGAACCTGATTTTCGGTCTCAAAAGTCTAAGATCGACCATCGATCTCGAGGGTCAATCACGCTGTACTCCTGTAATACACAAGTACATATCTCGTGTTCAAGGAAACTTCAAATACAATATGTATCACATTCTCTATCCGTGACTTCAAACTAGAGATTAAGGATTTACCTCTGTAAAATCCACATTCTTCTTTAGTTACCTCTCATGATTCACTTGAGTTACTGATACTACCAACCGATTTTTTAGAGAAACGTTCAGTCCACCTCATTTTAAGAAAAGAAAGGTATTTAGACATCCTCCTAGAGGTATTCAACAATTTTACCTTTAACTAATCTGTATTAAGAATTAAAGTACCAGGCAGGAGTACACTAAAACTGGAGATCGATCCCTACTCAAGTTTCTTGACTCCATGTCCTAATATCATTTTGAGGAAGATAAAGTAGAAGAAAAATTACAATTTTTTACAAGAGTCGTGAATCTAGTTTTTCTGGTTTTTATCCTTATCTTAACCTATCTTACGACTTGAGACATATGAAGATAGTCATATATTAGAAACGGATACCTATAATATTTGATTACTCTTGTTCCTTTTATCTTTTTACTTTAGGGTGTTTGTTTTGTAAAGTACAGAGTAATTCCCTTCGTAAAAGTTATTTCGAAATGAAATCTATAAATCATTAAAATTTTTAATACCATACAACATAACACTTTAACAACTAACTGCTATGACATTATGATTAAGTCAGATCTTCTTTAATAAAAACACACATAAATTGAATAATAGGGGACCCTAAAAATGATTCCAAATGTAGACATGAAAAAGAAGAAAGTTCCTTAACATTACCCTACTAATAGTTTTAAAAGTCCATTTTTAATAAAAGTTCATTTTTTTTATACTGACCCATTTTTGTTTTTTTTGAGTTTTCGAATTAATATAAAGTATCACGGTCATTTTGACTGTTGATGTTGTCTCCCCCCCTTTTTTCCTTTTCTTATTTCTTTTTTTCAGGTTTTCTTAGATGTCTTATTCAGTTTTGTATTCTTATTATTTACAAAAAGAACTCAGTGACGACAATTCTCTGAAAAGAGAGTGACCCTCAGTGTCAGGTGGAGTGGAGGAATCCTACGGGAGGTTGTGACACGTCTAGAGACCCAACTCGACTCTCGCAGTGACACGGGGGACCGAGACCCCCGTCGAGTCTAATTAAACAAGGATGAGGACACACAAGAACGGGTGTTACAGATGTCGATAGTCTTGATAACACAAAAGAAAACACCCTCGAGAGTTACCGGAAAATACATAAGGTATCTATCTCAGACACATTAACTAGTACACCTAAATTAGACGTCGAACATGCCGAGCACCCTCTAAAACCCAGAAGAAGGAATCGGCGTAACGGGGATCCAAAGTTAACACCAAAATAAAGGTGGAGACGTACACCCAGTAGGTAACCCCAAATCGAGGACTCCGACGGTACCTCCCGAACCCAAAAGGGGACACTCCCGGTCCACACCTCCACCACGTCGACGAACCCAACCTCCCCAAGACCGTCGAGGTCCATGAGTCCCCCTAACTGTCGATCTCGTCGTCCTTTATATCGCGAGATCTTCCCATACCGTTGGTTATAACCGGTTATGTGATGTCATGAGGACGGACCTCTTGGGGGAGGGACTGTTTCTTAGGACCGTACGGTATCAGATGTTACAGTGTTTCTCGACCTGACTGTGTTCTCGACCTGATGATCTCGTAACTGTGTGCTGAAAAAACGGACACCGTCGAGACGGGGTCACTCTCAACTCGAAATTCAACCTCGTCGACGAACCGAACACCCCTGGGACCACCACGGTTCACATGGTCCTGTGTCTGATGGAGGTGACGTCCTCGATACCGGGATAGTCTCAGAAAAAAGCTCGGAGAACATCGACCGTTAGTCTTCCGGAGAAACCGGTCAGAAAAAGACATCGAGGGCGGTAAGTCCGTGAATCTCCCGAGGGAACGAACCCCAGGAAGAGACAACAAGACGTGTAGTCCGTGTATTACCCCGGGTGGACCGACCCCAGGATGAGACATCGAGCCATACACTCAGTGAATTTCCTCGTGGAACCAATCCCAGGATAATACGTCAACTCACGTAGTCCGCAAACTACCCGGTCTGAGACAACAAGTCAACGGCTATGACCGTACACCCTTCTCTCTCCGATACCACTACCGAGGTGGTGGGATACAACTGAGTCGTCATAGTGGAACGAAGGTACCGACGGGTCGAAAAGAGGTGTCCGTAAAGGGTGGTGTTAGAGGAGGGAGTGTAGGGGATCTAGTCAGAGGCACGTCAGTTGTCGTCGGGAGTGGGACCCTAAAGAGGTGTTGGGGATTTGAGGTCGAGGGTCGGTGCCACGGAAGGTCCCCTGGACACAAGGACAGACCCCATACATACCAACACCGTTCCTAACAGACTAAGAGTAAGGAAAATCCGACGATGTCTAGTCGACAAAGTGAGAGTCAGAATTTACAAAGAGGAGACTGAGTCTGTTAACGGGGCTACACTCCTGACCTGGGGACGAAGTCAAGGGGGTGGGTGGCTCCTGTCCAGGTCAGGATGATTATGAGGACAAAACGGGGGTCAAGGAAGCAGGATGGCTCAAAACGTATCAAGGTATGTAAGAAACGGTGACCAGTCCAGGAGTCGACCATAAGACGTTCGTGAAGACATAGACTTCCACATAAAGACTACATAGGTGCCTCTCTCTACAGGACGTGTAGGTGGATGACGAGACGGTAGAACAAGAGAGAGGTATTTCATAAGAGAATTCTACACCATAGGGGTCACGGATCTTATTATGAGTTGTGTATAAACTACTCCCAACCAATTTACTTACACGTTTCCCTTGTCTCCTTTTCTTAAATCTTTTATACATTGTCTTAGTCCCAGCATTCCGTCGGTCAGTTACTGTGTTCATACATTTCAAATGGTTATATTATTACATCAATCCTCGTTTTAGTAAACTCAGTCTTCTAAGATTCAAGTTTAGGACTGAGACAAGTGGACACCACTGGAACCTTTCTATAAATCGAAAAGACTTGTGACGAAAGAAGAAGACATTTGTAACCCTATTATTTGTAACAAGTAACAAAACTTGTAATTTACTCGACTCTTGGTACATAAATAAAGAGAAAGATTACATATAAGATGAGGAATTCACATTTCTGAACAATACCCATTGAGGAATTCCCATTCCCATTCCACAGAACAATACTTGAACAAAACCTCGTATATTTTTACGATCTATGAATGAGCTATACATAAAATACTGACGTACTGTTATATATTGTATGACTTAAGACACAAAAAGTATATTAAACGGGTATGAATTATCATTGGTACTATAAAAATGACAATATGATTGAGTCAAGTCAAGTCAAGTCAGTGAGTCAGCACAGGCTGAGAAACGCTGGGGTACTTATCGTCGTGCGGTCCGGAGGGACAGGTAGTGGTAGAGGGCCTCAAGTGAGTCTAAGTGCAGGTAGTTCAGTCACTACGGTAGGTCGGTAGAGTAGGACCCAGCAGGGGAAGAGGAGGACGGGGGTTAGGGAGGGTCGTAGTCTCAGAAAAGGTTACTCAGTTGTGAAGCGTACTCCACCGGTTTCATGACCTCAAAGTCGAAATCGTAGTCAGGAAGGTTTCTTTAGGGTCCCAACCAGAGGAAGTCTTACCTGACCAACCTAGAGGAACGTCAGGTTCCCTGAGAGTTCTCAGAAGAGGTTGTGGTGTCAAGTTTCCGTAGTTAAGAAGCCGCGAGTCGAAAGAAGTGTCAGGTTGAGAGTGTAGGTATGTACTGGTGTCTTTTTTTGTATCGGAACTGATCTGTCTGGAAACAGCCGTTTCATTACAGAGACGAAAACTTATATGATAAATCCAACCAGTATTGAAAAGAAGGTTCCTCATTCGCAGAAAATTAAAGTACCGACGTCAGTGGTAGACGTCACTAAAACCTTGGGGTGTTTTATTTCAGACTGTGACAAAGGTGACAAAGGGGTAGATAAAGGGTACTTCACTGTCCTGGTCTATGGTACTAGAAGAAAAAGACTTACAACTCGAAATTCGGTTAAAAAGGTGAGAGGAGAAAGTGAAAGTAGTTCTCCGAAAAATCAAGGAGAAGTGAAAGACGGTATTCCCATTACAGTAGACGTATGGACTCCACTAACTATAAAGAGGGTCGTTAGAACTAAGGTCGAAGTCAAAGAAGGTCAGGTCGTAAAGAGTACTACATGAGACGTATCTTCAATTTCTTCGTCCCACTGTTATATGTCGGAACTGTATGAGGAAAAGGATAAACCTTGGTCAGACAACAAGGTACAGGACAAGATTGACAACGAAGGACTGGACGTATGTCTAAAGAGTTCTCCGTCCAATCCACCAGAGCATAAGGGTAGAGAAAGTCTTAAAAGGTCAAATAACACTAGGTGTGTCAGTTTCCGAAACCTAATCAGTTATTTCGTCTTTATCTACAAAAAGACCTTGAGAGAACGAAAAAGTTTCTAGGTCGTCTACAACCGTTAAACTAGAGACCAAGGAGACGGAAAAGATTTTGGTCGAACTTGTAGTCCCTCAAGTGCCAAGTGTATAACGACTTCGGACCGAACCTCTTTAAAATCGTAATGAAATGATCGTACACTCTACTCAAGTTAACACGCCATCAAACTCGTAAGAAACCGTAACGGAAAGAAACCTTAACCTTACTTTTGACTGGAAAAGGTCAGGACACCGGTGACGACTCAAAAGGTTTCAACGACCGTATAACTCACGTCGTGAAAGTGTCGTAGTAGAAAGTCCTAAACTTTGTCGAGTTAACCTTAAGGTAGTGGAGGTGATCGAAACAAGCATCACTACGAAAGATTCCGGGTGAACTGAAGTGTAAGGTTCTACAGACCGAGATCTAATGTCCTTCCTGTTACAGTATCAGTCGATAAAGGCATCACTCCTGTCGTCCATAGACAAAATTTTTGTTTGTTAGGTCAATCCAGACCATATAATTTACATCTATGTTAAGTAATTACTAGATGGGAAACTACCTACAAGTATCCCAGTGTCCGACATTGATACACTATACGTCAAAAGGTACGACTACAAACTTTACCAGTTAATAACCAAGTTTACTATAAAGAAAGTTGTCCTGTGTAAAAGTGTCTACCGATTCGTGGCTACTCACGTAAGGTTTATCTTACTCATGTACAACCAACACAGATAATACTTTACTTACACCTATCTGTAGATTCATAAAAGGAATTACATATATACCACAACCAAAGGTGTCAGTAATTGTTTTAAACCTCGTTTGTCGGGTAAGGTTTCACGATTAACCTTTCTTCCTACGAACACTAGTTATCGACCACTTAACATTTCAGACCTGTTCACGAACCTGTCAGAACCAAGACCGAAACATTAACAAGTAACAATGACTTCTCAGTCTCTTCTCTACCTCGAGTCTCCGAAACATTTGAGTGAAATGACAATAAGCTCTCGTGTTACTTTCTCAGTCATAAACACAAAAGAAACGGTTCCCCTCTGTATATATTAAAACCTCTTTAGTTTCATAACCGTAAGGTAAGTAAAAAAATCAATTTATAAACTCGTAATCGTCAGGTTCATCCCGGTTTTACAGTCCAAGGTAATAAAGTCGTTAAACTGCATATTATAAACGATAGTGTATGTTATAAAAACTTTCTCCCTCAATTCAGATGACTACCTCATCGCAATCTAACTCGTCTGAGTCTTACGACAAGTCAATCCAGGTTTACGACATTAAAGTCCCGACTGGTTTCTTGATCCTTCTTTGGAATTGAACGAAAGAAGGGAAAGAGAGTAGATGAGAACAGTGAAACCGAGTCCGTAGTCTTTAGGGGTTGAAATAGGGGTAACTGGAGTTCGATAACTTTAGACAGTTTTATATTTGTATAATAGAATTTCTCCGATAATAAAAAATGTAGTCGTTAAGAAGTTAGTGAGTTTCGTGTTAAACCAAAAATTTTTCCGTATCCGAAACCTTGGACTTACTAGATCTAAGTCTAGGATTTAAACGATGAAAGTGTGACCCGCGTTAATAGTTCTCTAAGTGTAAAAGGTGACTGTTTTTGTGACTTTAGCTCGATAAGGTCTTTTTCCTTTGAATTCAGAAATGACTTACTAGTTTCTGAGAAAACCAATGACTAAGGTTTTCGATAAGCACGAAGTATGGCCCCTTGTAAACTCTCAGAACCTTTTAAACTTTGTACTGGAAGTCATCGGAGGATTCTTAACGGAAACACTTTACCACAAGAGTATGATATAAAAACCAAGGACATCATACGACGTATGATTTCGGTCACAGTCTAACCGACTCTTTTACGGTAGACGGTTGTGAAGGACAAAGGACATTCTCCACAGGTGTATTACAGAAAGTCTTAGTTCATGTTCTCCGTAAAACAGAGAAGATTCCTTTTCTACACGAATGAAAGACAACTATACCTCTTAATATATGAACGAACAGTCAACCGAAAACCTCCAGAAACTCTGTTTCTAGTTAAGATAGATGACGCATCGGGAAATACTACTTGTACACACATAAGGAATGAACCAGAATAGTAAAGGGGAGAATAAAAAGGACAAATGGACTAAGTTAACGAAAAAAAAAAGATAAAAAAAATCAATAGATAACAACACATTGTTTAATGAGGTTGTACACTACCAAATTTTACAATAACGAGTACTCAGATACATAATCGGTTCGTCAAGACGTCAGTCAATGACTCAATCGATTCTAGACTACCAGATCCTACGGGAAAGAACACCCTGACCGACAACAGTCTGATCAACCCGATCAACCGGAGTCGACCCGATGGAGAGAAACGAAATGAACTAAAGAAGTGGAACCCTCTGATCGAACCCGAAGAACGTCCAACAGAGTCCCGTAATCCTCTCCTATGCACTGTAATTCGTTCATAAAGAAGACGGAGACGGATACAGTGTAAACGATTATAGGAAAACTGGTTTCGTTTAATGTATGACTTCCAGTCGAAATTCCCCACCTCTCTATCTAAGATAAAGTAACACTTAGTATGACGTCTCGCCGGTTAACGTTAAGTAGTGTGTTTAGTTCTAATTTATCTGTTTAACACAGAAATTATTTATTGTTTACCCCTTTTTTCCTGTTTATCCTTAGTCGGTAATCACAAATAACTCGTGTCTATCACATGTTCCATCATAAATATCTCGTAATCCAGATCCTCTTCCTCTAAAAAAAAGTCGATGTCATAGACTCTTAGTTACTGTCTCCTAAAAGGTACTGTGACAGACCCGTCCCAAGGTGTATAGACGAAATATTTAAGTAGTTGAGGTCAAAGGGGAAGAAACAGAGTTCTTCCCAGAACCGTAGACTTGTTGACTCTCTACGATCTTCTCATTTATCAATCTCATTGTCTGGCACTTCCAGAGTCCTAAGATGTTTATACTCCTTAGACAATACTAAAGTCCTTCAACGTCGATATGAAAACGAAACACCTACCAACTTTCCAGACGGTTAAATCCCTACACCCCTTAATTTTAATGTACTTATTAAAGACCAGAAGAGGGGAAAACACGTAGTTCCTAGTCCTCAATATCATAGAGTGTCGATCTTTCTCACACTTCAGTATGTCAGGACAGGACAACGGGCAAACCAGAAGACTGAGGGTGAATTCGTGAACAAAGAAGAACCACCTGTCGTACGAGGACCGAACTAGAGAGTAGGACTGAGTCGACAGAGAGGGACTGAAACTTGGACACACACGACGGTGACAAAGGTCTGATAAAACTCCCGAAAGTGAGGGTAAAATACCTTACTTGAACCCCAAGACGACTAGTCTAGAATCACTGACTCCCTCCTCCTAGCCTCCCATTCTTTCTATTGGAAAAGGAGTCCATGACCCAGTCAACTCTTGAAGTCTAAGACTAGGTTATAAATAACCTGTAAATGAGATATATTCTTTGATACTGTATATAGAAAATCAAATTAGGGTACCTTAGAGACCAGTTCTGGTTCTGGGTTCTGAGACTTTTAAGGTCTCTGATTCTGCTTCGAATAGTAAAAGTTTAACCGTCTGTTTATTTTTTTAATTTTTTAGTCAAAGTGGATTGTGAAGTATAAAATTTTTACTAACTTTTACGTTGGTAAAAGAGGAGTTTGTGGAACCTAAGGAAGAAAACCCCTCTACACCTCTCCAGAAACGTCAGATGGTATCCCACCTCTCTCTACATTCAACCCATATTCGACACTCGGTCCGAAGAAATCCGACAGAAGTTACGTGTGTTTTACATTGAATCTGACAAGACAGTCTGTGTCCTTTGAACTACCTACTTATAAGTTTTAAGTAACTGATCAAGACATGGGAGAAAATTTCTATTCACGGTTCGGGAAGGGAATTAATCTGAGACTCGTTTCATTCTATGCATCTTCTCATACGTAAAACTTAAAGATAAGTGAGAGTAGGGAAGAAGATTAATGTGTTTCGTAGAAAATATAGACTTTAGGTCTCTGTTAAAAGACGAACTCTTGTTCCCGTCTGAAAGAAAACTTTCAGCTATCGTGTCAACAATACAACAGCCCATCTCTGTTTTTACTGTAATACGTCACCGCGCAAAGAAATGAGGTACGGACTCTTTAAGTTTCAGAGCAATAGTCGAAGTTTTTACATTTTCCCCTCGATACAAGAAGACATATCTGAAAGACTTAATGTCCCTCTCCCCCCGTCTACGACTACTACCCCTAATTACTTCCGGTCTCTTATCTTCTCTTGAACATTCCTAACTGTTCATCCTCTTTTTAGAGATCTTTCATCTGAGGTTGTTGGGAACTTCTCGACTACCTCATTTTCGAGTCCCCGAGGACATTGGTCGGTAAAGAGGGGACAATGGTTTCCGAGAATCTGTGGTCTGATTCAAAGACCCTCATCACGCCGTCCTCTCCCCGTATCCTTCTTTGACAATTTGTCAGAAAAACAACAACAACAACCGTTTCATTACAGAGATTGAAAATAAATAAATAATAAAAAATTTTTATATTTAAATAAATAAAATTAACCTCCCATTAATGAAATGTTATAACATAACCAAAACGGTATGTAGTTGTACTTAGGAGGTACCCACATGTGCACAAGGGGTAGGACGTGGGTGGAGGGTGAAGGGAGGGGTATGGTAGGGAGACCCAGTAGGGTCACGTGGTCGGGGCTCGTAGGACATAGTACGTAGCTTGGACCTGACCACTAAGCAAACTGTATACTATAATCTGTACAAAGTTACGGTAAGAGGGTTTAGTAGGGTAGGAGAGGGAGAGGGTGTCTCAGGTTTTCAGACAAGATATGTAGACACAGAGAAAACGACAAAGAGTATGTCCCAATAGTAATGGTAGAAAGATTTAAGGTATATATACGTAATCATATGACATAACCACAAAAAGAAAGACAGAATGAAATGAGACATATTATCCGAGGTCAAAGTAGGTGGAGTAATCTTGACTAAGTTTACATAAGAAAAATTACCGACTCATTATGAGGTAACACATATACATGGTGTCGAAAGAATAGGTAAGTAGACGACTACCTGTAGATCCAACGAAGGTACAGGACCGATGACATTTGTCACGACGCTACTTGTGACCCCATGTACACAGAGAAAGTTAAAACCAAAGGAACCACACATACGGGTCTTCACCCTAACGACCCAGTATACCGTCAAGATAAAGGTTAAAAATTTCCGTAGAGGTGTGACAAGAGGTACACCGACATGATCAAACGTAAGGGTGGTTGTCACACTCTCCCAAGGGAAAAGAGGTGTAGGAGAGGTCGTAAATAACGAACATCTGAAAACCTAGCGTCGGTAAGACTGACCGCACTTTACCATGGAGTAACACCAAAACTAAACGTAAAGAGATTATTACTCACTACAACTCGTAGAAAAGTACACAAACAATCGGTAGACATACAGAAGAGACCTCTTTACAGACAAATCAAGAAACCGGGTGAAAAACTAACCCAGTAAATAAAAAGGCCTTAACTCGACATATTCAACGAACATATAAAAACTCTACTCAACAAACAGTCAACGAAGTAAACGATAATAAAAGAGGGTAAGTCTTCCGACAGAAAAGTGGAACGAATATCAAAGGAAACAACACGTCTTCGAAAATGAAAATTAATCCAGGGTAAACAAATAAAAACGAAAATAAAGGTTATAAGACCCTCCACCTAGTATCTCCTAGGACGACACTAAATACAGTCTCTCACAAAACGGATACAAGAGGAGATTCTCAAAATATCAAAGACCAGAATTACAAATCTAGAAATTAAGTAAAACTCAAATAAAAACACATACCAACAATTTGTCAAAACTAATCTCGTAGATACCATTCATTCTTTTTCTATATTTTGTCTCTTTTACTGGACTACGTCCTTTGTTGTCCCGTTCTTATATTTCTTAGTCTAGAAGCCCTTGTTCTTATATTTTCACAACCCCTTTTAGTTCCAATGAACTGAGGTGACAGTTCTGACCTGAGGTGACGTTCGCATAGACATGTATCCTGGTAGTCATGAACCTCCGCTACATTCAGTGGAACTTGTGTAATCGTTCGTCCCTCACAGTTCGTTTCTCCCTTTTGTGCCCATCATTTGACTCTTCACTTCGGTTCTTGGGTCTACCCATGAGATCACCCAGTATTTACCTGTCGTCTCGTCCGTTTTTATCCTTTTTACTACACTCAAAGTTCTGTCTCTCTCCTATCCCCCTCTTCTACCAATTAGTGGTCAATCCCTTTCGTCTGGCGACACTATAGACCGTCAATAACTTACGAATGACGCCCGATCCGACACAGTGTTCGTCATATGTGAGTGGATAAGGAGTATTGTGGAACTCCGTCCATATCAAGACTAAGGGACAAATGTTAGATCCTTTGATTCTACATTACTCCCATTCATTGGACGGGTTCCGATGAACCGATCGTCCACCGTTCCTCAGACCCAGACCCCAGACCCATGAAAGGGTGGTACGACGAGATGATGACAATTTTGACGAGAACTAGTGGTATGACAAGTAAAGACGTACCGGGCTGTTGAGTCCACTCGGTCCCTGCAAAGGACTTTTGTTGGAGTATGGTAACCTGTCTACATTACACCGTAGATTATGGAATGTCAAACGAAATATCCGAAATAAAAATTTAAAAATAACCTCATTCAAACCAATGTTACAACATAATCAAAGTCTACATGTCGTTTGACTTAGTCAATGTGTATATGTATATAGGTTATTAAAAATCTATGAAAAGGGTATATCCAGTAATGTCTCATAACTCATCTCAAGGGACACGATATGTCATCCAGGAATAATCAATAGATGAAATATATATTCACTTTCAACGAGTCAGCACAGACTGAGAAACGTTGGGGTACCTGACATCGGACGGTCCAAAGAGTCAGGTACCTTAAGAGGTCCGGTCTTATGACCTCACCCATCGGGAAGGGTAGAGGTCCCGTAGAAGGGTTGGGTCCCTAGTTTGGGTCCAGAGGACGTAATGTCCGTATAAGAAATGGTAGACTCGGTGGTCTCTTCGGGTCCTTATGACCTCACCCATCGGATAGGGAAGAGGTCCCCTAGACAGGTTGGGTCCTTAGCTTGGTCCTAAAGGACGTAACGTCCACCTAAGATGTGGTTGACTCGATGGTGTCTTTATCACACATATACAATTAGGGTTAGAGGGTTAAATAGGGAGGGAGGAGAAAGGAGAGATCATTGGTATTCAAACAAAAGAGGTAGACACTGAGATAAGAATAAAAACATTTATTCAAGTAAACACGATAAAAAAAAATCTAATATGTACATTCGCCATAGTATACTATAAGTAGAAAGACACAGACTGAAAGAAGTGAGTCATACTGTCAGAGATCCTGGTAGGTACAACGACTAATCTCTTTGACAAGTTCGGTCACAACCTAAAAAGTCCTGTGACCATCGTCTTGACTTCCTCTTGACCGTCGTCAGACTAATAAAATTAAATGATGTAGTAAGTGAATCGAACTAAAACTTTACTAGTAATTAACTGACACCGGAAATAGAAATCTCAAGTCTTTAGATATTTGATGGAAATCCAACTTCTCCATCGGTTGATATTATCCTCGTGAATTGTGGGTTTCCTAAAAAATTTCTTCCTAAACTAATTAACGACACATGACGTCTTATTGTTGGCGTCTATAGATAAAACAAGTAATCCAAATAACTGTAAGTACTCACACAGAAACTCCGTGTCGGAAGTGCGATCCCCTCGTGATCTCCCTCCTGCGTACTGAACCCTGGACACCCCGGTCCCGAATCCTTTGTTAAACCGTCAAGATGGAAAAAGAAGGTCGTTCCCAGTCGACGGGTGTAGAGGTTCAGTCTTCCTTCACACAAACACAACCGACATACGAAACAAGTCGTAGACACCTGACTAGTTCCTCTGAGATTGGAGGTTAGTTCCGATGGGTGAGGTTATAGGAACTAACCTCCAATCTCAGAGACTCATCACAGTCATGTCCTCCGTCCCGTCGGGTAAACCCAAATACGTCTTCGATTCGGTTAGGTGGCTTATTCATCCCAAACTCCCCGCATCGGACGATTCTTCACCGGTCGACTTTCTATTTTGTGTGTGTAATATTTTAGTCTCGACCTAAACTTAAGACCGAAATGAGGAATAATCGTTTGTTGAATTGATGAATGTCGGAGTTAAAGGTGTAGAGATTTTATCCGTATTATTATAGATACAACCTCTATACAGTACTTATAAACTTTTTCTTTACTGTACACGTTTCGTCAGTCAAGGACTTTGTGTCTTCTACGAGTCAGTCGATAAATAATAATAATGGTACCACTACTGGTATTACTATTACTACAACTAGTAATACTAAGTTTCGACACATGGTAAGAATCACTTTTTATACCACGTTTGGTCCTTATCTTCACCCTATCGTCACCTCCTCCCACACGTATTTGGGTCGACAAGATGAACCCGTGGGTACCTCCCCGAATCTTCCCTCCAGTCAGACTTTGTGTCGGGTCATTAGTTTGATGTCCGGGAAGTGTAGGTCGAGTCCCATCGTCGAGTTAAAAACAGAATACAAAGGGGAAGACATTACATTTCCGAGAGAAGACACTATTATGGTCTAGACCAAAGGTAGTCGAGTCTTCACCTGTCCGTCACCGACGTCCACCGTCCCGAAGTCACGAGTGTCAGGTAGTTCCGTTCCGGTCCTCGTCTATCCCTGACTCTCTAAACGGGTGGGGGTGGGGAGGATAACATTCTATCCGGGAGGTGATTTCTTGTCCGACAGTGAATTATTCATTACTTCTTGTCATAGAGTTCATCGTAGAGAATATAACGTAACAGAAAATTTATTGAGCTCCCTGAGTGACTTCCAACATACGACCGGACTCTATTAACGGTCGTCGTCCGAATATATAGAATAGTGAAGGAATCAAGTGTTTACTTACAAGGAGAAGTCCTACCTACTGCAACCAATGGTAACTATATTTTTCTGTCTAACAATGATCTCCCTACGTCACTTTCGTTTTCATTTTTGTTCTCTCTCTCTACCGAACATACTACTAGAACCATTTTTCACACCTATTAATTTACTATTATCATTACCGTTATTGTCATGTTATACAAAAGTTACGATTCTTTGGTACTTAACACTCTAAGTAATAACAACCCCTTATCGAATAAGATCTGTACCGACCGTTTCCTTCCTCAAGACATATAGCTAAAGTCTTCGTCATTTTCCTTTATACTGATATACTCATATATATCTCCCGAAGGGACTATTGATTCAACCATTTCTTAGGTGGACGTTACATCCTCTGGGACCAAGCTAAGGACCCGACCCTTCTAGGTGACCTGTTCCCTATCCGATGGGTGAGGTTATAAGAAGCCGAAGGGAATACAGAGTCGACCATTTCTTAGGCGAACGTTACGACCTCTGGGTTGAGTCCCAACCTAGGGACCCAACCCTTCTAGGGGACCTCTTCCCTTACTGTTGGGCAAGGTCAAAAGAACAGACCTCTTAGTTAGGGGTACCTGTCTCCTCGGACCGTCCGATGTCAGGTACCCCAGTGTTTCTCAGTCTGTGCTGACTCACTGAAAGTGAAGTGAATTGATCATATATATCATCGAATATAAAAAACTCAGGAATGATCCAAGGTCCTTAAAAGACTCACGAATATGTGTTGAATAAATTAATAGAGGTGTTGAGAATTATCGATGATTTTAATAAGGGTAAAATTACTACTTCTTCTCCGAATTTTGAACATTAATCAATTCCATTACTATCTATCTATTTCGAACCGTAGAGTCACCAAAGGTTGTCAGTTTAAAATGAAAAATTTAAAATGAAGTCACAGACCCTTTCTTCCACCGCCACTACACTATCACTCCACAGTAAGTCTCTAGATCCGACTCTCTAGGAAAAGATACACCTACGGTACCACCACGACCCATAAGACAGTCTCTACCCCTTTCTCTCTGGTATCTCCCCCTAAAATACCCAGTCCTGTCCCTCAACGTAGATAGTGAGGTTAAGTGTGACAGAACCGGTCTGAGTAGGTGTACCGGGAAAGATTTAAATTATTTCCAAACTTTCACGTCAACGACCGACACGTCGACGAAGAGTTGTCGTTGAGATGACATACCTTTTTATACTATGTAAAAACTACCTGTCGTCGACAGGGACGGTGTAGTGTCTATCCATCTAACACTTTCCAGCGTGTTAAGTGTTCACTGTCCAGACCTAGATTTATGAATAGACTCTAGTCTTAGATGTTAGAAACATCAGGTCGATGAGATCCCACTCTTATCAAGTATGTCTCTCTTCGTACCTCCAAAAAATCCAACGGAAATAAGAGTCGGTGTTGAACTCCTCGAATCTCCTTTTGTGATACGGAACGACGGAGAAAGAATTCTTCTATTTTAACGGACCTACTACGTAACAAAAAAACGTCACTGAGTGGGTTCTAACGAAATCAAATCGTTTAACGTAGTGGAATACTTTGTCTCTTACTGTAGAAACCTCGTTCTCGAACCACGAAGAGTTTCACTGTGTGGTCTTTACATTTTACTTGAAACGAAAGATTTCTTCGTCTCTTTTGTTAAATTTTTTGTTATGTTTGAATCTACTTTCAAAAGAATTCCGTATAGGATAAGTCAGTAACGATGGGAGTGATGAACTCTAAGTCACTTAAGACACCTCGAGTAAGAAGTCTGACTAGTACACCGACACGAGACTCACTCAAAAAGTTTATAATGAAACCGTTCACCCTATGATCCTTATTACTATAATCGTCCTTTATCACTCACAGACGAAACATGGTCTTAGAACGGATTAACGAAGAGTACGTAGTAGGGTGAATTATGAGATAGTTGATACTATTTGAGACCCAAAGGGATCACCGAGTCTACCATTTCTTAGGTGGACGTTACATCCTCTGGAGTCAAACTAGACACCCAACCCTTCTAGGGGACGTCTTCCCTTACCGATGAGTGAGGTCAAAAGAACGGACCACTTCATTGATACCATTTGAGAGAGAGTTTAATGAAATACTCAATCCAAAGTTAAAACGTCTACTTTTGTGACTCCGGGTTATGACAATTTATTGACGAGTTCCAGTGTTTAATCCTCTATCTTGTTCCTATACTTGGGTCTACCACACTGATATCTCAGATATAACATTCAATGATGACATAAGTCCCGGGAAGGACGATGACCACCTAACATGTGTTACTAGTTAGTCCCACTTCTCTACCCTCTTCATTTCTTAATTGTTGTCTCTTGGGTGATCAAATACCCTTAAAACATGTACATTTATCAATGAAAGAAAGGAGATATCAGAATATCAGATTGAAAATTACATAAAGATTACTAAAAGTTTTAAATATGGAAGTGTTCGAAGGTACTCTTTAGTTTGTTCGGGGGTTTAAATAAACGGGTCTCTTTTTATAATGTAACGTACACTTTTTGGGTGTGATCCTTCGAGGGACCGGGTGGGGTGAAGGATGGCATAGAAAAATAAGTCTTCGTGATCCGGAAAGAAGACTGACTGAAGACCCATGGTGTTGAATTAGTTCGTCCTAGAAGAGTTGTTTCGTTAGAAGAAGAATGAGACACTCAGAAGAGAATGATCGACGTTATTTCTATTTTTAAAGGGGTTTAGGATCGTATATACAATAGAGTAAGTTAAGAATGTTGAGGAATTTCCATTCTTAACGAGAAAGGTAAGACATCTATTCTCTTGACTTTGAAACCCTCCAATTTCTTGGACGAGTCTAGTGTATTACTTTTTTCACAATGAATAAGTCAGTATAGGTTGAGAAACACTGAGTACCTGTCATCGGGCGATCCGAGGTAGACAGACACCTTAAGAGGTCCGTTCTTAGGGTCTCACCCATCGGTAAAGGAAGAGGTCCCCTAGAAGGACTGGGTCCCTGACTTGGGTACAGAGGACGTAATCGTCCACGCAAGAAATGTCAGACTCGGTGGTCTCGACCATCTGTTTTGAGGTGTTCCAATTTCTTGGACGAAGTCTAGTGTGTCGACCATTCATTTCACCGTCGAACTTAAGACGGGTGAGGTCTTAAGTTCCGTCGAACTTAAGAGTAACAAGACTGAAGTATAGGGTTTGAGAAAAGGAAGGTGGTAGGTAAGTCATAAACCTAGATCCGATACTGAACTGGACTGCCCTCCTGTTTGTGTTGGACCCTCCGTCAGAACCAATCTTATCCTGGTTTAAGAGATCTTCATTCAATTCCCGTTTTTCTTGAAAACGGAGGTGATTCCTTCAAACCCTCAGTCTTTTTCCAGTCATAATCTCTCAACGTCATTACCTGTCTCTCTTTAGAATCCTTTCTACAACCTGTCTTTTTAGTCTACTCCAGTCTGTTCTCCTCGACCCGGATCTTCGTCTCGTCCTCAACTGATCTGAACCGCCCGACTCTAGACTCGGACGCAGTAAGGGGTCACCACGCCGTTTACAGTCAAAGGATTCCGGTCCACACTCTGACGGTGGGTACCACGTGCACACGTACGATTCAGCGAAGTAAGTACAGGGTGCGAAAAACTGGGGTACCTAGTATCGGGAACTCCGAGGAGACAGGTACCCTGAGAGGTCCGTTCTCATGACCTCACCCAACGGTACGGGAGGAGGTCCCCTAGAAGGGTTGGGTCTACGTCAGTCACTTTGAAAAGATAAGTTTACTAAAGACATTTCGTAAGAAGTCGGGTCTCCCGTCAAATATACGGAGACAAGAAATGGGACATCTTTAAAAGGAGTTTAAGTACCTAAAAAAAAGGATGAAACTGAGAGGAGACGGGTTGGAATCTTTATTCAAAGGGGATAAAATATCGTATAATATTACGACTTTCATTTTTCCCTTTCACTTTCAACGAGTCAGCACAAACTGAGAAACGTTGGGGTACCTGATATGTCAGGTACCTTAAGAGGTTCGGTCTTCTAACCTCACACATCGGAAAAGTAAAAGGTCTCCTAGAAAGGTTGGGTCTCTAACTTGGGTCCAGAGGTCGTAACGTCCGCCTAAACAATGGTCGACTCGGTGTTCCCTTCGGGTTCTTATGACCTCACCCATCGGATAGGGAAGAGGTCACCCAGAAGGGTTGGGTCCTTAGTTTGGCCCCAGAGGACGTAACGTCCTTCTAAGAAATGGTTGACTCGATAGTACGATCTGAGAGTATTAGTATTGTATTAGTATAACATGTGTATATACGATAATAGTTAAAGAGAATAAGAGAGAATTTGGGAGAAGTCAATCATAAAGTAGAAGTGGTAAGGTGATTTGCACGGGAACAGTTCTAGCTGGTATCGGAGATGTGACTATCTAGATTCCCGGTCAGGAGTGACGAGTAACATGAACTAGAGGGTCACCCTTAACGGTATGGATCAATGAGGAAAGAAGGAATTTGTGACTTGTGAAGAACGAAACCGAAAGTTCTGAGAAGGGAGAGGGTCAAGTAGAGAACACTGACCGTAAAAGAACCAAAGGGAATGACCAAAAGAGGAGGACAGTCACTGGAGATTAGTATGGCAGTAGTCTCGCGACAGGAACTTTCAGTAGAACAGAAATTAATCTAGTCCGAGGAGTCACTAGAGTACAGAAGAAGACCGAAATTTATGGTATGATATAAATCTGTTGAATGATTAGATGTAGGCGTCCGAATTGGAGAGGGGACTTGAGGTCGGGTTATAAATTAAAGGAGGAACCCTACAGATGGTACCTATAATTTGTATTTACAGGGATTCGGATGACTGGTTACGGAACAGGTAGGAGGAGTAAAGAGTTCGGTCCTTTGGACGTCAGTAGGTACCGTCAAAGAAAGTGTGTAGTTTAGGTTTTAGAACCATCTGGGAAGACGAAACTGTAGTCTACATACGTCTGAGACTGGTAAAAAGTGATAAAGGTAATAACGGTAGGACCAGATTCGGTTTCGATAAAACACACAATCAGTGAGTCAACATAGGTTGAGAGACACTGGGGTACCTAACATCGAGTGGTACGAGAGGACAGGTACCTTAAGAGGTCCGTTCTTATGACCTCACCCAACGGAAAGAGAAGAGGTCCCCTAGAAGAATTGGGTCCCTAACTTGGACACAGAGGGTGTAACGACCGTCCAAGAAATGAGAGACTTGGTAACCCCTTCGGGTTCGATGAAACGGACCTAAAAATCTTCTCACAGGAGTCACTATGTGAACAAAGGTATGAAGTGGGAGATCAGAGGTATATCTCGGTTCCATCAGTCAAATTTTGATTTTCGATTTAGTGTGGTGTCAAGGTAAGTTTGGGAGGTCACCAAAAGATAGTTTCATAACACCGATTCATCGGACTCTGTAGAACTAAGAGACGATAAAGATAGAGAGACTGGAGTGGACCAGGAGAGAGGGAGTGAAGGAGATAGTATCAGTACGACTAGAGGTACAGTAAGGAGTCTGTGTTCTTAGTTCCAGATGAAGTCTGATAGTGTACGTAAGGAGCAAAGGACCCTGTGAGAAGTATGTCTATGGATGTACTGATCGAAGGGACCATCGAGTCGACCATTTCTTAGGTGGACGTTACGTCCATCCAGACCAAGTTTTCTTAGGTGGACGTTACGTCCATCAAGACCAAGTTAAGGACCCAGTCCTTCTAGGGGACCTCTTCCCTATCCGATGGGAGGGGTCATAAGAACCCGAAGGGACCTCCGAGTCTACCATTTCTTAGGAGGTCGTTACGTCCTCTGGACTCAAGTCAGGGACCCGACTCTTTTAGAGGACCTCTTCCTTTACTGATGGGTGAGGTCATCTTAACGGACCGCTTAAGATCCTGTCTCCTCGGACCGTCCGAGGTCAGGTAGCACAACGTTTGTCATCCTGTGCACCTCGCTGAAAGTGAAGTGTACTGATCGAGGGTAAAAAGAAAATCCATAAATCAGTTTATAATGAAGGAGTCGTCAAGACGGAGATAGACAATAGTTCATCAAGAAAAATTTTTTAGGATGAAACCTCCAGTTTATTTTGTAAAATACATAAAACCCGTGACCTTTTACTGATTTTCGTTCACCTATGACTTCTTTCAGTTACGAACCTTCTTCTCTTCACAACGCACTGAAGGATCCAAAATCTCCAAATTAGAGTCCGGAATCAGACGGGACAAATCTAAATAATTTTGAGATAATGGTCCGGGTCTCAGAATGACCGAACTCCATCAGTGTCTGAAGAACCCTTTTAGGGTCTTTTTGTTGTTATAGTCGTTACCTCGGTCTCCTATCGGGTCTTAAGACAGACACTTATTTGAAACAGTTTTAGAGGTTACGACGACGACGATTCAGCGAAGTCAGAATCGGCTGGGGTCTCTGCCGTCGGGTGGTCCGAAGGGGTAGGGACCCTAAGAGGTCCGTTCTTGTGACCTCACCCGACGGTAAAGGAAGAGGTTACGTACTTTCACTTTTCACTTTCACTTCAGCGAATCAGCACAGGCTGAGTCGCTGGGGTACCTGACGTCGGATGCTTCGAGGAGACAGGACCCTAAAAGGTCCGTTCTCATGACCTCACCCCATGGTGAGACATTGTACGTTTACACCCAGTCTAAAGTTCATCGGTCAAACGGGACTTTCTCGACTCACTCTACACTCGACGTCTCCTCCGTTTACCTGTCAAACGTGTGTCGGGTTCACAAGAAGGGTGAATTTTTGTTTAGTCATGTGAAGTGTCCTTTTATAGTTTTAGAGTTGTTGTGTAAAGATTATGAGTCCAGTATTAGGTTTTAATAACCTGTGTACTTCTTTATCCTTTTTACCCTGAATAAGATTTTACATTTCTTTTAGTTACTTCTAGCGGTGGTTCTACTGGGTCTACAACATTAATCATCTATTCTTAAAAATTGGTCGGTAATACTTTTACAGGTTTCAACGTTTCTTTTGGTCCATGGATTACTTTTCTGTCTTTCGTTTAATATTTAAAAATAAATCTTTATCTTATCAAAAGATCTCTCTAAATCTTGAATTATTTTTTCTTTGTTAAGATCTTACATTTTTATGTCACAGACTTTAAACTTTCAACTGGCCGACGTGAAGTGTCAACTTACCTATACTGTCTTCACAGTTACTTGAAGTTATTTCTAATTATCTTTAATAGACATCTCGTCTCTCTTTTTACTAAATTTCTAGATTGTATACATATTATCATCAGGGTCTCTTTCTTGTCTCCCTATTACCTCGTCTTTTTTTTAAAACTTTTTTTTCACTGACTTTTAAAGGGGTTGTATCACTTTCTATCAATAGTGGAAGAGTCACTCCGGAAGAGTCTGGTCCAAAATTTTTACTTTGGAGAGTAGAGAAGTCATAAAGTATAGTAGGAAAGACGAAATAAAAAGGATACAGTGAATGGAGGTAGATTATATACTCTATACTATGTCCCAAATTACGTACTCCTGTTCGTAAAAATGTAAAAGTAACGACATGCGAGTAACAGATGTGGTTGTGGGTAGTACACCATCCCTAGTTTCTTTTAATGACTTACGACTTTTTTTACTTCGAATGACCATAAAGGTTGAATCTTATGTTTTAAAGATTCGTAGTAGGGACTCACATACCAGGACTACAAGTTTACTGTAATCCAGATACTTATACTGTACTATCCCCTCATACCTGGCACCAAAAAAGAGAGACTAAAGGGTTCAACGAAAAAACCTTGAGTAGTGTGACTTCAGTCACTCGACCACTGGGAAAGGACCTAAACCGATCAAACTTTCATCTAACTTCTTAAGTGGACTTAAGAACAGGCGAAAACAAATACATAGAGGGTTCAACAAGGGACCCCACCTTTGACTTTAGAGATTCCGTGCACATGTTTCAAACGTAAGTCTTCGTATAAGGATTGTGACACAATGTACATAGTCTTAAGTAGTTCACAGTCTACTTTGGACCCTTCGTCTACTTGTACAGGAGGTGGACTGTGGAAGGACGACACCGTGGTGGGGGCAGAGAAGGAGTCTATAGACTCAGCCTTGTTTTGCTAAATCCACTACGACTCAAGAGACACACGGTAGGGAGACCCACTTCCGTCTGTACACTGACCCGAACAGGTGGAACTACAGCACCTCGTGAGAGGACCCTCTGGGACCCTTCCTCCCGTCGAAGTGAGCCCACGTACAGGAGAGACACAGTCCAACTGGACGTCGACGAGGTCGGGACTAGAAGCATTTTTTCCGTTCACTAAACATTCCTTAGGTCCTCATACTAGTTGTGTTGGTTTGTCAGAGAAGGGAAAAGAGAAGGAAACAAAGAAGGTGATTTTTTTACATGATTAACAAACGGAGTCGGTCCGTGACATGATCTATCTTCACTAGGGACGGGGAGACCTCGTGTCTCAACTTCCCCCTAGATCCTTTTCTTTACCGACTAGTTATATGTCACATCAATCAATAGTATTCCGTCCCCAGGGGTGGAGACCCTAGATTACGGACTACTAGACTCCACCTTGACTATATTATTATTGTCTTTATTTCACGTGTTATTTACATTACGCGAACTTAATAGGGGTTTGTTAAAGGGAGGGACGACAGGTACCTTTTTAACAGAAGGGGATTGACCAGGGACCACGGTTTTTCCAACCCCTGGAGACAGTATTCTCTAGGTCCTTGTTTTACGTATTCTTGTGTATTGCCCGATGGACTGGATCAAAACACCCTTGTCTCTTCCGAAAGACCTTCTCCGACTGTGGATGTCTTTAATTGGTCGACTTTCTTTCTCTTATTCTTTCTCCTCCGTTCCTCCGCTCCAGATCGTGTCTTCGTCTCCCACGGTCCACACAGGTCTTATGCTCGTAACGAAACCAAACCGACCTCTAACGTTATAACCTCACTCCTTCATGTCCTTCTCTTTTACGGTTTATTTGTCTCCCCGAGGGACAGACTTTCCTACCCTTTCGTAATCGTTTTATCGATATGTATCAGAAACAAGAGTCTCGTTCCCTTCATTAACTCCTTAGAAACCGTCTCACTACTCCGCCAGTCCAAAATAAAATCCTTTTAAAAGAGTGGTACAACACACTTTACACAAACACACACGACACGTTTTGACCTCCTCCCTTCTTTCCTACCCACCCTCGACAACCTGATTAGTTTCCGTTCTTTAAGACCCGGAACTTGATATCAAGTTCAACCCGTCTCCTTGTCTCTTATCTAAACTCTCTACAGATCCACCTATGGAATTGACACGAATAGTCACCTTAGACCTTTAATTAAAACCGACGAGGACAAGTTTTCTAAATTCCACGTTTGGGAAATTCCCGAAGCCATTTTCTGACGGGTGACCGGTTAACATGAACATCAGTCCCGATCAACTTCTCTGCCTATACTTGGTCCCTTCTAACTCCGTTAGGATTCTCGAACTCGGACCTCGTTACGAGCTCCCCGATCTCCATTTCGATGTGAACTATCTGACACGATCTACCTCCGTCTTACCAGTCTTTCGTATCTCGAGGTCCTCATCCCTAGTCCTCGGTTCCCCCACTTCGTCCTTCAACTTCTACGATTCTCGTTCGTTCGTATCTCAACGAAAAGTTTCTCCATTCTGTCTTCCGTACGGCACCTTACTCAAAGTCTCTATATATTCCTTCTGACATCGACCGGAAAATTCTTCTCTGTTGGAAAACAGGAAAAGTAAAGTCGACAGAGGGAACTTGAAGAAGGTAACCAAAGTCCTGTGACCTTGGGACCCCATTTTAGGATGGGAAATAAAGTCAGTCGGTCCTCCACGAGACGGAAGACGAAGTCGACTGACTCCCCAAGAGACGGACTTTGAATCGATTCCGTCCGACGGGACGGGAGATGACGTCCGTCTGTTCTCACTGGCAAAGGAACAAAAGTAGGACGACCACACTTAAGGTCCGGAACACGGACGGGAGAAGGGTCCACAGAGTCACCTATTTCTTAGGTGGACGTTACGTCCTCTGTATCCTCTACGTCCAAGTTAGGGGACCTCCTCCCGTACCGTTGGGCGAGGTCATAAGAACGGACCTATTAGGGTACCTGTCTCCTCGGACCGCCCGATATCAGGTGCCCCAACGATTCTCAGCCAGTGTTGACTTCACTGACCCGTGTCAACGGACGGGAAGGAACGGAACCGAAGTCCATCTAAAAAGACTTACTGGGTCGGCCGAGACCATAAGGGCAAGACATAATCGTGTGCGTAACAGTACCGACTCGGGAGTAAGTGGAAGACACTCTTGCGAACAAAAGAGACAAACACACCTCAACTTGACAGACCGGTACGGTGAGACGTCCACCTCACAATTCACAACAAAGTAGTCATGACCCTAGGTACAAGACGAGGAAGATAAGAAGGTAAGGAGTCAGGAGTGAGTGTGGAACGAGACACACTATATATTGACACGGTCACTATATCTACTATATATATCAATATATATATATATTGACTCGATCATAACAACGAGAGAAAAAGATGGGAGAACTTGAACGAGAAAATAAAAGAGACCCAGTCTTTTGTGTCTGTAAGACCGGACGACCTCTTCTTTCTCTCCACTTAGAAAAAATGTCGAAAGGAAAATAATGAAAGACTAACCTGTCTTCAGATTTATTAACTTAAATGAAGAATTCTACGAAGATTTGAGGACTAATTTATACCTCTATCCTACCTACTAAACCTCGACCACTAAGATTTTATTAGGAATGTACTCTTTTTACTCTTTTATACTTTAAGTGAACTTTTTAAACACTAAGAGGATTTACGGTTCCTTTTTATATCGAACATGAGGTTCCTGATACTGGGTTATGGTATGGGTCAAGACAAAGAGTGTCGGATTATTATAAAAAGGGGAGTCTCCGGAGAGACGTTCCTGGGACCCTACAATCACTCAATATTCTGACCACACATACACACACACACGCACGCACGAATCAGTCAGTCAGTACAGGCTGAGACGCTGGAGTACCCGATATCGGGTGGTCCGAGAAAACAGGTACCCCTAAGAGATCCGTTCTTATGACCTCTACCAACGGTACGGGAGGGGGTCCCCTAGAAGGGTTGGGTTCCTACCTTGGGCAGAGGACGTGACGTCCGTCTAAGAAATGAGAGACTCGGTGGTCCGGGGTCAGTCACACTACTACGATAAATAATCAGGTCGAAGTCAGGTAAGACTTGAAGTCTCTTTCTGTTATCCGGTACAACGAGAAAGGAATTGACAGAATACAAAGACCTATCGTCGTTCCATTTAGTTGAGTTCGAACAGTATTTGAAGTAAAACGAGAACAGTAAAAACGAGGGAGAGTAAAAATAGAAGGTCGAGAGGTATGTAACGAAGAGGCTCATCTCCAACTTTAAAAGGGTCTTTATACCAAGTTCCGGTTCTTCTCCGTAAAACAATGAGATTCCTTCCGTGGTTCAATGGAAGACTTCTACTTCTCTACTTGGTACTTTTAGATCTCATCTCGGTTTGACCGGTCCAGTTCTCCTTTTATAAGAAATTCTACGGGACTCTATTGTGCAAATTCTATATAGACATAAACATAAGTATAGTAAGAGTTAAGAGTACAAGTGGGTTAACGAATAAAAAGAGACGCATTTAACAGTTAAATGTATTCTTCAATACTATTCTAGTTTAAGTAAAGAGACCCCGTAAAACTTTAAAATAACTTTTTGTATCGAAAGAAAAAGGAAAAATAAACACAAAATTACAAGGTGTATCGAATTACCATACTTGTACTGTCCTTTCTCTAAATTAAAAATAAGGATTCTCGAAACAAAACCATCTTAAACTACGTAATATTACATAACTCTTTGTAAATTGACGTATGAAGTCGTCGTTATACTTTTTAAGTTTTTTACTTAAAAGACTGTGGTTTACGATGTAATGTCCTTTTAATGAGAAGACTTTCCTATTGTAAAAGTGAAGGGATTCACTTTTTATATATTTATTGAACAAGGTCAAACAACTTTCCATTTTGTTTATAAACAAAATTTAACCTTGGTACATCTTTGTTTAACCCATTAACGCTATAAAACACTCACATTACTGTAAAGTCGGAAGATGACAATAAAATTGAGTAAAAAATTTTTTTGTAAGAAAAATGAAGAGATATAAAGTTTTACAATTTTTTCTAGGTCCCTTTGATCCTTTATCCTATTTCAGTTTGTGTATTAAACATGAAAGGAAAATAAAGATCAATGAAGAAAAATGTGACACTGTACTATCTTCTCCCTTTTATTAATTACAAATAAGTATCTGATATAGACGTAAACCCGGACACGATTGGTAAGGGTACAATAGGGTAAAATCGAAGACCTTAACAAGTGATCAAGATTAATAAGGGTGAAAAGTACCCTTCTTCGACTTCGTGTTCAAGTGTGTCGATGAACCACTTCTCGATCCAAAACTTTAGTCTTGAGACTAAAGTTTTACACAAGAGACCTGTCGAGGTACATTTTACTACTTTAATCTCGTGAGGGATTGTGATATTCTTTTTTAGCTGAGTTTTACCTAACTTCTGGATTTTTATTCCGACCTATAATATTTTGAGAATCTCCTTTTGAATACGTCTTGTGAGAGACTGTATTTAACTTCGTTCTAGTAAAAACTAGGTGGAGGATCTTATTACTTTTATTTTTGTTTTTATTTGTTTACTCTGGATGTATTTGGATTTTCGAAAATATGTCGTTCCTTTGATATTTGTTTTATTTCTATGTTGGGTGTCTTACCCTCTTTTATAAATGTTTAATTTGTTAACTGTACCTTGGGTCCACAAGGTGTGACGTCCGTCTAACAAATAGCAGACTCGGTGGTCCCTTCGGATTCTTATGACCGCACATATCGGATAGGAAAGAGGTCACCGAGAAGGGGTGGGTCTTTAACTCGGTCCCAGAGGACGTAACGTCCACCTAAGAAATGGTCGACTCAACAGTCCCAGCCAAACACTATAAAGAGACCCGTTTGAACTAAGGTCGAACACGAAGTAGGTCGAGTACTACATTAGATGTATATTCAATTTATTAGTCCCACTGTTATATGTCGGAACTACATAGAGAAAGGGTTAAACCTTGGTCAGACAACAAGATGCACGTCAAGATTGACAACGAAAAACTGGACGTGTGTCTAAAGAGTCGTTAGTCCATTCCACCAGACCATAAGGGTAGAGATTCTTAAAGGTCAAACAACACTAGGTGTATCAGTTTCCCAAACCGTATCAGTTACTTCGTCTTCATCTACCAAAAGACCTTAAAAGAATGAAAAAGATACTAGGTTGTCTAAAACCGTTAAACTTCAGACCAAAGAAACGGAAAAGACTTAGGTCGACTTGTAGACTTTCAAGAGGCAAGTGTATGACAAATTCGGATCGAACCTCCTAAAACTAGTACTGGAACGTACGTATGTAAGTCAAGTCAAGTCAAGTCGAGTCAAGTCAAGTCAGTGAGTCAGTACAGACTGAGAAACACTGGAGTAACTGACGTCGTGTGGTCCGAAGGGACAGGTAGTGGTTGAGGACGAGTTTGAGTAATTCAACTCACTAACTCAACTGAGTATATGTAACTCAACCCCTACGGTACGTTGGTAGAGTAGGAGACAACACGGGAAGTGGAGGACGGAAGTTAGAAAGGGTCGTAGTCCCCGAAAAGTTTACTCAGTCAAGAAGTGTAGTCCACCGGTCTTATAACCTAAAAAGTCGAAGTCGTAGTCAGGAAGGTTACTTATAAGTCCTGACTAAAGGAAATCCTACCTGACCAACATAGAGGAACGTCAGGTTCCCTGAGAGTTCTCAGAAGAGGTTGTGGTGTCAAGTTTTCGTAGTTAAGAAGCCGGGAGTCAAAAGAAATATCAGGTTGAGAGTGTAGGTATGTACTGATGACCTTTTTGGTATCGGAATTGATCTACCTTGAAACAACCGTTTCATTATATAGACGAAAAATTATACAACAGATCTAACCAGTGTTGAAAAGAAGGTTCCTCGTTCCCAGAAAATTAAAGTACCGACGTCAGTGGTAGACGTCACTAAAACCTCGGGGGTTTTTATTTCAGACTGTGACAAAGGGTAGATAAAAGGTACTTCACTACCCTGGTCTACGGTACTAGAATAAAAAGACTTACAACTCAAAATTCGATTGAAAAAGTGAAAGAAGAAAGTGAAAATAATTCTCCGGAAATCAAGAAGAAATGAAAGATGGTATTATAGACAGTCTATAGACGTATAGACTGTAATGACTATAAAGAGGACCGTAAGAACTAAGGTCGAACACGAAGTAGGTCGGGTCGCAAAGAGTACTACATGAAACGTATATTCAATTTATTCGTCCCACTGTCATATGTCGGAACTACATGAGGAAAGGGATAAACCTTGGTCAGACAACAAAGTCCAGGTCAAGATTGACAACGAAGGACTGGACATATGTCTAAAGAATTCTCCGTCCAGTCCAGTCCACCAGACCATAAGGGTAGAGAACTTCTTAAAAGGTGTCAAACAACACCAGGTGTATTAGTTTCCAAAACCGTATCAGTTATTTTATCTTCATATATAAAAAGACCTTGAGAGAACGAAAAAGGTACTAGGTCACCTACAACTGTTAAACTAGAGACCAAGGAGACGGAAAAGATTTAGGTCGAACTTGTAGACCTTCAAGTACCAAGTGTATGACAACTTCCGACCGAACCTCTTAAAACTCGTAATGAAATGATTTCACACTCTACTCACGTTAACACNCATATATAAAAAGACCTTGAGAGAACGAAAAAGGTACTAGGTCACCTACAACTGTTAAACTAGAGACCAAGGAGACGGAAAAGATTTAGGTCGAACTTGTAGACCTTCAAGTACCAAGTGTATGACAACTTCCGACCGAACCTCTTAAAAATCGTAATGAAATGATTTCACACTCTACTCACGTTAACACGCCATCAAACTCGTAAGAAACCGTAACGGAAAGAAGCCCTAACCTTTCTTTTGACTGGAAAAGGTCAGGACACCGGTGACGACTCAAAAGGTTTAAACGACTGTATAACTCACGTCGTGACATTGTCGTAGTAATAAATCCTAAACTTTATTGAGTCATCTTAAGGTAATGGAGGTGATCGAAACAAGTATCACTACGAAGGATTCCGAGTGAACTGAAGTGTGAGGTTCTAAAGACCGAGAATCCACTCACTAGTGTGGTAACACCAATAGACCCAGTAATTCTAGAAAAAACATGTCAAGACACATAAGAACGTTCGAAAAGAATCATAGACGACGAAGACAATCCAGGTATGGCAAAGACAGGAAATAACTCGGGTAGAAACGTACTTTACAAGGAAAACATAGAGATTAAAAGAACTTCTCTAGAGATCAGAAAAGGTAACATAACAAAGAGAGATAAAGAAACGTGACTAGTGACTCCTTCCGTAAGAATAGAGAGGAACGATAAGAAACCTTGAGACGTAAGTCTACCGACATAGAAGGGAAAAGAGGAAACGGAAAGGGAAGAGAAGGAAAGTATCGATAAACATTCCGGAGGAGTCTGTTGGTAAAACGGAAAATACGTAAAGAAAAAGAACCCCTACGAAAACTAGTGGTGAGGACATGTCACAATACTTGGAGGTAGCTATCAATAAGTCCGTGAGACAAATAGTCTAGATTAGGGAACTAGATAAACAATGAAGGTGACATATTAGTCTTCCCTAAATTGAATCCAGTATGGACTCACCGGATCACCATAAGGGATGAAAGAAGTTAAATTTAGACTTAAAACGTTATTCCTCAAGTACTAGACTTTGTATAAGTGGAGGACAGAATAAAAACTACTAACATATCTCGAAAAGGTAGAAACCGACTTTTCTTATATTAGTTATAATAAAGACATAACTGGTAGACCACTATAGGAACACATCTCAGTAGAGGACACAATAACCTTCTCCCACGAAAATACTGGTCACACAAGAAAACAGTTTTGAGACAATCGGAAACGGAACGAAGTAAAACATAAGGTTCCGGTTTGAACGGGCAATGAGGTCTATAGAGAACTGAAGGATGAAAACGTAAGGCCAGGAGGTACTACTTTTCCTGCAGAAAAAACACACACACACACAATCAAGACATTCAAGAATATCCAGAAATATCTTGATAAGTTGAAGTCGAAGAAACCGTAATCACCAACTCCGTATCTGATCTGATTACACCATAATTATGTATATATGTAAACTTATAACGAGTCGGTTTTTCTTACTTTATTACGGTAAACGTCGTCGTACCTATTTGGATCTCTAACAGTATGACTCACTTTATTCAGTCTTTCTCTTTCTGTATAGTTTACTATAACGAATATGCACCTTAGGATTTATTTTTCATTCCATGTTTACTTAAATAAATATTTTGTCTTTATCTTAGTGTCTACCTCTTTTGTGTGAATACCAATGACCCCTCCCTCCCTATTTAACCCTCCAAACCTGACTGTATATGTCTGACGACGACGACGATTCAGTGAAGTCAGCACAGGTTGAGACGCTGGGGTCTCTACCGTCGGGTGGTCCGAGGGGGTAGGGACCCTAAGAGGTCCGTTCTTGTGACCTCACCCAACGGTAAAGGAAGAGGTTACGTACTTTCACTTTTCACTTTCACTTCAGCGAGTCAACACAGACTGAGTCGCTGGGGTAGCTGACGTCGGGTGGTCCGAGGAGGTAGGTACCCTAAGAGATCCGTTCTCATGACCTCACCCTACAGTAGCGGAAGAGGATGATACGTAGGTTGTCTATCGAATATTCCTGGTTGACATATCGTATCCTTTGGGAAGAGTTATAAGACATTACCAGATATACCCTTTTCTTGGGTTGACTAAGTGAAATGACAGTTGGACTTTGATTGTCTCGTAACATTTAGTTGACGTGAAGTTATTTTAAAAAAATTTTACACGAGAGTTATGACACGATCAAAATAGGAAATGAGATAGGACTCAGTATTAAGTGACTTTCGACGAAATCATAAGTTCATCTTAAGGTTAAATTACTCGAGATTAACTGTATTTTTTAGTGAGGAGTATTTTTACCTTCAAATTACATTTTACTACGTCTCCTCTTAAAGAGAAACAAATAATTAAACAAAAAATTGGACCTCTTTTACAAATTATAGTGGTCATCAAACTTCATTTAATTGTCTTCTTTCCGATACCATATTTTTTATTACTAAACAACGAAGGGAACGTCACCACGGACATACTTATTGAGTTGACAAACTAATGAAGAGAAAAGGAATAAGTTGTTAACAATACGTAAATACGAGTTTTTACAGAAGTATTATCTTTTTAATACGACTATTCGATGGTAGGTCTCCATTGATTACGATTGTAAAAGGAGATCTAAACACACTTATATACATTAAACAAATATCTTTAATCTATAGATGGGATGATAAATTTTATAATTAAAAAGGGTGAATTCTTAGGGGGGTTATAAGAAAGATACGATATTTCACTGTAGATTACGTGAAATCTTTAATTAATCATAAGGTATTATTCTTACCATGTATTTAATAAGTCGGATGCAACCTGTAAGTAACAACAAAGGTTACAAAAATAAATGTTTGACGACAATTTTCACAGGTACAGGTACATAGTAATGTATGTAGAGACTAATTGGTAATCATATCTAATGGTTCACGTCAAGAAAATCTGCGTTGTCCCTTGAGAGAGTAAAAATTTATGATGTCCTTTTCATATAAAACCACCGTTAACATAAGTTCTAAGTTTAACTAGATATATTACTGTTCCGTAACAACAGAGTCCTACCTTTATCTAGAAACTCTCATTGTTTAAAAACCTTTGTAATAACTTTACAAGGTTGGGACTTAAAAATTAGTGACTGAACAACTCGATATTCCTTGTAAGAATAGAAGTCTACTCCTGTAATAATAAGTAAATTGTAGAGACAGTAAGGAATTACAAACTTCAGGAAGTCTTAGTTTTGACACAAGAAAAGTCTAAATACAGGATCGTAGATCGTGGTACGAAAAGAATCTTGTGTACAGGTCATTTACAAATACATTTACACCTGTTTTTAATCCACAACTCATCGATTTTTAAATGATTTCCAGTTTGTCGATTAAGTTCCACCTCGAGTGTGAACTTGGGTAATGAGAATTGAAGATTGAGACACGAAGAGTGAAAATGGTCACGGAGTCGGACCCAATCCGACTCCGTTATTAAACCCACGAGGATGAAATACTCCTTCAAGATAGAGACCCTTTGTCTTTTCTCCTCTTCCCCTTACTCCGTTCTTTCCATCCTTGTATTAATACACGTATGCAATAGTTCCTGGGGTGAAAACCAAGATCACATCGACTGACGAACTACAGTACTCTAGTAAAAGACCCTTCCGTCGTCGTGAAGTCCTGTCAAGTGACCACCCTCCATCCCTCTGTTCACATGGACGGTCGACGTCAAACGATACCTCGTAATTAGAGATCTACACGTACCCACCCATGACTCGTCCGAGGAGACGTCACCCGTCACCCCCCCCCGTCCCGTGTGAGAACCCAACACAGGTGATTTCAGTCAACGAAACCCTCGACCCCATCTTGTTCACCGTCTTCAGAGGACTCTGTTCGTCGATTCTCCTAGACTAATCTCAGAAGTTCCACAGACTATGTTGGGTTTAATGTACGTCTAAGTGAATCATGTATTTATACTTTTTAGAACCTACACCACGACTTAAGTACCACCTATATAGGACCTTTTGTTCTGGAGGAAGGACAGGGGGTCCTCGAATGTTGAAATTCATTTTACGTCAAAAACCCGACTAGTCGATTCAGGGAAAAATAAGAGTGTAGACAGGAGTTGGGAAGAGATGGGATCAGACAAAAGGTCAACAAATCATCGACTCAGACTGAGAAACACTGGGGTACCTGAGATCGGGTGGTCCGCGGAGACAGGTACCCGAAGAGGTCCGTTCTTACGACCTCACTCATCGGTAAAGAAAGAGATCCCCTATAAGGACTGGGCCCCTAGTTTGGGTGCAGAAGACGTAAAGTCCGTCTAAGAAATGGTGACTCGGTGATCCCTTCGTAGGGACAAAAGTCCTCTTGACGTAAAAGGATCGTACCATCCAAACTGTTACTCCTGTGATCCCTCAAACTTCTCACCCTCTTCTCCCATCGGAGGAGAGTGGAAACGGTGTGGACGAAGACCATTGTAGAGGCCGTCGTTGACTTAGAAAAGACCTCACGGTCGAGTTCCGTAAGAAACGACACCAAGACCGCAGTACAAACCCGGACGGAGGACGTTATGGGATTAGCGGTTACAGGAAGGTCGGGGTCCTCACCATCACCGAAGGACGACAACGATTAAATGTCAAACAGAGTAACAGGGGATTAACCAAATGTTCGAGTAAATAGTGGCCCATTGGTCAAGGACCATAGTTAAGATAGACAAATACTCTGAACTCACCATAGGAAAAAGGATTGACCTGGAGTCACTTCTGTCAAAAAGGGTTCCTTTAGTTAGGTATTAGGAATTCTCAAAGTAACTAGTACGTCGTTTATTATTAGTCAATCTTATTGTCACTGTTCCCACTTATAATTGACAAGTGTCGGTCAATTACTTTTAGTAATCTCTTTATCCAAAAATTTACATCTAGTTTCGTTAAAATAAACTTCGGCACTCCTCAATTATATTTTGATACTAGATCTCCCTACTCGTATTAGAACAGTCCTACTTGTAAAAAGAAATACCTGTCTCTTGTGATCTTAAGTTTGTACATAAAACTTACGACTGAGAAATTAAAACTTTCTTTCGACGTACACATTTTGACTATTGTCCTTTTTTTTTTGATAATAAAAGAGAAACTGTAAGGTTATGAAAGTAAAGGAAGAAGACTTATACTCCGACCCATACCTCCCACTCTATACCTTTTCTAAAAATCCCTCCAGTCGAGAGAAAGAGGTGGATAACACGTCGGAGTTTACTAGACACACCTATTACGTTACGTTCGTAAACGTGTCGACTCCGTACCAGAATCTTTTTTTTTTATACCGTAAACCTCAAAAATATTTGAGATTCCTTATAATTATAATAACAATCGTAATATTAGATATAACTATAGACAGTAATAATCTACGAAATATATACAATAGAGTACTTAGAAGTGTTATAGGAAATTTGAACCATAGTAAACTGGATAAAATATCTACACATTTCGTTCCCTCCGTTTTATTATACGGGTCACAAAGTCTCTCTCATTTATGATCTCGACCCATAGTTTAGGTACAGATAACCTAGTCTGGGCAGAAAAAGGGGGGTGTGACACAGAGATGAGAGTGATGTATTTTGATGTAAAGATAAAATTATATCCTGGACTTTTATTTTTACTACTATCTTAACTATCATATATCTATCTAGAAAGATTTTGGATAATATCAAATTTAAAATGATACAGGGAACCTTCACCTCTTACACTTAATAAAAAGAACTGACAAGAGAAGACTTCCCTTTTCAAGATTCTTAACACTCTATCTCAAATATCTTCTATTACAAGTCTGGAGGATTAAAACACCACTCTTAGAAGTCAGGTCTCTATCTTTTACTAAGTCCGTTTCTTCAATGATGGAGAGTCTTAGAGGTAAGTTCCTGTCCGTAATCCATAAGTTACTCTGAAGTTGTCCCTTCTCCTCTTACCTCAAATTCACTTTGTGAACCTGTCCGGACGAATGATTAACGTCGTCTACCTGTAAAGGACAATGTAAATCGTTCCCAGGGGTCACACCTGACGAGGACGTACAAAGAAACTTTTAAGATTCTTTATTCCTGAGGACCCTCCTTCCTCTGTCAACTTCCACGATCTATAGACTTCCATGGTTATCCGAAGGAGAATCCTTTTAGTTGTGAAGACTAGTTGTGTACTCCTCTTAGGACGTTGAAGGATTTCCGCTAGAACCTGACTTTCCGGTTAACGGTGTTTGACCCTCTTTTAGTATCGTATCGAGGGTCAAATCAGAACCCTTGGACTAGTTCTTTATTCCACTAAAAGTTCCAGTAACACACATTATAGGAAAATACTTAGTAGAGTATTCGTTAAAAAGACTTCTCGACTTTCATCCTCAGTTTATATATAATACTAGGGTTCTTTCACTCATGGGTCCTGTTTACATTACAAAGATACGTCGGAGTCTTTACAGATTCTCAACTTTGGTCGATATTTAGAATAAATATGGATTCATACGATATTTGGTTAGGTAGTCTAAGACCCATATCACTAAAATCCGACTCTAATCCCAATTTGTCTGTACTTAACACTTTAACGGAAAATAAGTAAACATACTGGAACCCAGACACTGGATGAATTGACTATAATCAGAGTCAAAAAATTTAGAGATTTTACCCTCTATTATTATGGGAAACGAACCGATTACAGTAATCTCCACAGATCAGGTTGATTGTTTTCGATATAGCAAAGGAGACATTAATGTACTACATCAACGAGACTCTTTTTCCAATGTCACAGAGGGGGTAGTTAATTCCGTTAGACAGTGTGAACTAATTAAGTCGGGTGAGGTCACGTGAGTCGTTGAACTATGTGACTGTTTCCCTGTGGATGTATGGTTCCCTTACACGACGGAACCCATTATCAATTTCTTTAGTCGGCGACCAACAGTCATAAACTTTCAAGACAATAGGTTAATTTACAGACACCGATTACCCCAAGAACTATTCGATGTGTTTATCTGTTACTAAAAAGAGAACTAATTTCTCATTGTCACTTTATTAAAACGTTATATGAGTAATGTTTACACTGGTGTCATTCTTCCGTTCTTTTCCCGTCTTATAAACTTAATCAAAAACTATTTCTCTTTTAACTCACTGAAACGTACACTATAAAACGAAGTACCTATTGAAACGGACCGAAATCGGGAATCAACCTCTTCCTTTACCGTTGGGTGAGGTCATAAGAACGGATCTCTTAGGGCACCTGTCTCCTCGGACCACCCGACGACAGGTACCCCAGTGTGTCTCAACCTGTGCTGACTTCGCTGAATCGTACGTACGTACGTAACCTCTTCCTTTACCGTTGGTCGAGGTCATAAGAACGGACCTCATAGAGTCCCTGTCTCCTCGGACCACCCGACGGTAGATACCCCAACGTGTCTCAGTTTGTGCTGACTTCGCTGAATCGTCGTCGTCGTCGTCGTCGGGAATCAACCCGAAGGGACTACCGAGTCGTCATTGTTTAGACGGATGTTATGTCCTCTCCGTCCAAGTAAGGGACCGAACCATTCTAGGGGACCTCCTCCTTGATTGTTGGTGACGTCATAAGAACGGACCTCTTAGGGTGCCTATCTCCTTGGACCACCTGATGTCAGGTACCCCAGCGTTTTTTCAATTGCTGTCGCTGATTTGTCGTTGTTGTTTCGGGAATCAACGCAGAAATTAAGAATTTTGGTGGGACACCGTTAAACAAAGACAAGTCGACAGAAAGGGAAAGGGTAGGGTTCTCTTACCCTGGACAGCAACCCCTGGACAGTAACAGACAATCTACTCAGGGACGAAATTTGTCTTACCGTCACTTCTATGTTCTATCAACACAGTATTTTGAGTTACACCACTGTAAAAGGGGAAAACGAAACTACGACAAAATTATGTATTTTCATTATGTATGTGTCATGTGTTATAAATCTTAGCTCTTAGTACATTGTTTCCTTTATTGTAGTAAGTATTGGTCGACACCAGTAAAAATTTTGTTTTTTACTAAACTGAAGGTCCAAATCTTCGTAATTTGTTTCTTTCCTTACTACAAGAGTCTGCCGAACTACTTAACACATCACACCGAGATTCACTATCAGTGTCATTTTCTTTTATACCCCTTAGTTAGTCAGACTTCTTTTTATAGACGTCCGTTCTATGCATAGGTCAAAACAATTTTTAGTTTCGATAAAATTAAACACGAAAAATTAGTCTTTATCCTTTTCGGAGTAGTGCTAATTTACTTTACAATGTTCCTGATTTTATTTGTAATTATATAGTCTTGGTCTCATACCTTTAGTCTAGTGATAAACAAAAATTAACCCCACGTCAACGAAATGTTACAACATAATCAAAGACGACATGTTAATTCACTTAGTCGATATACATATGTGTATAGGGGAGGGAGAACCTAGGGAGGTTGGGGGATGGACGTGACGTAGGTAGAGACAGTAGTGTCTCGGGACTCGACTCGAGGGCCGTCTAGTGAATAACAAACATATCGTTGTATTAATAAGGTTAATCTTCATCTTTTTCGTAGTTCATGTAATTTAATTTTCATATTGGCAAAGGAACATGTCACAAGAAGTCCAAATTTTCAAATTTAAACAATAGTAATAGGGAATAATATTAATACTACGTTAATAACCGTAATAAATAATCTACACTAAAAAGGGTGAAATCTGTACTCCTTTTACTCCAAATCAGTTGATGAGTACAGGATTTTACTCAATGATAGGACACAACGTATAATACAACGTGGAAGACTGTCTAACGTTATAAAGGAATCTCATCTAGTGTACTTATGTAGTACATTAACTTACAATAGGTTGAGAACATCAAATTTTTATAAAAAAATTTAAACATCCTTTTTGAGTTTTCGAATCTCTCTCGGTATAACTATTTTACCTTTTTTTTTTATTTGTACTCAACTCTGATTAACCAGGTAGGTAGTACACGGTTAGAGACTTCGGTGAGGTGTCTTGGGACTCTTGACCAATTTTTGACGAGGGTGTTAAGCTAAACGACAATAAAAATAAATACCACAAACAAACTTCACTTTCTGTTTTCAATATTTACTTGTTACCTATCTATAAAATTTTTTCTTTTGAGACTGGGTGCTACACATCCAGACCTTTTGTTGGGTAAAAGATCTGATTGGTCGAATCCTTCTGTTGGATGACAGACGTTCAGTCTGAATGTCCTTAAGTCTGGTAACAGAGGTTGACCAATTGAGTCCTACGGTGATCTTTTGAGGACCTTACCAGTTGGGGGTTTACCGGTCCTGAACTAATTATTACCTACCGAAGGGATTAAAAACAGTGACGAAGGTTGAATCCCGGTTGATCTCTTTCGGTTCGTACCTGGGGATTAATTAGTGAGTCCTACGGAGTGAAGATCAATCGGGTGGAGGTTGAAAGGGTACGAAATTTGAGGGTTAGGCCCGTGTGGACTCTGAAGAAAAGAAAGGTGATATTTGGAAATGGTAAGAAGACGGACGGAGACTCGGAGACGGTTTTGTGTTCATTACGAGTGACTGTAAGAACGATAGAGTTCGAAACTTATTTATGTAACGAAAAGAGTAAAACCACTAGAAAATTTTTAAAAGGTGTGTTCTTCTCGAAATAATAAAAATAATTTTACTATGTACTAGTCATAGTTTTTCGAGTTCGTTATCTTCTCTCCTTTTATATCAGAGTAGTCGGTCTTTATTAGTGGTAGTGGTAATCTACTTATATTCTGGTCTATAAAGAAACACAGATGTTTGTCTGTTTATTCATAGTTATCTATCTAACTATCTTCTTATCCACGACTCTATCTACTTACCCTTACTAAAAGTATTTTACCGTAGTGTCTTGTGTAAGATAAAATTTAATTTAAATTATGTAATAAAATTCTTTCCTTTTATTTGTCTTCACTCGACTCACGGGTCATTGATAAAGAAGGAGTTTGTATATGATCAAGGATTATCTAATAGAATTTCTATCCATTTTTATCACACTTTTTCATTCTATACGTTCAGTGAGAAAACTTAAGACCTAGAGTTCAAATTACCATAGTTTACGGACGGAAATACTTTTTATCCTGTTTAAGTCTAATTGTAAAGAAGGAGGGTGTAAAAGGGAGTGTAGACTTATAGTCAATAAGTATAATCATATAAACAAAACAGTTTCAACCATTATAAATGTAATAAAAGATATGTTTATAGTCACCGACTGAAGACAACTTTAAACATCTAAGGTACTGACAAGATTTGGACGACGTAAAACAGTCGGAAAAACTAAGGGAGATAGAGAGAAGGAAAGAAAAAGAAAAAACGAAGTCCCATCACCGTCTCCGTTCTAATCCCCTTCGTAAGTATTTGAGGACTGTACCAGAAGAAACTGTTTCTTGACTTTGTGACTAAACGGGAGAAGGCTTAATAACAGTCTATAGGAGATGATACATATTAAAAAGTGGACCAACCTCCTTATAGAACAAAAAGATGGAAGTCAATTAAGTGAGTTATACATCCAAACCCTTTAACATAGGGACGACCGTAAAAGAATAAGACCGAGTGAGTAGTGTACCGTACTGTGAATAAGCATACTTAAACGGAAAAAAAAAAAAAAAAAAACCGTAAGGAGGAATGAGAAAATCAGATGAGACTTTTAATTTCTATATATTACTTTTAGAGATCATCAGTATATGTCTGAACTCTCAACCTGGTATTTCATCCGACTCGTGACTTCTTAACTACCAAAGTTTGACACCACGACCTCTTCTGAACTCTCAGGGAAATTGTCGTCCCTCTAGTTTGGTCAGTCAGGCTTTCCACTAGTTGGGACTTATGAGTAACTTTCCTGACTACGACTTCGACTTCGAGGTCATGAAACCAGTGGACTACGTTTTTCGACTGAGTAACCTTTTCTGGGACTACAACCCTTTCTCACTCCCGTCTTCCTCTTCCCCTGGTGTCTCCTACTTTACCAACCTACAGTAGTGACTAAGTTACCTGTACTCAAACTCGTTTGAGGTCCTCTGTCACTTTCTGTCCCTTCGGACCACACGAAGTCAGATACCCCGAGTGGAAGAAAGGGGTTCCACCAAGAGTCCTCGGTCATTAACATCATTTTTACAATCTTAGACGTGGTTCAGTACGAGTCTAAAGGATGTAGAAGGGAGTTAGATGGCGAAAAGTTTCAACTATTGAAAACGTTGAAAACTTGAAGGGGGTAAAAGGACGAAAGACGAAAGTAAAAAGGTCACAACCTACCCTCTCAGTCATCTGAATTTGTAGTCCTCGTAACCTACCCTCACCATATACTTAAGAAATACAACCACCAGTGATTGGAAACTCACTCCTCGTCTCTAAGAGTACTTTCCACGTCTCAAAAACTTCCTCCAAAAGTTTACGTAAACGTAAGGTTTTTAACAGACGTCCGACTTATTTTTGTCATGAATACATAATCATATAAAGTTTACTTAAGTCCACGACAAAATACCACTTATTTTACCTTTCATTAAATTTACGTAATGACTTAAGAAATATCGAGAAACAGTAATACATAAATCCACTCCGTTATATCTTCATGATTCGTCGACGTCTGTCTTTCGGTACAGTGTACATTGGAACTCTTTCAATAAATTGATGACACTCGGGGCGGTATTTCACTCAATTATTATCACAGACAGAATGTTCCAACAATATTCGGATTTCATTTATTAGGTACGTTTCGGAAACAGCACTACGGTCAATGGAGTACTCGTGAGTTACAGTCACTGATGTCAACGTTAGTTACCTATGATAGTATACTTCTAGATTATTAACAAACCTTCTCCTATAAGAATAAAATTACAACCTTTAGTGTCGTCCCGGTCTATTCGGAAAACTAAGAAACCTGTACCGAATAGATGAAGGTAATCTAATTTAATGTATTCACGAAGTCGACGTTCTTTTACATAACTTGTACAAAGGTTTCTTTGTTTCGATTACCGTCAAATCGTACATCGTATACCGTAGATAAACTTACGTACTCTACGGGGTCTAACTAAAGGTCTTCGTCTGTGACTGAACTTCTAATCGTACTCCTTAAAATAAACCTCCCAAGAGTCCTGGTTATGTCACCTTCCTTTCCCTTCTTTTATAACCCGTCTTCTTCTTCACTCCATAACTAAGTCAAAAAAAATTTCTAAAAAACCTACACTTGGTAAAAAATTTCAAGAATAACTTAAACAGAAGTTATAACGAAGACAAAGCACAAAACTTAAAACCCCGGGGTTCCGTACACCCTAGAATCAAGCGACTGGTCCCAAACTTGGGTGTGGGGAACATGACCTTCCATTTTAGAATTGGTGACCTGGTGGTACCTTTAGGGATTAAGTTAAAGTTCCTTCCGGTATCGACTGAGGGTGTCTCTCGAGACTTCAATACTATCGGGTGGTTTCACCAGAGTCCAACACTGTTCCTCCCGACATGGAAATGTAAGAGTGTGACTGGTCACGAACGTGCGGTCTGCGTACGTACGGTGAACGTAAGGAGACGAACTCCGTTGACAGGAGTCAACTCCCATCAAAGACCACTCCCGAGTCGAACTTCCTGACTGTCGACCATCAGAGGACCGTCCACCCCCGTTTTCAAGAAGTCCAGACTTCCCCCCAAACTCACCTGGGTTGTCTTAGGAGAGGTAATCGATACCGGACGAGAACTTTTTAGTACACAAGAGAAGAGTTTTATCAAGACTTTACCGTAAGTTTTATTTAAAGTCTCGATCAAATGAACGACGAAATTTTGTACGTAGATTGATGATAAAAATAACATATTAGACTAGTACTGTACTTTATCTATTATTTATATAGTTACAAAACAAGTCACCTTTACGTAAATTAAAAACTAATTGTACCAAACTCTACAACTGACATCTACGACGTAACTCAGACTAACTTGGACCGACATGTAGATATAAAATTTCTGATACACATGTATACACACATAAACGTGTGTATATAAGTCTAGACAAAACACTCGTTCGAACTAAAAATGTACATATATATTCTCGTCGTAAAAAAGAGTCCAGTCACAGTCTGTGACATCCTTTGTATTTCTTAGTCTTCGTAGGGTCAGGAGTCCCTTGATTCTCCTCTATTTTGTAGACGTGTCACTAACAAACATCGTCTGGTGAGAGTTTTTAGTCAGGACCTATAAGTAACCTTCCTGACTACGACTTCGACTTTGAGGTTATGAAACCGGTGGACTACGTTTCTCCACTGAGTAAATTTTTCTGGGACTACGACCCTTTTTGACTCCCGTCCTCCTCTTTCCCTTCTGTCTTACTCTACCAACCTACCGTAGTGGCTGAGTTACCTGTACCCAAACCCACCTGAGGCCCTCAACCACTACCTGTCCCTCCGGACCTCACGACGTCAAGTACCCCAGTGTTTCTCAGCCTGCACTGACTCGCTGACTTGACTTGACTTGAAAGTTTTTCTGAATTCTCCGGACCGTACCTGTATTGTCCTACCTATCTTCTCGTCGCATAAGTCCTCCTCCGACACACATCGGGTTAAGTTCAGGGTCGAGACAATGGAGGATTGAGACACTATAATCTGTTGCATGAACTGACAAACACGGAGTGAAAGGAATAGACACTTTACCCAAATTATCATGGTCATGATGTCCCAACAATCCTCCCAATGGATTCAATTGTATGTCCATACTCAAAACAGATACTAGGTTACGTTCTTTGCACTAGGAAAAAAGAAATTTTATTAGTCTAATTACATGAGTCTTGAGGAGGGATGGACTCAGTCTTAACTTTAAATACAAAAACGTCGTTTAGATCTCAACATACTCTTAGTGTTATAAAACAACAACAATTTAGACGTTTCTTAGAGGAAAAGGAAAAATTTGACTTGTTATCAATTAAATGTCATCACACGATCAACATCCATATGTCGTTTCACTAAGTCAATACATACACACATAAATACATCGTATAAGAAAAAGTCTAAGAAGTTGTAATATCCAATAATGTTCTATTACTTGTATTGGACACGATATGTTATTTAGGAAACCGAATAAATAAAATATATATCACCCTACATAGACGAAAAGAGACAGACTGAATGAAGTTAATCGTATTATAGGTGATTCAGGTAGGTAAAACATGTTTACCGTTATAAAGTAAGAAAAAATATCGACTCACTATAAGGTAACACATATATAGATGAGTGTCTAAGTGTCCCTTTGGACCGTACGATGTCAGGTACCCCAGTACATCTCAGTCTGTGCTGAACCACTGACTGTTGTTGAAGAAATGGGTAAGTGGACAACCATCTGTAAATCTAACGAAGGTATAGAATCCACAACATTTATCACGACGATACTTGTAATATATATAATTATAGAAAAGTTTAATCTCAAAAACAGAAAAGGTCTATTTACGGACCCTCACCCTAACGACCTAGTAAACAATTGATATAAACATCAAAAAAAAAATTTCCTTCGCGGTGTAGTAAAAGGTATCACCAACACGGTTAAATGTAGGAGTGAGTGTCACATCCTCACAGGGAAAATAGGGATGAGAGAGATTGATTAACTCCTAGTGTTATCACTCCTTATGAACTTCTTGTCGGAAGACCAGACGTCCCGTGTGACAAGTAGTGACAGTGTACGTGAAGGAGACGAGGGATAGTTTCCCCTTAAATCTAAAAAAAAAAAAACTCCGATTTTCGCTGTATGACATCAGAGACTGGAAGAGTCTGTGTGGAACGACACTAGAGTAGACTCTGACCGTAGAAGGACCAACATCTGGTACCTCGTCGGGTAGTAAGAGGTAGTGAAGACTTGAAAGGTCTGATGAGGAGGGGGTAAGAGGTCTTTTTCAGAAAGTTTTGGAAAGAACAGATTCCCGATTAAGTAAAGGAAAGGGTTAGGATCCCACAATGCTCCAAGTCTATACGAAGACAGTTTTACTACGACAAGGTAAGGGTCTCTTTCTTATAACCCGTCCGACTTACACTTGAGTTTCTTCCGTTCACAAGACAACTCACTACCCTTCCCTCCAATAGACATTTCGTTACTAAACTTCTCAATATTGTAGTTTACTTTAGAACCTGATAAGTCTATGTTGAGTTCACCTTCATTCAACCTTTTACTTCTTTAAATCTTCATCTCCTCTCCTTAGAATAATCTTCTTTTCTTTATTACCTTAGGATTTATAAATCGGTAGCGAATGTAATACTAATAGTGTAGATTATGGAACTACTCGTAGACTTTTCGACTTACTTTTATTTTACGATAACATGTAAATTAAAAAATAATTTTCTGTAATTTAATATCTCGTGTAAGTTAATTATATATAAAAACTAAGTAATTGTAACTTGAGTACCGATTGTTATAATGTTGAGTACTACCTTGTTTCGAATAGATTGTGTGCAAAAGAGATATTCTATGAAGTGCCGGAAGAACCTGAACTCTTGTCGTCGTGATAAGAACCCCCGGTAAACTTTGTCTCTTTAGTGGTTGTTTTTCATTTTTCCTTTACGTTTGTTATAGTGTGATTTTTCTGACTCTTATTTCCGTGAGATATCATCCTCTCGACTTTGTCTCTCTTGAAATGGAATAAACTGGAGTCGACCCTGATACACGTAACACACTTGGTTTCTAGTTTAACGGTTGTAGGTAACCTAGTAGTTTTTCGTTCTCTCAAGGTCTTTGTGTAGATGAAGACGAAATAATTGATACGGTTTCGGAAACTGACACACCTAGTGTTATTTGACACCTTTTAAGAAGTACTCTACCCTTATGGTCTGGTGGACTGGACGGAGGACTCTTTAGATACACGTCCAGTCCTTCGTTGTCAATCTTGACCTGTACCTTGTTGTCTGACCAAGGTTTAGTCCTTTCCTCATGTAGTTCCGACATATAACCATGGGACGAATAAATTGAATATACCGTTCATGTAACCCGACCTACTTCGTGTTCGACCTTAATTCAGGACCCTCTTTATAGTTATTTTAGTATATACGTCTACTGTAATGGGAATATCGTCTTTTACTTCTTGATTTCTCGGAGAACTACTTTCACTTTCTCCTCTCACTTTTTCAACCGAATTTCGAGTTGTAAGTCTTTTGTTTGTAGTACCGTAGACCAGGGTAGTCAGTACCGTTTATTTACCCCCTTTGTTACCTTTGTCACAGTCTGAAATAAAAAAACCCGAGATTATAGTGACGTCTACCACCGACGTCGGTACTTTAATTTTCTATGAATGAGGAACTTTCTTTTCAATACTGATTGGATCTGTCTTATAATTTTTCGTCTCTGTAATGAAACGGTTGTTTCCAGACAGATCAGTTTCGATACCAAAAAGGTAATCAGTACATACCTACACTCTCAACCTGACACTTCTGTCGACTCGTGACTTCTTAACTACGAAAACTTGACACCACAACCTCTTCTGAGAACTCTCATGAAACACGACGTTCCTCCAGGTTGGTTAGGTAGGATTTTCTTTAGTAAGGACTTATAAGTGACCTTCCTGACTACAACTTCGACTTTGAGGTTATGGGACCGGTGGACTACGCTTCTTGACTAAGTAAACTTTTCTGGGACTACGACCCTTTCTAACTTGCGTCCTCCTCTTCCCCTGCTGTCTCCTACTCTACCAACCTACCGTAGTGGTCGAGTTTCCTGTACTCAAACTCATTTGAGGTCCTCCACCACTACCTGTCCCTCCGGACCGCACGATGTCAGGTACCCCAGCGTTTCTCAACCTGTGCTGACTCGCTAACTTGACTTGACTTGACTCGTATAGGTACTTACGGGTGTTTACAACCCCAATGTTTATTTAAAATCACTTATCCGTTTAAGAGTCTATGTCTCATACATTTAGTACTACTAGGAAACATGAACCTTTATTTATAAATGACCCACGGGGGTTTCCTCATTATATCGGCATAAAAATTTCAAGTCAATAAACTTATAAAATTCCGTGAAATCATTGCATCACGAGTTTTAAGAGGTTCGGTCCGAAGTCGTTATACATTTGACACTTGAAGGACTACAAGTTCGACCAAAATCTTTTCCGTCTCCTTGGTCTCTAGTTTAACGGTTGTAGACGACCTAGTAGTTTTTTCGTTCTCTCAAGGTCTTTTTGTAGAGAAAGACGAAATAACTGATACGGTTTCGGAAACTGACACACCTAGTGTTATTTGACACCTTTTAAGATTTTCTCTACTCTTATGGTCTGGTGGACTGGACGGAGAACTCTTTAGACATACGTCCAGTCCTTCGTTGTCAATCTTGTCCTGTACCTTGTTGTCTGACCAAAGTTTATCCTTTTCCTCATACAGTTCCGACACATAACAGTGGGACGAATAAATTGAATATACGTCTCATGTACTACTCTTTGCGACCTGACCTTCTTTGTGTTCGACCTTACTTCTAACGGCCCTCTTTATAGTTAGTGGAGTCTATACGTCTACTGTGGTGGGAATACCGTCTTTCACTTCTCCTTGATTTTTCGGAGAACTACTTTCACTTTCTCCTCTCACTTTTTCAACCGAATTTCGAGTTGTAAGTCTTTTGCTTCCAGTACCGTAGACCAGGGTAGTGAAGTACCCTTTATCTACCCCTTTGTCACCTTTGTCGTAGTCTGAAATGAAAAAACCCGAGGTTTTAGTGACGTCTACCACTGACGTCGGTACTTTACTTTTCTGTGAATGAGGAACCTTCTTTTCAATACTGGTTGGATTTATCATATAAGTTTTCGTCTCTGTAATGAAACGGCTGATTCAAGGCAGATCAGTTCCGATACCAAAAAGGTCATCAGTACATACCTGTACTCTCAACCTGACACTTCTTCCGCCTCACGGTTTCTTAACTACGAAAACTTGACACCACAACCTCTTCTGAGAACTCTCAGGGAACCTGCGTTCCTCTAGGTTGGTCAGGTAAGACTTCCTCTAGTCGGGACCCTAAAGAAACCTTCCTTACTACGATTTCGACTTTGAGGTCATGAAACCGGTGGAGTACGCTTCACAACTGAGTAACCTTTTCTGACACTACGACCCTCCCTAACCCCCGTCCTCCTCTTCCCCTGCTGTCTCCTACTCTACCGACCTACCGTAGTGACTGAACTACCTGCACTCAGACTCACTTGAGGCCCTCAACCACTACCTGTCCCTCCGGACCGCACGACGCTAAGTACCCCAGCGTTTCTCAGTCTGTACTGACTCACTTACTTGACTTGACTTCCGTGAAATCTAACCCAATATTAATAAGTCAGACCTCATAATTAAAACCCTCCTTAGAATTTCTAGTCAGAAGAGTGAAATATCTATTTCTACTTATGGTCTCTCTTTTCCGTTGAAAGGGTTTCAACGTAACATTTAGTGTATCACAGTTTTATCCTGATTTTAGAGAATAGGGAGTAGGATTCGGGAAAAGAAAAAAAAAAAATTTATGTTACATCGTACACAAAAAGTTTTACTTATCATTTTGACTCTAACATAGTTACTAACCTATGTTAAGGATAAACTAAAGTAGGGGGGAGGGGTGGTTTTCACTCAAGTCGAATCGTTTTCGTCACTCGTAACTATCAGTCAGAACTAATAGGTATAATAGTGACCGTCTATAAGAGATCAAAAAATTTTAATTAAATAAATCAAAAACGACGTGACCAGAAGTAATGTCGTGCAGTCGAAAGAGATCCAGTCGTCCTTCGATGGAGAGAAACGTCACACGTCTAAAGAGTACCAGCACTGACGAGAAAAAAAACGTTTCGTGTCCAGACCTTATGTCCGAGTCATCAACACCGTGTACCTGGATGAACGAGACCCCGTACACCTTAGAAGGGTCTGATCCCTAGCTTGGACACAGGGGACGTGACCGTCCGTTTAAGAATTCGTGATCTAGTGGACCCTTCAGGATTATAAATTCAAATTGGTATAGTACATAACGTGGGTGTCTCTGCGTACGAGAGATGTATATTTGTTTGTTCAAAATCAGAAGTCGTATATGACACTCATTTCAGTTGATCCTTCCTAGAATTTACAACCAATTTTACTATTTTGTTTTAAATTCTTTTTAAAATAACATATATGTCATAGTTTTTAATTGAAACAAAAGTTGTAAAAATATGACATATAAGTATTTCGGAATTCATTCACAATCAACGAGTCAGCACGGACTGAGAAACGTTGGGGTACCTGACATCGGGTGGTCCGAGGAGACAGGTATTCTAAAAGGTCCGTTCCTATGACCGCACCTAACGGTAAAGGAAGAGGTCCCCTAGAAGGATTGGGTCCCTGACTTGGGCCCAGAGGACGTGACGTCCGTCTAAGAAATGGTTGACTCGTTGTTCCCTTCTAAATTTCGGAATTTGTAAGTTTATTGAGTGGAAGATTTTCTGATACCTATATATTGAGAAAATCCCGTGATTACTGGGTTCTTCTTGAATAACAGACAAAAGTTTAACCCTTATTAAATTTACAACTCTCCGACTAAAATTGTAACTACTATGCATCTATTTAGCTATCTATGCGTCTATCTTTATTACTATAGACTATGTTTTTATATAAATTAGTGAAAATATTCTATAAGACGACCTTACAAATCCATGAGTTCTGTAGAAACGAAGACCTAATTACTAAAAGTAAAACAAGAGTTAAACGATGTCATTGTTCTCTAGTTTAAAATTATAAGGTAACTCAACTTCAATGATTAATAAAGTCTTTCAGTCTCCCTTCCCCAAGACAGTTCCTTAACCAAACATATCGGACTTGATATAAGACTTCAGTATTTATATAAAAGAAATTACAAGAAGAATTTTGAACTGATGTTTAAATTCATACAGGATATCCAAAAAGACCTCCAAGGGTCCACCAAGTCACCACTTTCTTAGACCGACGTCACGTCATCTGTATTCTCTACGCTCAAGTCAGGGACCCAACTATTCCAGGGGACTTCTTCCTTTACCGTTGGGTGAAGTCATAAGACCGGATTTCTTAGGGTACCTGACTCCTCGGATCACCCGATATCAGGTGTCCCAACGTTTCTCAGTCTATACGGACTCATGTGTCGTGTATCGAAAAAGATTACCAAACCGTACCCAGTAATTGATAGGGTCCTAGGATTTATAAAGGACACGATCCTTTAGTTCCTACCTTGACTGTCTAACGACCTGGTTCTCAGTTTCTCCGGTCCCAGTTCTCTGGTGACTAAATAACTCCTTTAAAATAAACTCTTACCCTTAGTTATCCACTATTTTATTAAAAGGGAATTACGATAATCATTTAAATTTATAATTACTAAAAATTTCCTGATATAAGGGAATTAGTTCTTCCATTTCTGGTTGTATAACTTTTGACGTTATGTAATCACTTTTTTTTAACTTTATATATGTTTACCTTTCTATGAGGTACGAATACCTGACCCTCTTAGTTATAACAATTTTATAGTCATGATGAGTTGTGTTATATGTCCTAGTTACGTTAGAGATAGTCTTAAGGTTACTGTAAAAAATTATTCTATTTTGTTTATCAGGATTCTAAACATATCTTGATTTTTAGGACTTATCAGTTCCGTTAGAAATCTTTCCTCCATGTTACGAAGGATTAAAGTTTGATAACCAAACCGGTTTTTCAACAAAAAAAGGGTATTGTAGAATTGGATTATATAATGTTTCGATATCATTACCTTTGTTATCCTATAACCTTATTTTGGTCTGTGTATCTAGTTACTTTGTTTTGTCTCTCGGGTCTTTATTTAGGTAAGTATACCCAGTTGATTGAACGTCGTTTCCTCGGTTCTGTCATGTCACCCCCTTTCCTGTCAAAGAACTTATTTACAACAACCTCTTTGACCTGTTGGTGCACGTTTTCTTCCTTTGACGTGAGAATAGAATATGGTATGTGTTTTTAATTGTGTTTTACCTACTTTTTGAATTTACAATCTGGACTTTGGTATTTTCAGTAACCTTCTTTTGTCTGTCATTCGAGGAACTGTGCAGAACCTCTGCTAATAAAATCAGATTGTGGTTTTCACTTTCATTGTTTTCGTTTTCACTTATTCGTTCTGATGTCGTATGATTTTTTCGAAGACGTGTCGGTTCCTTTGGTGGTTGTTTTACTTTGGATGACTACCCCTCTTTTATAAATGTTTAGTATATTGAGCATTCACCGATTATAGGTTCTACATATTTATTGAGTTTCTTGAGTTTTCGTTTTGATTTTGTTATGTTAAATTTTTACTCTTCTAAACTTATCTACAAAAAGGTTTCTTCTATATGTCTACCGGTCATCCATGTACTTTTATACGAGTTGCGGCGATTGGTAGTCAAGTCAAGTCAAGTCAGTGAGTCAGTACATGCCGAGAAACGGTAGTCCCTTCATGTTTAGTTTTGGTGTCATTCTATAGGAGAATATAGACAATCCTACAGATGATAGTTTTTGTCTTCACGACTGTTCCTACGTCCCTTTTCCCTTTTGAACTCATGTTAACCACTCTTACATTTACCCGTGTCTGTAATACCTTTATCATACCCCAAAGGAGTTTTTTCAACTTTTATCTTGATGATACACTAGGTCGTTAAGGTGAAGACCCATATACAGGTCCACTTGACTTTTTCGTTTCTCTAGAAATTCTAGGTATTTACACACAGTCACCTACTTACCCATTCCTTTTATACTGTACATATGTTACCTTGAAATAAGGTGTTTTTTTCTCCTTTGGGACGGTAAACGTTGTTGTACCTACTTGGACCTCCCGTAATACGATGCACCACATTCTGTCTTTCTCTTTCTGTTTATGACTTGTCATATTGAATAAACGTCTTAGAACTTTTTTTTGTTGAGTATGTTTGTCGCTCATCTTACTACTAACGGTCCCCAACACCCTCCCTTTTTTACCCCTCCTTATCCAGTTTCCTGTGTTTAAAAGTCAATATTTTATTAGATTGCATGTTGTACCCCACTGATGTCCATTATGTTAGTATAACATATGAACTTTAACCGGTTCTTTCATCTAGAATTCAACCACAAGTCAACGAACTCAGTACAGACTAAGAAACGCTGGGGTACCTGAAGTCGTACGGTCCGAAGGGACAGGAAGTGATAGAGGACCTCAAACGACTTTAAACACAGGTAACACAGTTACTACGGTAGGTTAGCAGAACAAAAGACAGTGGGTGAAGAGAACGGGACAGAAAGGGTCGTAGTGCTAGAAAAGGTTACTCAGTGAAACGTGTAGTCCACCCGTTTCATAACCTCGAAGTCGAACTCGTAGTCAGGAAGGTTACTTATAAGTCCTAACTAAAGGAATCTACAATAGTGGTTTTCTAGAATTCACAAGAATGGTTTTTTTTTTTCATCGATATGCTCCACTACCTGTAAAGTTAATTGAGTCAACACCCGTAGTAAAGTGTTATATGTACATATAGTTTAGTAGAGTAGCATATAAAATTTATATAATGTGAAAATAAACAATTAATATGGAGTTCCTTCGATTTCCTTTTTTTCGATAGTGCACACCACAATTCTCTCAACTGTTACCTGAGTCCGACAGATCCAGTTTTAAGACTGGGATCGTGTAAAACAGACATACTAGAATTCGTTCAAAGGAGTTGATGAAATAGGGACGAACCAGTAGACATTACCCCGATTATATTCATGATTGGAGTATCTTAACACTACACCCAATTCACTCGAACATACTATTTATAAATCTTGTCACGAACCGTGTATAATCTACAAGTCATTTATACTTAACAATAATATAAACATCCTGAACTTTAGAGGGGTATAGAGTAAAATTTTGGATATTACATCCTTGTGACCATGTAAAAGAAAGAGTGATCTTAATATTGTGTAAAGGTTCAACTCACCTCTTACAAAATTTGACATTCGCGATACCTAGTTGTTTCCCATTGGCAACAAGGTAAAAATTTTTCCTCTTCTATTAATGATACACCAGAAAAAGTCCTCGTAATCAGTTGTTTGAAAAAAAAAAAAACGTGGGTGTCTCAACGTTCGATGAGACACTACTAAGTTTATTACATCTTTCGAGTTAATACCTGACTTCATCTTACAAAAAGAGTACAGTCTTAAAAACATTTACGTCATAGTCTCGTCCTCTTACGGTCAAAAGTACACCTTTTCTTTGGGAAAGGAGTCTTTGTGTGTTATAAAATGTTTCTCATTTATTTCATCCTTGGATAAAAATTTGACGGAGAGGAGAATTCTTTTTATTTCAGTTTATAAGAAGAAACGTATAATACAGATACGGAAGGGAAACGAAATAATCTCCATGTTTCCATAAGGTCTGTGGATCGTCCAGTCGGAGGGGGGTCACATAAAGATAAAAACAAGGGAACAACCTTTGTTGTTTTGAGAGTCAAATAAAATCTAATCGTAAACAAAGGGACAGTGGTCACCCGTAATTGACTCGGACGGGTAACGGTTTGGGAGATGGATTACCACGACTGTCTCTGATCGAGCTTCCCTTTCAGTTAAACTCAAATACTTTATTTATATCACTTTCTACCACTGATTAGTTTAGGACAGTAATCCTTCTGAGTAAATTAATCTCTTCGTCTTATAGTACCCGAGTGAGACTCCTAGTATTTTAGAAGAGGTCTTAGTTGAGATGGGGCTCGTAGAGTTTCAATTTTAGTTTACCTTTTCCTACGAATGTAAAACAAAGATTAACTCGTATTGACTTGAAACTCGGACAAATTACTGTAAAGGACTCTTCAATACTGTAGGAGTCCACTTGCAGTCCTTTATTTACGTATAAACGTATGTATAACTCTTTTTACTTTTCTCTCGACCCCTCCGTGACACTATAGGACTTGTGTCTTACGTAGGTCGGATGACCACTTACTTCCCCTTTGTCCTTTTCAGGGGTAGACGGACTCGTTCATACCTCTTCCGTTACCGTGGGGTGAGGTCATGAGAACGGACCTTTTAGGGTACCTGTCCCCTCGGACCACCCGACGTCAGGTACCCCAGTGATTCTCAGCCTGTACTGACTCGTTGAAGGGAAAGTGAAAAGTGAAAGTACGTGACCTCTTCCTTTACCGTTGGGTGAGGTCACAAGAACGGAACTCTTAGGGTCCCTGCCCCCTCGGACCACCGGACGGCAGATACCCAGCGTGTCAGCCTGTACTAACTTCATTGAATCGTTGTCGTCGTCGTCGGACTCGTTCACACTTTGCGTCTTCACAACTCTTGGTTCTACGGACGTTACACAGACAACACCCAGTTCTGGAGGACCGACTCTTCTTCCCCTCTGGAGGTACCCATGTGACCTGTAATCTCAAGTCACTACGGCTACTCTTGTCTCGGTACCGGGTTCAGTCGTTCGTACCCCTACCCTCTGACTTTTAAAAAGAGTTCACTTTAATAACGGAGATAGGTAATTTCACCTATTACATGGATTGTCGATACCTAACGTCGTCTTAATACCTGATGAGTAAAATCCTTCCATTCATTAAGGAGATCCTTTAATCTGTTGGGGGTTCTCTTTCTCCCTTAACCTCTTTGGACTTTAAACTGGTAGAACTTTCTTTATTCGATGGTAACCTGTATAAAGTCAAGACAAATTACCCCACATAACTCAAACGCGGAGGATGTGTGTTCTCCGTTTTTATTAATGTAAATATGTAGACAAGTCAAGTCAAATCAACGAGTCAGTACAGGTTGAGAAACGCTGGGGTACCTGACGTCGTGTGGTCTGGAGAGACAGTTAGTGGTTGAGGACCTCAAATGAGTTTGAGTACAGGTAACTTAGTCACTACGGTAGGTTGGTAGAGTAGGAGACAGTAGGGGAAGAGGAGGGTGGAAGTTAGAAAAGGTCGTAGTCCCAGAAAAGTTTACTCAGTCAAGAAGCGTAGTCCATCGGTTTCATAACCTCAAAGTCGAAACTGTAGCCAGGAAGGTTACCTATAAGTCCTGACTAAAGGAAATCCTACCTGACCAACCTATGGGAACGTCAGGTTCCCTGAGAGTTCTCAGAAGAGGTTGTGGTGTCAAGTTTTCGTAGTTAAGAAACCGTGAGTCGAAAGAAATACCAGGTCGAGAGTGTAGGTATGTACTGATGACCTTTTAGGTATCAGAGTTCATCTGTCTGTAAACAACCGTTTTATTACAGAAACGAAAAATTATACAGTAGATCCAACCAGTATTGAAAAGAAGGTTCCTCATTCGTAGAAAATTAAAGTACTGACATTAGTGGTAGACGTCACTAAAACCTCGGGGGGTTTTTATTTCGGAGAGTGACAAAGGTGACAAAGGGGTAAATAAACGGTACTTCACTACCCTGGTCTACGGTACTAGAATCAAAAGACTTACAACTCGAAATTCGGNTTCATCTGTCTGTAAACAACCGTTTTATTACAGAAACGAAAAATTATACAGTAGATCCAACCAGTATTGAAAAGAAGGTTCCTCATTCGTAGAAAATTAAAGTACTGACATGAGTGGTAGACGTCACTAAAACCTCGGGGGGGTTTTATTTCAGAGAGTGACAAAGGTGACAAAGGGGTAAATAAACGGTACTTCACTACCCTGGTCTACGGTACTAGAATCAAAAGACTTACAACTCGAAATTCGGTTGAAAAATGAGAGGTGAAAGTGAAAGTAGTTCTCCGTGAAATCAAGAAAAAGTGAAAGACGGTATTACCATCACAGTAGACGTATAGAATCCAATAACTATAAAGGGGACCATTAGAACTAAGGTCGAACACGAAGTAGGTCGGGTCGCAAAGAGAACTCATGAGACGTATATTCAATTTATTCGTCCTACTGTTATATATCGGAACTACATGAGGAAAGGGATAAACCTTGGTCAGACAACAAGGTACAGGTCAAGTTTGACAACGAAGAATTGAACGTATGTCCAAAGAGTTCTCCTTCCAGTCCACCAGACGATAAAGGTAGAGAAATTCTTAAAAGGACAAACACCACTAGGTGTGTCAGTTTCCGAAACCGTATCAGTTATTTCGTATTTATCTACAAAAAGACCTTGAGAGAACGAAAAGGTTATTAGGTTGTCTACGACCGTTAAACTAGAGACCAAGGAGACGGAAAAGATTTATATCGAACTTGTAGACTTTCAAGTGTCAAGTACATGAAAATTTCGGACCGAACCTCTTAAAACTCTTAATGAAACGATCCCACACTCTACTCAAGTTAACACACCATCAAACACGTAAGAAACCGCAACGGAAAGAAACCCTAACCTTACTTTTGACTGGAAAAGGTCAAGACACCGGTGACGACTCAAAAGGTTTAAACGACCGTATAACTCACATGAAAGTGTCGTAGTAGAAAGTCCTAAACTTTATCGAGTCACCTTAAGGTAGTGGAGGTCATCGAAACAAGTATCACTGTGAAGGATTCTGGGTGAACTGAAACATAAGGTCCTATAGACCGAGATCCACTCACTAGTGTGGTAACACTAATAGACCCGACACTTCGAGTAAAAACATGCCAAGACACATAAGAACGGTGGAGAAGAATTATAGAAGACGAAGACAATTCAGGGATGGTAAAGACAGGAAATAACTCTGGTAGAAACGTACTTTTCAAGGGAACCATAGAGATTAAAAGAACTTCTCTAGAGATCATAAAGGGTAAGATAAGAAAAGGACATAAAGAAACGTGACTAGCGGCTCCTTTCGAAAGAATAGAGAGGAACGATAAGAAACCTTGAGACGTAAGTTCACCCATATGGAAAGGAAAAGAGGAAACGAAACGAAAAGAGGAAAAGAAAAGAAAAGTGTTAATAAACATTCCGGAGGAGTCTGTCGGTAAAACTATAAAACGAAAAAAAAAAAGAACTCCTACCAGAACTAGGGACAGAGGACATGTTACAGTGCTTGGAGGTAGGCATCAAGTAGTCCGTGAGACAGGGAGTCTAGATTAGGGAACTTAGATAAAGAATGAAGGTGACATATTAGCATTACCTAAACTAAATCCAGTATGGACTTACCAGATCACCAAAAGGGATGAAAGAAGTTAAAGTCAGACTTAAACCGTTATTCGACAAGTACTAGACTCGATGTCAGTCAAGGACCAGAACAAAAACAACTGACATATCTCGAAGAGGTAGAAACCGACGTTTCTTATATTAGTTAGACTATAGTCATAACTGGTAGACCACTACAGGTACACATCTCAGAAGAGAACACAACAATATGTAGACTCAACCCATGATATCTGAGGTAGTGTCTCCTACTTTTGTTTCCTCACAAGTGGGATTACACCCCTCTTAGTTCCATGTCTCTTTCCTTGAGACCTTAATTATGTGTCTTCCAATAGTGACAGTTTTCGGACTGAAAGTGGGTATAGAGGACAAATGAAACCTCTCCTGAACCTTTTGTCAATGACCTCCCACCAATCAAGTCCTTCGGAACAAATATCAAAACGTTCCGAACCTGGACTGACAGGTAAAAGTACCAAAGGTGAGTTAAGATATATAACTGACATGAAAAGTACAAATTTTATTCTATACATCATTTTGTCGTATCGAAATAAAGTTTTAGACGTACGACGGTCATCAACCTATCTCTAACAGACACTGACTCTTACAATGAAGCTTCAAAAATTTCTTAACTTGAAGAAACTAAAAAAAAAGAAAAACGAAAAAACAATGGGCTACCGATCGAAGGTTCCGTTGTTGACTTTGCTTTGGTTATGTCAAGGGTCTTTACTCCAGACGACATAAAAGGGACCGTTCGGTCCCAATGTAACACACTTTAGTTTACAACCTTACGTAAAATTCTAACTAACTGAGTCTGGTAACGAACAAAATATGTAATGTTATATGTAGTTAACTATTTAGATTGAAAAGACACAGACCTCGGTTGATGATTCGAATTCCTTTTTTTCATTCTTCGTAATTCTTTATCTCATTCTTGTCATTACATTGTTCGAGTTAAAGACAATACTAAACTATTAGATCTGTAATTTCTCTTCAGGATTAAAATTTTATGTCTTTCTTATCCATTCGGTCACGACAGTTCATAGTCATCTTTCAACCTTCTGGCCCTCTAATATCATCTACCTCGGATCGTACCCTCCGGCCTTGTTTAAAGATATATCATTAATTAATCTGTTTCTTGACCAACTTATAAATGGAACATGGTATGTGGCACAAAGGGAACACCGAGTCGACCATTTCTTGGACGGACGTTACGTCCTGTCGACTCAAGTCAGGGACCCAACCCTTCCAGGGGACCTTTTCCTTTCTCGATGGTTGAGGTCATAAGACCGGACCTCTTAAGGTACCTGACATATCAGGTACCCCAACGTTTCTAAAGTCTGTGTTGACTCACTGAAAGTGAAACCATGTGACACGATCCGTGACCCTCTATTTTTCACGACAAGAGTACCACTCTTTTTCTCTGTTCTTTCACTATATGTGTATAGTTTACCATGATACAAATATTGATCATCACGGACCCAAAAACAACAACAAATCAGTGCTTCAGCACAGACTGAGAAAACACTGGGGTGCCTGATATCCGGTGATCCGAGGAGATAGGTCCCCTAAAGGGTCCGTTCTTATGACCTCACCCGACGGTAAAGAAAGAGGTCCTCTAGAAGAGTTACGTCCCTGACCTGGGTGTAGAAGACGTAACGTCCGCCTAAGAATATCGACTCGGTCCCCCCTTCCAAAAACCCATTCCACGGAAAAATTATCCATGAAAGACGTTACAGGCGAACAGGGTCGCTTTCGGTGTATGTGGACGGTAGGTCGCCGTCTCCTTCTCCGACAACCTGACGCCGAGGATCAGAGACAAGACGGGAGAACACGTCAGGACGAACGGGAGCACAGGTCTACCCCGTCTCTCGTCTTGTCAGTAGTGTGACATAAATTAACCCTTCTTCTACGGAACGAGGGAAAGATCGTCCAAACGGGTTAGAGAATCATCAAAATAATCTCGGGACGAAGGGGTGTGAGATACGGGACGTACATGTGTGTGTGTGCGTGTTCGCGCGTGCGTGTGTGTTAACAAAACCCGTATCCTCAGATGTGGACAGGGGAGAGAGTACCTTTCAATTCCTCTTTCGAAGTCGTGAATTGAAATCTACCTAAAGAACGTCAGAGTGTGGGGACATTAAGAACACCAGCCAAGAATGCGTTAAACCCTCTGTGGTCCAACGTACCCCTAAGTCCTCCGGAGTCTACATAGTAACACCCATAGGCTAGGTCAATCTGACGAAGGATTATTTTAAACTCCCCCTATAGAACGGACGAGAACGAAACGTAGTGAACTGTCCCTAAGAATATTTGATAAAAGTCTTTAAATACAAGACCATTAAGTAAATTTATTTTGTTTCAGGGTGAATGATAGGATGACGTTTAATAGACACTTTTCTTCTCCCAACAGATGAAATTTATGAAAAGAGTGCCTCATTTTAATTTATTATCCACCGTCCGTGAATCCCTTTGAGTTGACTTTTGTATCCGCTATTATGGTTTTCTCAGAGTACGACGACGACGACGATTCAGCGAAGTCAGCACCGGTTGAAACACGCTGGGTCTGGCGTCGGGTGGTCCGAGGGGGTAGGGACCCTAAGAGGTCCGTTCTTATGATCTCACCCAACGGTAAAGGAAGAGGTTACGTACTTTCACTTTTCACTTTCACTTCAGAAAGTCAGCACAGGCTAAGAATCGCTGGAGTACCTGACGTCGGGTGGTTCGAGGAGGTGGGTAGCCTATAAGGTCCGTTCTCATGACCTCACCCAACGGTAACGGAAGAGGCTTTCTCGGAGTATCATCCACGACTATCGTCGGAGGAGACTTGAGCCAACTCCCACGATTTGACGTCCTAACGTTAGCGGGAAAACTTGACTGACGTTATTTACACCTAACATAATTTAAACTAAAAGTGTTTGAGAAGGTTCTATTTAGAAGTTCGGTCCCTGGACTAACACTATTCCCATTTTTATTATTAACTTTTTTTATTTACGTTAAATTTGTGAAATTTTTTTGTATTTTTATAAATTTTTCGTTTTACTTTTATTTCGGTTTTTCTTTAATTTTGACTTAATTTTTAGGGATAGTTCGATGGTCGGTATAAAAAGTGTCTTGATCTTGTTTATTAAAGTTCTAAACATACCTTTATGTTTTTGGGAGCTTATCGGTTTCGTTAGAACTCTTTCTTCTTACCTTGACCTCCTTAGTTGAACGGACTGAAGTCCGAGATGATGTTTCGGTGTCAGTAGTTCTGTCATACCATGACCGTGTTTCTGTCTGTATATCTAGTTACCTTGTTTTATCTTTCGGGTCTCTATTTAGGTGTGTGTATACCTGTGGAATAGAAACTGTTTCCTCCGTTCTTATATGTTACCTCATTTCTGTTAGAGAAATTGTTCACCACGACCCTTTTGACCAGTTGGTGAACATTTTCTTACTTTGATCTAGTGAAAGATAGTGGCATGTGTTTTTATTTGAGTTTTACCTAATTTCTAGATTTACATTCTAGTCTTTGATATTTTGAGGATCTCCTCTTGTATCCGTTTTGTGAGAGTCTGTATTTAGTGTCGTCCTAGGAGATACTAGGTGGAGGGTCTTAAGACCTTTATTTTCGTTTTTATTTGTTTACCCTAGATTAATTTTAATTTTCGAAGACGTGTTGTTTCCTTTTATATTCGTTCCACTTTTCTGTCGGAAGACTTACCCTCTTTTATTATCGTTTACTTCGTTGACTGTTTGTTGATTAGAGTTTTTATATGTTCGTTGAATACGTCGAGTTAAGGTCTTTTTATTTGCTGGGTTAGTTTTTTACCCGGTTTCTTGATTTATCTGTAAAGAGGTTTCTTCTGTATGCCTACCGATTGTTTGTGTACTTTTCTACGAGTTGTAGTGAGTAATAATCTCTTTACGTTTAGTTTTGGTGTTACTCCATGGTGAAGTGTGGTCAGTCTTACCGACGCTAGGTTTTTAGACGTTCGTTATTTACGACCTCTCCCACACCTCTTTTCCCTTGGGAGGATGTGACAACCACCCTTACGTTTGATCATGTCGGTGAAACCTCTTGTCACACCTCTAAGGAATTTTTTAACCTTTATCTTGACGGAATACTGGGTCGTCAGGGTGACGACCCGTATGTGTGACTCCTTTGGTCTTAACTTTCTCTGTGTACATGGGGTTACAAGTAGCGTCGTGACAAATATTATCGGTCCTGTACCTTTGTTGGATCTACAGGTAGTCGTCTACTTACCTATTCTTTCGACACCATGGATATGTGTTACCTCATAATGAGTCGGTAATTTTTTCTTATGTAAACTTAGTCAAGACTACTCTACCTACTTTGACCTCGGCTAATATGTCTCACTTCATTCGGTCTTTCTTTTTGTGGTTATGTCATATGATTGTGTATATATACCTTAAATCTTTCTATCGTTACTACTGGGACATACGTTCTGTCGCTTTTTCTGTGTCTACACATATTACCTGAAAACCTGAGTCTCCCTTTCCCTCTCCTACCCCACTAAACCCTCTTACCGTAACATTGTACATATGATAGTACATTCTTAGCTTAGCGGTCAGATACAGGCTGCGTCCTATGTCGTACGGACCCCGACCACGTACCCCTACTGGGTCTCTCTACAATACCCCTCCCTCCACCCTCCCCCCAAGTACAAACCCTTGTGTACATGTGGGCACCACCTAAGTACAGTTACATACCGTTTTGGTTATATCATAACATTTCATTTTATTTCATTTTTATTTTTAATTTTTTTTCTCTTTTTAGTTTCATTCTTATTGTACATTGGTTATACATTTATTACTATTGTATAGAACTTAAATTTACAAAATTGTAAAATGGTTTATGACAATATGAATGTATTAAACTAAAACTATTATTGGAATGACACTACCATTCTTATGTGACTGAAACGTTTCCTCTCTACTAAGGAGAGTGAACTCCAACACACGGAGAATGTCTCAGTGGACTCTCTCACTAGACCTTACGTCCTGAAGATTGAAGGAGAGAGGAGTGTCGGTCACTAGTCAAAGTCAAGATGTTATGAGTCGTTATAGAATAGTACGCCCCTACTCCCAATTTTAAATCCTAATACCGTCTTTAACTCATTCTGGTTTTACTGTAGCTTTTTAGGAGATAACAATGGTCGTCTTAGACCGAAGAAACTAAAAAGTTTTTGGTTGTTGATTGAAATTTTATATAATAAAAAAGGATTTAGGTTAAGGTCATTTAATTTACGTATTTACTACACTAAGATAACTTAAAGACAGTATTATAAACCTTGTTTTCGGTAATAGTAAATAAAACGTCTCTTATATAACAGATTCCGAGATATTTGTAGAGATTAAAGAGGAGATCCCAACAATAAGAGACGAATTTAGGTAACGAGAATCCTGAAGTCTTTTTAAGATTCCTAAGATCCTAAATCACGAACACCAGTGGTCCGTTCGGGTGACAAAATTTCAAATAAGATTTCTTATTTGAATTCTATTATCTCTGACAGAATTCAAACAACGAATCGCTAAAATCTGTCGTGTCAACAGAGTAGGGTATCATAAACCTGAAATCGATTGGACACATGAGAGACCCTTGAAAGGGTCTAGAAACTTGTATATATCATTTTCATCTAGTAAGTGTATAACTAAGTAACAATAATGTCTAAATTAACACCCTCTAGACTACAGAATACTCATTCCGTCGGTGCCTGTAGTTAATGTTTACTTTCTTTTGTGGGTTTAGGATGAAACGATAGTTCACCAATATTCTCTGTCCTCAAGTCCCTAAAATAAAAAACTAAGAAGACAAAAAATGATCATAAGATCATAAAGGGGGTAAAACTAAGGATTCGATCTGGTACCATTGACCTTTGAAAGTCGAGATTCTCTGTAACATTGTCTACTGGTTCCTGACTTTTATCTTGTATAAAGACTTTTCGGGTTCCGATAAAGATTTCGTTAGTAGTTATTTTAACTTCTTTACGTGTTGATCTTTTTTTATTTAAACTAATATTTAAAATTAAAAACTCGAATCAAAAAAATTTACAAAGTTTAACTTACTACACTACCCAATCCTATGTAAACGTTTCCCGGGACCTATTTTTTATAGATCTAAGATGGTAAATGACCGTCTTCTTAACACCCTTAAATGAATGTGAAAGATTTGGAAACGAAGACAGAGAAGGAGAAGAAAGAAAGGTAGGGGAAAATTTCTTTACCCTACTTATTAGATCGTTATTTATACTAAAAAAAGAGAAATTAAAAGGGGAAACGGGGAAAAATTTCATCATCGATACGAAACATTAAAGAATAGGAACCTTATAAACATTACATAACACACCTTTCTTCTTCTACCCCCGCACGAGAAAGACAAGACAATTTGAAATAAAAATGGTAGAATTTACGTACTCCCTACTATGATCACATGACCTTCCCTCTCTCAACCCTCGTCCATACACTCAGTCTTCAATTGACTCGTCCCTCGCCCCGATGACTCTTTGACCCTCCTGTCTTTTGAAATACGGAGGTCTCTTCTCTTCCGTAGATATGAGTCCCTAAAGTAACGGAAACTCTTCTACCGTTCTGACGTCTCCCTTTACTGACGGTAGAGGATCCGGAGGGTTGGAACGAATTCACAGTGTGCGAAGTTCAGAGTGTCCTTCCGTTGTCTCGGTGGATAGGACTTCACTGGTAGGATAGGGTACACAGACCCTATTAATACCTACAGACTCTCCCATGGGCCTCTTCCGTTACCGTGGGGTGAGGTCATGAGAACGGACCTTTTAGGGTATCTGTCTCTTCGGACCACCCGACGTCAGGTACCCCAGTGATTCTCACCCTGTGCTGACTCGCTGAAGTGAAAGTGAAAAGTGAAAATACGTAACCTCTTCCTTTACCGTTGGGTGAGGTCATAAGAACGGAACTCTTAGGGTCCCTGTCCCCTCGGACCACCCGAAGACAGATACCCCAACGTGTCTCAGCCTGTGCTGACTCCACTGAATCGTCGTCGTCTCTCCCATGGTCATACCTACCCACTGACTTCTAGACGATTCGGAGGGGTTTCAGAATCACGATAATATCACAGAATCACTTAGGGTCACTAAATGAGTTAAAACCTCATTACCTACCCCTTACAAGGCCGTTATTGACCAATCTAATCAGAAGTTGGGTCATTTGACCCCTGGTTTCAGGTGTAATCCAACTGACTTTTGTTTAAATTTACACTATAAAGAACGTGAGGACTACATTAGACTGTGTATCGAACTATGAGTAAGTAAAAATAAGGAGGAAGGGAAGGGAAAGGAAAGGAAGGAAGGACGGAAGTAAGTAAGGAAGGGAGATAGGAAGGAAGGTAGTAACATAGGAGGAAGTCAGTCAAACTTAGTATTAATAACGACTGAAAGACCTGACTAATCGAGTTACCAAACTCACGACCATAATTACCTCATCACTAGCATCAAAAAAAGTAAGTAACAGGTCTTTTGAAACTTGGTCTTTTTTTCTTTTTTCTGATGACTGTTGGATTGGGGTCGGTTGGGACAATAAGGGGTAGTCCGCGTTTGAGGAGATTATCCTCAATTAACCAGTTTCCCTTAAAATCTTCTATTAAACTACGTATTGGTATTGATTTTCAAGTCAAGTAATGATTTTTTTCATACAGGGATACTTGCACTCAATCGGGACATCTCTCGTCTAGAACTGTAAAATGACCTCCGTTTTGTACCTAAAATTCAAAGTCTGTACTGAAGAATTACATTCATCTTTGTCATGAAGAAGGAATTATCAGTATTACAATTGATTTTATCTTAATTGACAACACCTAGTACCCTCGGTTTTAAAATAGGGGTTTTTGTAACCATGGAGTAGTAGTGAGGAAAGACGACTGACTTAGGAGAAAGAGTACCTTTTATGTAAAAATGTAAAAAACAACGACTTCCGGCTAGTGTCTCAACTAGTACTCTGATTTGATTAGTTATGTCACATAGACAAGTGATATCACCGACCAAAGTCCCACTGGAGTTCTGGGTTCACCACCATCACCATTTCTTGGGCGGACAGTCACGTCCTCTGTACTCTACGTCCAAGTCAGGGACCCAACCCTTCTAGAGGATCTCCTCCCGTACCTTAGGTGAAGGCATAAGAACGGACCTCTTAGGGTACTTGTCTCCTCGGACCACTCGATGTCAGGCACCCCAACGTCTCAGTTGTATTGACTCGTTGAAAATAAAAGTGAAAGTTCTGGGTCCTGCAACTAACCTTGTAAGTTCTTTCTTGAAAAGTCACTGTAGAAATCCGATTTACAGTACATTTGGAACTTAACTGTCAACGGTAAAACGGTGGTTTACTCCTTTTAAATAGATTTTTACTTCTGTAAAATCAGAAACCTAACTTAAATCGAATCCGAAATATTAGAGGACCTGAAGAATCAATGTAATCAATTATATTTATAAGAGGAGGGGAAAAAGAGGAATTTAAGAAACCTCTACCCGAAGACAACACACAAAAGTTTTCTCGGACTAATTATATCTTTAGTGTAGTTCAGTCTCTTGTTGACATTAGATATTCCCTTTCGTGTGCGAAGGAATTTTCGTTAATTTTGATAAATATCGTTTTCTCCACCAGTACCATTGTCGTATAAAAATTATTATATTTGCCATTGATAGAGAGTCATCGTGCACATTATAAGAACGAACATTTTTGAAGGTCAATCCCTAGTAAGACATTCTTATCCTACCTCAAACGAAGAAACGTTCAAAACATTAAGGATTTTGTCTTTAATAAAGATACTTCTTACGATGACACTTGAGTATTACCGAAAATACATTCAATTATTGATACTTAGTTAAATGTCAAAATTGGTCTTTTAAAAAACAGATACTTTCTCCCATATAATTCATTATCGCGTCCTTCGGATCTATTATTTTTCAATATAAAAAGACGAAATTTTTACAACGGTCACGAGACCTAAGAAAGTGAACTTTCTCTACTACGAACCAAGTAAATGACCAGAATAACCTACTCAATGACGCACTCTGGTAGTAAACGTCTAACTAGCGGTTTTGGGTAAAGAACGACGACCCATTGTCTTCTCCACTGTAAAAGCTAAACTTCCGTCTTAAAACTGTCCTGGAAGAACTTTCTTGACCCTTTGATTGTCTAAATGGGACAGGAGAAAAACCAAATCCAAAGGGTCCACTGAGTCTGTCATTTCTTAGACGAACGTTACGTCCTCTGGGTCCAGGGGACCCAACCCTTCTAGGAGAGCTCTTCCTTTACCATTGTCCGAAGTCATAAGAACGGACCTCTTAAGACACTCGTCTCCTTGGACCACCCAATGTCAGGTACCCCCAGTGTCTCTTCAACCTGTGTTGACTCGTTTATTGAGAAAAAGAAAATTTATTCCTTCCATAAGATGAACGGATCACCTTTTACTTTTAATAAAAAATTTGACAAAAAAAAAGAAAACGAAAAGACAATCAACCCGGTACCATAGTTGTCTGTCTTCGATCCAGTTCAACCGAATTCGTCTTTTCCTCTTGAGTAGTCTTCTAAATCTTTATATTCTTACTTGTTGGTTTGACCTTCTTTCAGTCCCTTAGACAATATGGGATCTCTCTCGTACCTCTTCCGTTACCGTGAGGTGAGGTCATGATAACGGACCTTATAGGGTACCTGTCTCTTCGGACCATCCGACATCCGGTACCCCAGCGATTCTCAGCCTGTACTGACTCACTGAAGTGAAAGTGAAAAGTGAAAGGACGTAACCTCTTCTTTTACCGTTGGGTGAGGTCACAAGAATGGATCTCTTAGGGTCCCTACCCCCTCGGACCACCCGACGGCAGAGACCCCAGCGTGTCTCAGCCGGTGCTGACTTCGTTGAATCGTCGTCGTCGGTCTCTCTCGACTCGGTTTCTAATGTTAAACTTAAAATAGTTTACGAAGATGTTCTTAAATAAAAATATGAAATAAATATGAAATAAGAACATATGAAATATGTTCTTAAATAAAGTGAACACAGAAAAACGAACAGTAGATATACTGAAGATAATTATATAATAACAAATCTCATCCTATTGAAGACGTTCTTTATCTTAGTTTCTCATATTATCAAGTTTATTTTCAAAAAAATACCTATCTTGATCTCCCTACTTACTTAATTCCGTCAGGAGAAGGTGAATGAGTAAGTCTCTGAGTCTAACTGTTTACGAAATGGTAGTAGTTTTATATCGAAGGATCCAAGATCTTAACAAGGATCAGGTTGATGGGTTGACCCTTCCTTACTCTCGTACCTTGTCATTAAATATTCTCCATGGACTCACCGTGTTTCGTGAAAACAAGTATAAGGTAACCAATTGTAAGGTAGTATAGTTAAGTCAAGTCAAGTCAGTGAGTCAACACAGACTGAAAAACACTGGGGCACCTACGGTACGAAGGGACAGATAGTGGTTGAGGGCCTCGAACGAGTTTACGTACAGGTATCTCAGTCATTACGATAGGTTGGTAGAGTAGGAGACAGTAGGGGAAGAGGGTGGAAGTTATAAAGGGTCGTAGTCCCAGAAAAGTTTACTCACTCAAGAAGTGTAGTCTACCGGTTTCATAACCTCAAAGTCGAAGTCGTAATCAGGAAGGTTACTTATAAGTCCTGACGGAAGGAAATCCTACCTGACCAACCTATGGGAACGTCAGGTTCCCTGAGAGTTCTCAGAAGAGGTTGTGGTGTCAAGTTTTCGTAGTTAAGAAACCGTGAGTCGAAAGAAATGTCAGGTTGAGAGTGTAGGTAGGTACTGATGACCTTTTTTGTATCGAAACTGATCTGTCTGTAAACAACCGTTTTATTATAGAGACGAAAAATTATACGACAGATCCCCAGTATCGAAAAGAAGGTTCCTCGTTCATAGAAATTTAAAGTACCGACGTCAGTGGTAGACGTCACTAAACCCTCGGGGGGTTTTATTTCAGACAGTGGTAAAGGTAACAAAGGGGTAGATAAACGGTACTTCACTTACCTGACCTACGGTACTGGAATCAAAGACTTACAACTCAACATTCGGTTGAAAAAGTGAGAGGTAGTATACCGTTGTGGATTAACGTTTCTACCAACCCTTTATATCAGGGTCAAATCCGTCGATTAAAGATAGTTATTTATATTTGGTACTAACTTACTCTTTAAAATCACCTATCGACCAGTAGAGACAGTATCACAGGATTATATCCCAATAGTAACTGTAAAACCTTAATTGGTGTGACCATTATTTCACAATAAGAAAATTCTTATATATATGTATATATACTTTTAATTGTGAAGATAATTATTGACTCATCGTAACATCAAAATAAAAAGACACGATTTATCAAATAAAAGTAATCACACGAAATCTAAAATATGATTCATAAAACCCCTTGATGTCCCTTTCACACTCTAATAGATAAATTCAAAATATTTCTAAGTAAGTATTTTATAGAACGGACTCACGAATTCTCATTAAAAAGGTCAAAACTCTATATTAACTGTATATAGTACAGTTAACATTCCACATGTTGTATTACTAAAATATTTGCATGAATAACATTTTACTAATGGTGTCATACAACTCAATTGTAGATATTGGAGTGTATGAATGTTAAAAAAAAGGAACACTACTCTTGAAAATTCTACAGGTGACATTTGTTGAAAACTTTTATGTTATCTCGTAACAATCGATATAAATGGTACAACATGTAGGGATCGTGAATAAAACGTGACTTTTAAACATGGAAAACTGATGGAAGTGAGTAAAGAGAGTGGGAAAGAAAGGACGGAGACCGTTGGTGTTTAGACAAAACACAAAATACGTAACCGAAAAAATTTAAAGTGTATATGCACTCGAGTCTGTTATAAACAGAGAGAGACAGACTGGATAAAGTAAAACGTATAACGGGAATACCAGATGTTTACAACGTTTACGGTCCTAAAAGAAGAAAAAGTATCGACTTATTATAAGTTTATATTTATACGTACGATATATAATATATTGTATATCCATAGTCTAAAAGAAATAGGTAAATAGGTAACTGTCTGTGCACCCAACAAACGTATAGAATTGATAACATTTGTTACTACGTCAATTGTACCCCATGTCTATAGAGAAACTCTATCACTGAAGGAAAGGAAACCTATATATGGATCTTCACCTTCACGACCCAGTACACCACCAAGATAAAAATAAACAACTCTTAGAAGGTATAATGAAAAGTATCACCAACGTGGTTTAATATAAGGGTGATCGTTACTTGTTCCCAAGGGAAAGGAAGTGTAGGAGTGACTGTTGAATGAAGAGCACAAAACTACTTTCGATAAGATTGTTCACACTCTACTATAGAATAACACCAAAACTAAATGTAAAGGGACTACTAATCACTATGACTCGTAGAAAAGTACACAGACAGTCAGTGGATGTACACAAGAAGTCTTTTTACAGATAAGTAGGAGATACAGGTCAATTCTAGTCCAAAAAGTAAAAATAAAAATAACAATGACTCAAAACGTTCAAATATACAAAATCTATAATTGACAAACCGACTGTATACTAAACGTTTATAAAATAGGGTAAGACATACAACGGAGAAGCAAAACTACTCCCAAAGGTAACGACACGTCTTCGAAAAATCAACCTACATCAAGATCGAATAAAAACGAAAATACGGAAAAAATACGGAATCAAAAACCACGGTTTGAGGTGAGGGGAGAGGTACGGNGGGGGGGTTGGTGCTAGTAAAGTTCTGATTACAGTTCCTCAAATAGGACATACGGAAGAAGGTCCTAAAAGTATCAAAGTCTAGATTGTAAGTTCAGAAATTAGGTAAAACTCAATTAAAAGACACACTATACTCTATTCCCCAGACCAAAATAAGAAAACATATATCGATAGGACTAAAGGGTTGTCCTCATTCGAAAATTTTTGTTTCAAGAGGGTGGAGTTTCGTTCCCTGTGTATGTCTGACTTTCACTTCCCGACCTTTTTCTATAGGTGTGTTTGTCTCTGGTTTTCTTTCGTCCTCATCGTTATGAGTAGAGGCTATTTTATCTGAAATTTTGTTTCCGACACTTTTCTCTGTTTCTTCCGGTGATGTATTACTAGTTTCCTAGTTAGGTTCTTCTTCTATATTGTCAATATTTATATATATACGTGGGTTGTATCCTCGTGGTGTTATACATTCTGTTTACGATTGTTCATACTTTCCCCTTTAATTGTTATTGTGTTATTATCACNCCTCTGAAATTATGGGGTGAGTGTGGATACCTGTCTAGTTGATTTGTCTTTTAATTGTTTCTTTGCGTTTGAAATTTACTATGTTATCTGGTCAATCTGGATTAACTATAGATATCCTGTAAAGTGAGGTTTTGTTACTTAAAGTGGAAAAAGAGTTCACGAGTGCCTTAGAAGAGGTCTTATCTAGTGTAGGACCCGGTATTTGGATTGGAACTATTTAAGTTTTTTTAACTTTATTAAGGTTCGTAGAAAAGACTGGTATTACGTAATTCTAATCTAGAGTTAATGTCCTCTTTTTGATAATTTTTAAGGTTGTATACCTACGACCTATTGTGCGAAGACTTATTGGTTGTTTAGTGTCTTCTTTAATTTTTTCTTTAGTTTTATACGTATCTTTACTTACTTTTACTTTTGTGTTGTTAGGTTTTGGACACCCTGTGATATTTTCGTCGTGATTCTCTTTTCAAGTATCGTTATGTCCGTATGTAGTTCTTTGTTCTTTTTTTAGTTTATTTATTGGATTGAGATGTGGATTTCGTTGATCTTTTCCTTCTTTATCTCTTGGGGTCTCAATCATCTTCCTTTCTTTAGAATTTTTAATCCCGTCTTTATTTACGTTTTCTTTGTTTTCTCTGGTATCGTTTTTAGTTGTTTCGGTTTTCGACAAAAAAACTTTCCTATTCATTTTAACTGTTTGGTAATCGGTCTGAGTAGTTCTTTGTTTCCCTCTTTTTAGTTTAGTTATTTTAATCTTTACTTTTACCTCTCTAGTGTTGTCTGTTGTGTCTTTATGTTTCCTAGTATTCTCTGATGATAGTCGTCAACATACGGTTATTTTACCTGTTGCACCTTCTTTACCTGTTTAAGAATCTTTTCATGTTAAAAGGTTTTGACTTGGTCCTTCTTTATCTTTTAGAATTGTCTGGGTAGTGTTCGTACCTTTAACTTTGACATTAGTCTTTAGAAGGTCGTTTGTTTTCGGGTCCAGGTCGGCCGAAGTGTCGACTTAAGATGGTTTTTAAAGATCTTCTCGATTGTGGATAGGATGAGTTTGAGAAGGTCTTTTAACGTCTCCTTCTATTTGAAGGTTTGAGTAAGATACTCCGGTGGTAGTGGGATTATGGTTTTGGACTGTTTCTACGGTGTTTTTTACTTTTGATGTCCGGTTATAGTGTCTACTTGTATCTACGTTTTTAGGAGTTGTTTTAAGATCGTTAGTCTTAGGTTGTTGTGTAATTTTTCTAGTATGTGGTACTGGTTCACCCGAAATAGGGTCCCTACGTTCCTAAGAAGTTATAGACGTTTAGTTAGTTACATTAAGTGGTGTAATTGTTTAACTTTTTATTTTTGGTATACTAATAGAGTTATCTACGTCTCTTCCGGAAACTGTTTTAAGTTGTAGGTAAATACTATTTTTGAGAGGTCTTTCGTCCTTATCTTCCTTGTATGGAGTTGTATTATTTTCGATATATACTGTTTGGGTGTCGTTTGTAATAGGAGTTACCACTTTTTAACTTTCGTAAAGGGGATTTCAGTCCTTGTTCTGTTCCCACGGGTGAAAGTGGCGATGATAAGTTGTATCAAGACCTTCAAAACCGGTGTCGTTAGTCTCGTCTTTTTCTTTATTTTCCTTAGGTTTGACCTTTCTTCTTCATTTTGAGAGTGACATCCGTCTACTGTACTAGGAGATGTATCTTTTGGGATTTCTGAGGTGGTCTTTTAATGATCTCGATTAGTTGCTTATATCATTTCAACGTCCTATATTTTAGTTGTGTGCCTTTAGGGAACATAAGAATATGTGATTATTACTCTTTCATCTTTTTCTTTAATTCCTTTGTTAAGGTAAGTGGTAACGTTGTTTTTCTTATTTTATGAATCCTTATATAGATGGATTTCTTTGATTTCTGGATATATATCTTTTGATATTTTGTGACTACTTTCTTTAGTTTCTCCTGTGATTATCTACCTCTTTATATGGTACAAGTACCTAGCCTTCTTAGTTATATCACTTTTACTCATATGATGGGTTTCGTTAGATGTCTAAGTTACGTTCGGGATAGTTCGATTTTCGCCATAAAAAGTGTCTCGATCGTGTTTATTAAAGTGTTAAACATACCTTTATGTTTTTTGGAACTTATCGGTTTCGTTAGGACCCTTTCTTCTTACCTTGACCTCCTGAGTTGGACGGACTGAAGTCCAAGATGATGTTTCGGTGTCAGAGTTCTGTCATACCATGACCGTGTTTCTGTCTTTATATCTAGTTACCTTGTTTTATCTTTCGGGTCTCTATTTAGGTGTGTGTATACCTGTGGAATAGAAACTGTTTCCTCCGTTCTTATATGTTACCTCATTTCTGTTAGAGAAATTGTTCACCACGACCCTTTTGACCAGTTGGTGAACATTTTCTTACTTTGATCTAGTGAAAGATTGTGGCGTGTGTTTTTATTTGAGTTTTACCTAATTTCTAGATTTACATTCTGGTCTTTGATATTTTGAAGATCTCCTCTTGTATCTGTTTTGTGAGGTTGTATTTAGTGTCGTCCTAGGAGATACTAGGTGGAGGGTCTTATGACCTTTATTTTCGTTTTTATTTGTTTACCCTGGATTAATTTTCATTTTCGAAGACGTATTGTTTCCTTTGATATTCGTTCCACTTTTCTGTCGGAAGACTTACCCTCTTTTATTATCGTTTACTTCGTTGACTGTTTGTTGATTAGAGTTTTTATATGTTCGTTGAATACGTCGAGTTAAGGTCTTTTTATTTGCTGGGTTAGTTTTTTACCCGGTTTCTTGATTTATCTGTAAAGAGGTTTCTTCTGTATGCCTACCGATTGTTTGTGTACTTTTCTACGAGTTGTAGTGAGTAATAATCTCTTTACGTTTAGTTTTGGTGTTACTCCATGGTGAAGTGTGGTCAGTCTTACCGACGCTAGGTTTTTAGACGTTCGTTATTTACGACCTCTCCCACACCTCTTTTCCCTTGGGAGGATGTGACAACCACCCTTACGTTTGATCATGTCGGTGATACCTCTTGTCACACCTCTAAGGAATTTTTTAACGTTTATCTTGATGGAATACTGGGTCGTTAGGGTGACGACCCGTATGTGTGGCTCCTTTGGTCTTAACTTTCTCTGTGTACATGGGGTTACAAGTAGCGTCGTGACAAATGTTATCGGTCCTGTACCTTTGTTGGATCTACAGGTAGTCGTCTACTTACCTATTCTTTCGACACCATGTATATGTGTTACCTCATAATGAGTCGGTAATTTTTCTTATGTAAACTTAGTCAAAATTATTCCATCTACTTTGACCTCGGATAATATCTCTCACTTCATTCGGTCTTTCTTTTTGTGGTTATGTCATATGATTGTGTATATATACCTTAAATCTTTCTACCATTACTATTGGGACATACGCTCTGTTGTTTTCTCTGTGTCTACATATCTTACCTGAAAACCTGAGACACCCTCTCCCTCTCCCACCCTACTAAACCCTCTTACCGTAACATTGTACATATGATAGACCATTCTTTGCTTAACGGCCAGATACAAGTTATGTCCTATGTCTTCCAAATCCCGACCACGTGCCCCTACTAGGTCTCTCTACTATACCCCTCCCTCCACCCTCCCCCCAAGTCCTGACCCTTGAGTACATGTGGGCACCGCCTAAGTACCGTTACATACCGTTTTGTTTATGTCATAACATTTCGTTTTATTTCAATTTTTTTTTTTAATTTTTGGTTTTTTTGTTGTTTTTTTTATTTTTGTTACAAGAAATAAAGAAGGGTAAAAAGAAGAAGAAGTCTATACAAATAGATAATCAGTTAATTAAAGGAAAATAGAACGAATTTTTTATAAACACAGTAAGTGTCTTAACACTTCTATCAGAAAAAAATCATATACGTTAATAAAATTAAATAAACCATAAACTAAAGAAAAACAGTAAATAATAAAGAGTAAAACACACAATAAACAGAGATGTAAAAGTTTAATCAGATCAATAAATAGATAAAGTAAAAAGGACCGAGGGGACTGGAAGACATGGGGGATTGGGATAGGGGTGTAGGAGTGAAGACGGTTTCTTCGACGAGAACCTTAACAAATATTTAAAAGAAAAAAAGATTGAATAGGATTTAATAAAGATGAAAACAAAAATAAGGGAGGAAAACTAAAAACCTAATTAAATAACAGAATAAGATTTAAGATTTTAAATCAAGATTTCAGTGAAATTTAAAATTTTCAGTCATTAAAGTCAAAAACAAACAATACTTCACAAGTGACTCATATAGAAACCGACGACGACGACGACGACGAAGATTCAGCGAAGTCAGCACAGGTTGAGACACTCTGGGGTATCTGCCGTCGGTGGTTCGAGGGGGCAGAGACCCTAAGAGGTTCGTTCTTGTGATCTCACCCAACGGTAAAGGAAGAGGTTACGTTCTTTCATTTTTTACTTCCACTTCAGCAAGTCAACACAGGCTGAGAAACGTCAGGGTACCTGACGTCGGATGGTACGAGGAGACAGGTACCCTAAAAGGTCCGTTCTCGCGACCTCTCCCCACGGTAACGGAAGAGTATCGAAAACGATCTCAAGTATCTGAGAATTCACATCATAATAACGTAAAAAATCATAAGGATAAATAAAAATGAAATAAATACTTTCTTAAATCAATCATCTGTTTTTAAAATTGAAAGTTTAGAAAATAACGAACACAAGTCTCTTGGATTAAACATGAGAACGAAGAAACCCCTTTATATAACAGTAAAAGAAACACCGTAAACTCCTTTTCTACCTATAAAAGAAAAATTCTAGATGACTCAGTGGGAATGTCTAAGATAATTATTAATATAATGAATTATTAATTAATTATTAAGATGTCAGTGAGTAAAAAGGGTGACTTAATAGAAGTTGTGACTCACTATTTTTGTTTTATATGGTTATTATATATAACAAGTAAAATCTTTAAAAATTTAAATGAGAAAAGGATGGTATGTTTACTACTGATATGAAACGTAGATATCGAGTACCTGACTTAGGAAGGAGTAATATTTAAGGCATAGAATTAAACTCAAACCAGGTTTAACAAAACATTATCTACTATCACAAGTAAAAGTCAAAACACAGTACTCGAAAGTTACAATAGTGTAGAAATGATAAAAATACCGAATAAAATAAACAAAAACGTTTCCCTCAAAGAGAATTTAAATTTGGACATTCTGTATAAAGTGTCTTCAAGGATATAACGTTATAATTTACTTTTTTACTCTTATATTGTAATTCTGAGTGATACTATGTATTCTTTTACATATGTATACCTGTTTTGTACCCTCTCATATACTTTTTAGTTTGACCAGTGTAATTCCGTTTTTTACATCTTTTCAAATCGTATAAAGGAACCTATGTCAATCTTACAATATAATTATTATTATTTTTTATTAGGGACCCCAATTCTTTAATTTCTGGAGTGTTCTAGACACTCCAAGTAACCACAGTATGTACCCACTATTCTTTATATACTAGTTAATTCACAGATTACGTTACAACAACAATCTTATAAGGAAGGTTACTTATAAGTCCCTATAAAGGAAATCCTAACTGACTAAACTAGAGGAACGTCAGGTGTCCTGAGAGTCCTCAGAAGATGTCGGGGTATCAAGTTTTCGTAGTATAAACCGTGAGTCGGAAGAAATACCAGGTCGAGAGTGTAGTCATACACTGATGACCTTTTTGGTATCGAAACTGATCTACCTAGAAAGAGTCGTTTCATAACAAGTCAACGAATCAACACAGGCTGAGAAACTTTGGGGTACCTAACGTCCCATGGTCTGAAAGGACAGTTGTCAGAGGGTTTCAAACGAGTTTTAGTACAAGTAACTCAGTCACTACGGTGGGTTGGTAGAGTAGAAGACAAGAGGGGCAGAGGAGGACGAAAGTTAGAAAGGGTCGTAGTCCCAGAAAAGTTTACTCAGTCAAGCAGTGTAGTTCACCGGTTTCATAACCTCAAAGTCGAAGTCGTAGTCAGGAAGGTTACTTATAAGTCCTAACTAAAGGAAATCCTAACCCGAAAGGACTATAGAGTCAACCATTTCTTAGGTGGACGTTACGTCCTTTGGGACCAAACTAAGGACCCAACCCTTCTAAGAGACCTCTTCCCTATCCTATAGGTGAGGTCATAAGAACCCGAAGGGAAAACCGAGTCGACCATTTCTTAGGTGGACGTTACGTCCTCTGGACCCAAACTAGGGACCCAACCCTTCTAGGGGACCTCTTCCCTTTCCGATGGGTAAGGTCATAAGACCGGGTCTCTTAAGGTACCTGCGATATCAGGTACCCCAACATTTCTCAGTCTGTGTTGACTTGTTGAAAGTGAAAGGTAATCCTGACTGACCAAACTAGAGGAACGTCAGGTTCCCTGACATGTCAGAAGACATTATGGTGTTAGGTTTCGTAATTAAGAAACAGTGAGTCGAGAAAAACAACAGGTTGAGAGTGTAGGTATGTACTGAAGACCTTTTTGGTATCGAAACTGATAAACCTGCAAACTGTCGTTTCGTTATAGAGACGAAAATTTGTAGGACAGATCCAAACAGTATCGAAGGGAAGTTTCCTCGTTTTCAGAAAATTAAAGTACCAACGTCAGTAACAGGTACCACTAAAACCTCTTTATTTCAGACAGTATGGATCTATCGTATAAGTTTTCGTCTCTACAATGAAACAGTTGTTTCCAGGTAGATCAGTCCCGATACCAAAAAGGTCATCAGTACATACCTACACTCTCAACCTGACACTTCTTTCGACTCGTGACTTCTTAACTACGAAAACTTGACACCACAACCTCTTCTGAGAACTCTCAAGGAACCTGACATTCCTCTAGGTTGGTCAGGTAAGATTTCCTCTAGACAGGACCCACAAGAAACCTTCCTTACTACGATTTCGACTTTGAGGTCATGAAACCGGTAGAGTACGCTTCTCAACTGAGTAACCTTTTCTTAGACTACGACCCTCCCTAATCCCGGTCCTACTCTTCCCCTACTGTCTCCTACTCTACCGACCTACCGTAGTAGTTGAGCTACCTGTACTCAAACTCACTTGACGCCCTCAATCACTACCTGTCCCTTCGGACCGTACGACGTTAAGTACCCTAACGTTTCAGTCTGTACTAGCTCACTGACTTGACTTGACTTTTAGACAGTAACAAAGGTAACAAAAGGGTGGATAGACGGTACTTCACTACCCTCATCTACGGTACTAGAAGTAAAAACTTACAACTCAAAATTATCAAAAAAGTGAGAGGAGAAAGTGAAAGTAGTTCCCTGAGAAATCAAGGAGAAGTGAAAGACGGTAATCCTACCACAGTAGACGTATAGACTCCAATAACTATAAAGAGGACCGTTAGAACTAAGGTCGAACACGAAGTAGGTAGGGTCCTAAAACCTACTATATGACACGTGTATTCGATTTAGTCGTCCCACTGTTATATGGCGGTACTGTATGAGTAAAGGGTTAAAACTCGGTCAAACAACAAGGTACAGACCAAGATTGACAACGAAGAACTAGACGTATGTCCAAATAAGTACCATTACTCTGAGGTAAACTACAGTCAAAGGGGATAACAGTGAAGGGGTCACATAGACGGAGGTCTTTCAAACGAAACGGATTGATTGGATGGAGAGTCAGAAGGTATAATAGTAAAGAGTGAGGAGGTGAGGGAAGAACCGAAGGGTCCACCGAATCACCATTTCTTAGGTGGACATTACGTCCTCTGTGTTCTCTACACCCAAACTAGAGACCCAGTCCTTCTAGGGAACCTCATCCTTTACCGTTGGGTGAGGTCATAAGAACGGACCTTTTCGATTACATGTCTCCCCGTACCGTCAAAGGTCAGGTACTCCACCGTCTCGACCTGTACTGACTCGTGTCGTATAGGTAACGGAAGAATAACCTTGTAGAAAGTTCTCGGGTTCACCCTCTTAGCACCACAGTCTACAGGATCACTCCGACTCTTCGTCCACTTCCTGTTCACAACATAAGAACATAAACACATCGGGAGAAGACACATACCAAACTTTGATCACCGAATGAAGATTCTTTATACCGTTTTCACTACTCGAAAGTGAGGGATACTGAAAGTAGAATCATGAGAGTAAGGAGGAGAGAGAACGACCGAGACTACTTCGGTCTACGTACTCGGTAGATACCTCTCTGGGAACACCGTTCGTTAGGTCCCTCCGTCCGTCGGTTATCCAGGATTTCTTGACTCAGGAAGTCAGGTTTAAAGACACTCTTTTACTTAGGACAGTTGTTGATAACCTCACTCGAACCTTTGCCTACGTAAGGGTTAACCCTGAATCCAACTGACGTCAGAACAGTTTCGTAGATTGATTCGACGTCATGTAAGGTCCGGGACCTTTTGTTACTCTATTATTTACACATAATAATATTCAGTGATTTTTTAACAAATTCCACAAGGGGACATCTTCCCATGGGGACGATCATTAAATGGCGACGACAATTCAGTGTAGTCAGCACAGGTTGAGACACGCTGGGGTAGCTACCATCGGGTGGTCCGAGGGGGTAGAGACCCTAAGAGGTCCGTTCTTGTGACGATGATAAGTTTCAACTGCTAATTTCCTTTAAAGGAAAAATCTAAAGTCCGAAACTTGACACCAGCTCTAAATACATGGGAAAACAAACTTAGTAGAATGTAAACCTCTTCTTTTTTACGATAATATATTAAATATGTGTACCTTATTTAGGTCATAACCGATTCCAATAAGTAAACATTGATGTATTTTTAGGGTTAATCAACGAACGAGGGTACTTAAGACTAGGATTTTAGGGAACTTGTTTAGAGACTGAGAAAGATCAACAAAGATGTTCATCGAATAAGTAAATAAATAACTAACATATAAAGTACCTTCTTGAACCCGGTCTCTAATATCTCTAATTCTCTTTTAAATTTATTTATGTGTCTATTTATTCTTGTCAGGACAAAACTCCCGACAATTTACGACAACCCTCATCCTGTCTGTTAGTATTAATGACTATCTTTACACCTAAGTAGATCCTGAGTTAAATCCCTTCTGAAGGACTTCCGTCGTCGTACACTCACCTTAGGACTCAGAGTTGATCCTAAAATTTTATATGAATGAGTAAACCGATACGGTCAAGAATCAACGTCGTGTGCCGGTCGGGAAATCGACACCGTTTGTCCGAGAAAATCAACACCCTAGAAAGTAAACACTGTACACTCAAGATCAAGGAACTGGTCCGTAACTTGAGTCCGACAGACGTAACCTGTGCGTCTGAGGATCGGTGACCTGGTGGTCCTTTTAGGAAATTGTTTCTAAATTATCGACCACTATTTCTATTCTTTTGACTTCTCTGTTCACTTAAAGGTCCACCTCTCTCCTCGTACACGGTTTATCTTAAATAAGATCCCCCTTCACTCTCAGATTTAATCGTTTTATTTCAATCTCGGTTTCGACTTTTACATTCTTTACTATTAAAAATCCCCTTCGATTTGGTAAACATGGAGTAACCGGTGTAAAGTTTTTGTCTTTATGAACTTCTCTGATCCGTTCAGAACCCTCATTAATTCCTCCGGTTTACACTCGTGTTTTCGGGGGTGACCTTCCTCCCGACACTTTTTGGTTGGAAACGATTACCGAATTTAAAACATAGGTCGACATCAACTAATACTAGTACGAACTTTCACTCGAGTCCGTCTCAACGGTCAAGAGGACCAAAAAGTTCCTTTTTTATTAGATCTACATACATTTTAACTGACTAAAAAGTAATGACCAAATTTTAAAAATTTTTACAACAAGTCAAGTCAAGTCAAGTCAACGAATCGGTACAGGCTGAGACGCTGGGATACTCAACATCGTACGGTCCGGAGGGATAGGTAGTGGTTGAGGGCCTCAAGTGAGTTTGAGTACAGGTAGCTCAACTACTACGGTAGGTCGGTAGAGTAGGAGACAGTAGGGGAAGAGGAGGACGGGGGTTAGGGAGGGTCGTAGTCTCAGAAAAGGTTACTCAGTTGAGAAGCGTGCTCCACCGGTTTCATAACCTCAAAGTCGAAATCGTAGTAAGGAAGGTTTCTTGTGGGTCCTGACTAGAGGAAATCTTACCTGACCAACCTAGAGGAACGTCAGATTCTCTGAGAGTTCTCAGAAGAGGTTGTGGTGCCAAGTTCTTGTAGTTAAGAAACTGCGAGTCAAAAGAAGTGTCAGGTTGAGAGTGTAGGTATGTACTGGTGACCTTTTTGGTATCGGAGCTGATCTGCCTGGAAACAACCGTTTCATTACAGAGACGAAAACTTATATGATAGATCCAACCAGTATTGAAAGGAAGGTTCCTCATTCGCAGAAAATTAAAGTACCGACGTCAGTGGTAGACGCCACTAAAACCTCGGGGGGGGTTTTATTTCGGACTGTGACAAAGGTGACAAAGCGGTAGTTAAGAGTACTTCACTACCCTGGCCTACGACACTAAAATCACAAGACTTACAACTCGAAATTCGGTTGAAAAAGTGAGAGGAGAATATGAAAGTAGTTCTCCGAAAAATCAAGGAGAAGTGAAAGACGGTATTCCCACCACAGTAGACGTATAGACTCCACTAACTATAAAGAGGACCGTTAGAACTAAGGTCAAAGACAAAGAAGGTCGGGTCGCAAAGAGTACTACATGAGACGTATCTTCAATTTCTTCGTCCCACTGTTATATGTCGGAACTGCATGAGGAAAAGGATAAACCTTGGTCAGACAATCAGGTACAGGTCAAGATTAACAACGAAAGACTGGACGTATATCCAAAGAGTTCTCCGTCCAGTCCACCAGACCATAAGGGTAGAGAACTTCTTAAAAGGTGTCAAATAACACTAGATGTGTCAGTTTCCGAAACCGTATCAGTTATTTCGTCTTTATCTACAACATTACCGGTTTATTTTGTAAAAACAAAATAAATATCAGGTTCCCAATAGTCACCACCTTCTCTTACGACACCTTTAGCTCACAATAGAATCCTTCTAATCCTTCTAAGTCACAAACGATGTCTGACCTCTCCAATTACCACAGTTTTTTTAACTTGGTCCTGTCAATTTGTCCTTTCCTTCTAAAAGAATGCAGTATCCCTTCACTCTGATAATATTGTCTCCCTCTCTGACTTGAGTTAAGGTGACATTGTTTTCCGTTGTCTCATAAATTCACAATCTCACACGCTTGTCTTTTTATGACTTCCTTCAATCATCCCAGTAACTAGCGACACAAATTCAACGGACATAAACGCTTAATGAACAACAGTTTCAATCCGAGGGCGGGAAGGTACATCTCCACAAGATAGAAACTATTAATATAAAGTTTCTCTACCTAGAACCCAAGAGTTCTTTAGATAAGGAGATAGTATCTACTAAACGTAGAATTTCCCCGACTCTTTCTGGAATATTAATGTTCAAAAGATTTCATTCGACGAGGTTTTCTTCCCTACAGTTCCCAGGTATTAGTTCTTCTTTCAACAGTTTTTAAATAAGTTCGACTCCCTTTACAATTTCGGTAGAACCAGTTTTCTATTTACGTCCCATCACTCAATTTTCGGTACCATTGTCAGGTACATAATCCAAGATTTTAGATTTCACTTCCTGATTACGGACTCAACCCTTTTAAACACTTTTTAAAACTTTACCCGGTTTTTGTGATAATTCGTGAAAGTCATCTTCTCATACACAAAAAATTACGTGTGAGATGGTCGATAGACCAAGATACCCCAAACACGGAAAGTACCAGACACTCTTTAAAAAGTAGGACAAAATATTATCTTTAACATCAATTGACCGTCGTTAAGTTTACTTAGAAAAAGTATCTGGAAGTTTACTCTAGACAGTCCCTGTTAAGTAAAAGGACGAGGGAGGTGAGTATATCATTCGGACAAAATATAGATGTATATTTAATAAATATGGAAAAATATTTAACTAAAGTCATAAAGAAAAACGAATATATACACCCCAGGAAACTTATTAACCTTGCAAAATGACCAAGGGAATAATTACTCACTCAACTATCTTATAAACTGTTTACAAGTAAAATTATACTATCAAAACTAAAATAGAAATTTTTAACAAAAAATTATGGACATTATCTTTTCTTTAAGCACTGGGTCACTACTCACACCCCGAATTCCTCTTCCCTTTTCTACTTCTTCGACAACTTAACACTTGGTCCCACGGACCTACTGATTAAATAGTATTGGTCTATATCCCCTTCGTCCTACTTCTGTTCAAGAACACAACATCTCTCTCCTTTCCAAAAGAAAAGAAAAGAAAGAAAGTAAAAAGGAAGGAATAAAGGAAGAAAGGAAAGAAGACGAAAAAAAAAAATTTGTTTATAACTCAAACTCTCCTTCAATATTATAGGACCGGTTACAGAACGGGAAACCTTTCCACACTGACCTCGAGAACTCTGTCCAGTTCCGATTTCCGTAGTTAGACCCTTAACAAACGTATCTTCACCGACACCTCACTATTAGAGGGACTCCTTCCTTCATTTCTCTCCTCTACTTCTGTCTCAGAACTTCTAGAGGGTCTAAATCCCTGTTCTACTTTTCAACTCTGTCGTCTCGTTCCATCTAGTTTTTGTTATTTTACAAGTGATAAAACTCCCCACCCCGTCGATCCTTGGAAAAATTAGAGAGTAGATAAAAAAAGGGGACTCTTAAAACAAAATTTGGAGTATCGGAATAAAGATAGTATATTGGATGTAAATGTGTTGGACCGGAGGTACAGAAGTTATACGTAGGGAGAGGGAACTATCGAGACTCAGACGGACAGTGAACCTTGGGTTCTTGGTTCCACATGTTGACCCGTGTTCACCTAAACACAGAGACTCATAGTCAAAAGAGTATACTGTTTCCCCTGTTAATACGAAAGAGGTATGTCATTAATACTCTTTATTCACACTATTGTGCTCTGTGACAGATCGTGTCGTGAACCGTTTATCATTTACAAGAAACCGAGACTCCAACTTAACGGTTTATTCGATGGGGTACTACCGTACTAAGTAGACATTGAACACGGATGTCGACTTTCTAAATATTAATATGACGTAAATGACCCCCTCTCGATAAATAGTGTTACTTTTTAACAAAAAACATGAGATTCTCTTAATCGAAAGAAGATTTAAAGTAAAAGAATAAAGACAAAAGGAAAAGAAAAGAACTGAAGTCACACAGGACCCTTTGTCAAAAAGGGGAACGGACACACGGTAAAGTACTATCTGACAGTACTCGAATATGTGCCTCTGATGTTTTTATAGTCCTTTTATACCTTAACATTTCGATCTCAAGTCAGTTTATGTCTTGAAATCAAATTATACTTTGAAGTATAAAAAAAAGAGGTACCCGTAAGGTATAACATCCCTCGTACCTACACCGAACGAGATTCTTAAGTCCTCATTAATCCATTAAACAAGAGACGGTCGTAGATGAAAAACACAATGTAAAATAGGTACTCGAAAAGAATTTGTGTATAAATATTAACTTTCCAAACCCCCGGGTAACATACGAAAAAAAACTAACAACGTAAGTGTACTTTGAAAGAGATCCTTAGTTAGACTTTTATTACGAAAAAATAAAAATTGAAGTAGTACGGGTTGGGAAGAAATACCTTCCCTTTTTTCTTCTTTCAGAAATCCAAGGACAACTTAAAGGTAGGGAGAGGATATCAAAGTTTTTCTAGTCTGTCTAAGGTGTATAACCGTCGGTGTATTTCGTCTTTGTTTTAGTCTACGTATACACTTCGATACTATTTTCTTTCGAAATGTCTTTCCTTTATTTCCCGTTCGTCCGTATGGACCCACAGTCGACTTCTTTCAGAATGACAACATTAATTTCCGAGTCTCTTTTATCATAGTTCGTAACGGACACCTGGGTGACAACTCACTGAGTAAGCAGACCAAGAAGACATTTACCCTCTGGGTTCACGGATAAATCCTTTAGACAACTATACCATATTATACTTTGTGACCTTATTGGCAACACTAAAAAGTCTAGGAATCAGACACGTTCTTGATATAATTTGCTGGACCGTAGGTAAACAGATTAGGATCACTATCAAGATACTTCCCCCCTTGGTCGTAACCGAAGTAAAATATCCACTCTTTTGACTCGGTCTTTCCAATCTATTTGGTGGGGTTCAAATATGGACCATTTAAGGTCTCTGTGTTACACTTGAATCCGAGATACCTCAGTTTCTGATAAGGGTTAGTAAGACGATTTTTCAAGTGCGATGTAAAAATTCACAGGTTAATTAGATGAATTCTTACTCAGATAGATTCTATGTTTCAACTTCCTTCGGTCATGTTGGTAGTTTTTATCAAATACAAGAGTTAATAATTTAGTAATGAAATCCATAAATAAAGTAACAGGGTACACACGAGTCAACGAGTCAGTGCAGACTGAGAAACACTAGGGTACCTGACATCGGACGGTCCAAGGAAACATGTATTTTTAAAGGGTCCGTTCGTATGGTCTCACCCACCGGTAAAGGATGAGGTCCCCTAGAAGGATCGGGCCCAAAGATTGTACGTAGAGAACACGGAGGACGTAACCGTCCGCCTAAGAAAACGGTGATGTGCACGTAACGACCGAACTTTACGTCGTAAGTCCATTGACTCTAGTGTCGTAGACCAGGGTAGTAAAGTACATTTTATCTTCCCTTTTTCACCTTCGACACTGTGTAAAATAAAAGACCCGAGGTTTTGATGACGTCAACCACTGACGTCGGTACTTTAATTTTCTGTGAACAAAGAACCTTCTTTACGATACCGTTTGGATCTGTCACATAATTTTTCGTTTCTGTAGTGAAGTTGTCTTCAGGTATATCAGTTTCGATACCAAAATATCGATTAGTACATACTTACCATACTTACACTCTTGACCTGGTTTTTCTTCTGACTCGTGACTTCTTAACTACAAAAACTTGACACAACAACCTCTTCTGAGAACTCTCAGGGAACCTGACGTTCCTCTAGGTTGGTCAGTTGGGATTTCCTTTAGGTAGGACTTATAAGTAACCTTCCTGACTACGACTTCGACTTAGAGATCATCAAACCGGTGGACTACGTTTTTCGACTGAGTGACTTTTTCTTCGACTACGACCCTTTCTGACTACCGTTCTTCTCTTCCTACGTTGTCTCCTGCTCTACCAAGTTACCATAGTGACTGAGTTACCTGTACTCAAACTCGTTTGATGTCCTCTACCACTTCCTGTTCTATCGGACCATACGACGTCAGATACCTCAACGTTTCTCAACCTGGACTGAATCGTTGTCTTGTTGTTGTCGAGGTCCCCTAGAAGGAGTGGGTCCCTAGCTTTGATACAGAGAACGTAGAGGACGTAAGAGTCCGTCTAAGAAAATGGTGATGTGGTGGACCCTTCGGGTAAAGCAATATACAAATTCCATTATTAAGTCAAGGTACATGGAGTTGATCACCCGGACCATCCAGATTGTCACATATGACTAATGAATACCTAGTTCTTCTCACTGTTCATGATTGATCTAGAAAAACAAGTGGACGGAGGAAGGAAGAAAAAAAAAAATTCTTCGTAAATAATTTGTGAATGATTTGAGAACCTGACCTCGTTACTCTTTTAACGATGTAAATGTCACGAAAGTAAGGTCTTTTAAATTGTTTATTATTCATTTATACTCATAAAGACTATCACTAGTTACCGTACCTCTTGTATTTTATCCTCCGACACTAATATTGACCCATCATCGCAAGGAAATCCGTCTTAACAGGACTCTATAAACCGATTACTGGACTCCCTATTCTTCGGTTGGCGGGTTTCTTGACTTTAGTTCGGAGGGTCCTTAATTTTTTGTTTGTGTGTTTTTTGTCGTTCCTGTCTTCGGGACACTTATCTTTCTGAAACCATATAAATTTCTTGGTTGTTCGGCTACACTGACCGGGTACTATTGTCACTGTCCTCAACTCCGGTCGCAATCTCCCAACCTTATCAGTGAATCCTGGAACGCCCAAGAACATTCCTCTAACCTGCAAGAAGAGTTATCTCTTTAGTAAATTCACCCCTACCACAGTACTAGATTCAAAATTTTCGATTGAGACAACACTTCTCTTTCTTGAATCTCCAGTCCTCATCTTCGTCTCCCCTGTAAGTCCTCCATAAATCTCACTCCATCCTGTTCCTACTACCACCGGTCCATATTCTGGTTAGTTGGTTTCCACGACAAAAAATCTCCCTTTCCCCATTTCCTACCATCCATTCGTTGATTGTTCCAGATGACATCTACTCTATTATTTCCTACTCTAATTCTCTTCTTAGTCTAAATTCTTCATGCCTTCATATCTTCGTCAAAATAAGATACATTAAATACCTATAACACCAAATAATATTGTTTTTTCAAAGAAACACCTATATATGTAGATGGATGGGTCTGGTGGACTGGACGGAGAACTCTTTAAACATACGTCCAGTCCTTCGTTGTCAATCTTGACCTGTACTTTGTTTTCTGACCAAGGTTTATCCTTTCCCTCATGTAGTTCCGACATATAACAGTGGGACGAATAAATTGAAGATACGTCTCATGTAGTACTCTTTACGACCTGACCTTCTTTGTGTTCGACCTTAGTTCTAACGGTCCTCTTTATAGTTAGTGGAGTCTATACGTCTACTGTGGTGGGAATACCGTCTTTCACTTCTCCTTGATTTTTCGGAGAACTACTTTCACTTTCTCTTCTCACTTTTTCAACCGAATTTTGAGTTGTAAGCCTTTTACTTCCAGTACCGTAGACCAGGGTAGTGAGGTACCCTTTATCTACCCCTTTGTCACCTTTGTCACAGTCTGAAATAAAAACCCCCCGAGGTTTTAGTGACGTCTACCACTGACGTCGGTACTTTAATTTTCTACGAATAAGGAACCTTCTTTTCAATACTGGTTGGATCTATCGTATAAGTTTTTGTTTCTGTAATGAAACGGCTGATTCCAAGCAGATCAGTTCCGATACCAAAAAGGACACTAGTACATACCTACACTCTCAACCTGACACTTCTTCCGACCCTCGGCTTCTTCACTACGAAAACTTGACACCACAACCTCTTCTGAGAACTCTCAGGGAACCTGACGTTCCTCTAGGTTGCTCAGGTATGATTTCCTCTAGTCGGGACCCTAAAGAAATCTTCCTTACTACGATTTCGACTTCGAGGTCATGAAACCGGTGGAGTACGCTTCTCAACTGAGTAACCTTTTCTGAGACTACGACCCTCCCTAACCCCCGTCCTCCTCTACCCCTACTGTCTCCTACTCTACCGACCTACCGTAGTGACTGAGCTACCTGCACTCAGACTCACTTGAGACCCTCAACAACTACCTGGTCCCTCCGGACCGCACGACGCTAAGTACCCCAGTGTTTATCAACCTGTGCTGACTCGTTGACTTGACTTGACTGTAGGTATAAAACAAAAGGAAGTTCAGGAAGTGTCAAGTATCGACTCCGGTTACTAAACAGAAGGAAGAGGACGGGAGAAGGACTCGGGAAGACATCCGAGTTGTCGTGGAGTCCCAGATCCTGGTGATTACTCCTAGATCACTCTAATTTAGACTCTCAGTCACGATTTCGTGTGAAACTTTTTCACTCCGAGTATGAAGGAAATCTCTGACCTTTGCTGACTACAAATTTTACTTGATAGGAGGTCCGTTACCTTATAATAAGTCGTGGTTCTTTTTTCTTCGATAGTTCGGCACTTTTATAAATCACCTTTGAATTTACGTATAATGATTCACTTTCTTTGATTAGATGTTTCCGAGGTATGAAAAACCAAGGTTGAAATACCGTGAGACTCGACGGGGTCACCGAGGGACCATTTCTTAGGTGGATGTTATGTCCTCGGTGTCCTCTACACCCAAACTAGGGACCCAACTCTTCTAAGGGACCTCCTCCCGTACCGTTGGTTGAGATTATAAGAACGGACCCCTTAGGGTACCTGTCTCTTCGGACCGTCCGATGTCAGGTATCCCAACCTTTCTCAGACTGTGGTGATTTCGCTGAATCATACGTACGTGTATACTGTGAAACCTTTTACATTTCGTTATCTCTATTATCTTTCTTATCACGATCCCTAGCTTCCTCCCTCTCTCTACTTATCCGTCTTGTGTCTTCTAAGAATACCATCGTTTTTAGGAGAATTAGCATTATGTTATTACCTATATATAGTAATATTTAAACAGGTTTAGGTATTTTACATGTTGTTACTCTCACTTGGGATCCATACAACACCTGAAAGTCACAATACTTGATAGTCACATCCGAGTAAACACAATTTTTTTTTTACTTGATAAAACCACTCATTAGAACGAGTACCAATCCAAAGTACTTCACTTCACTTCACTTGACTTCAACGAGTCAGCACAGGTTGAGAAACGCTGGGGTACCTGACATCGGATGGTCCGAGGAGACAGGTACCCTAAAAGGTCCGTTATCAGGACCTCACCTAACGGTAAAGGAAGAGGTCCCCTAGAAGGACTGGGTCCCTAGTTTGGGTTCAGAGGACGTAACATCTGTCTGCCAATTGGTAGACTCGGTGGTCCCTTCGAGATATGTCAGTTGTTTTTGTTCTGGTCCTCGACTGACACCGAATCTAGTACTTGAGGAATAACGGTTTAAGTCTGAATTTAACTTCTTCCATCCCTTTTAGTGATCTGGTAAGTCCATACTGGATTTAGTTTAGGGAATACTAATATGTCACCTTCACTCTTTATCTAAATTCCCTGATCTAGACTATCTATCTCACGGACTACTTGATACCTTACTCCAAACACTGTAATTTGTCCTCTGTCCCTAGTTCTGGTAGGGGTTCCTTTTCTTTACGTTTTTTCGTTTTACCGACAGACTCCTCCGGAATTTTTATCGACACTTTTCTTCTCTTCTTTTTCCGTTTCCTCTTTTCTTTTCTATATGGGTAGACTTATGTCTCTAGGTTTCTTATCGTTTCTCTCTATTCTTTTGGAAGGAGTCACTAGTTACGTTTCTTTATGTCCTTTTGTTGTCTTTCCTTTCTGATCTCTAGAGAAGTTCTTTTAGTCTCTATGTTTCCCTTGTAAAGTACGTTTCTACCCGAGCTATTTCCTGTGTTTACTAGACCTGGATTGTCTTCGTCTTTTATAATTCTTCTCCACCGTTCTTATGTGTCTTCTTGACATGTTTTTTCTAGAGCTGGTTCTATTAGTCCTACCATACTAGTGAGGGGATCTCGGTCTGTAGGACCTTACACTTCAGTTCACCCGGAATCCTTCGTAGTGATACTTGTTTCGATCACCTCCACTACCTTAAGGTCAACTCGACAAAGTTTAGGACTTTCTACTACGACACTTTCACGACGTGAGTTATACGGTCGTTTAAACCTTTTGAGTCGTCACCGGTGTCCTGACCTTTTCCAGTCAAAAGTAAGGTTAAGGTTTCTTTCCGTTACGGTTTTTACGAGTTTGATGGTGTGTTAACTTGAGTAGAGTGTGCGATCATTTCATTACGAGTTTTAAGAGGTTCGGTCCAAAGTCGTTATGCACTTGGCACTTGAGGGACTACAAGTTCGACGAAAATCTTTTCCGTCTCCTTGGTCTCTAGTTTAACGGTTGTAGGGGACGTAGTGCCTTTTTCGTTCTCTCAAGGTCTTTTTGTAGATAAAGACGAAATAACTGACACGGTTTCGGAAACTGACATACCTAGTGTTGTTTGACACCTTTTAAGACTTTCTCTACCCTTATGGTCTGGTGAACTGGACGGAGAACTCTTTAGACATACGTCCAGTCCTTCGTTGTCAATCTTGATCTGTACCTTGTTGTCTGACCAAGGTTTATCCTTTCTCTCATACAGTTCCGACATATATCAGTGGGACGAATAAATTGAATACATGTCTCATGTAGTACTCTTCGCGACCTGACCTTCTTTGTGTTCGACCTTACTTCTAACGGCCCTCTTTATAGTTAGTGGAGTCTATACGTCTACTGTGGTGGGAATACCGTCTTTCACTTCTCCTTGATTTTTCGGAGAACTACTTTCACTTTCTCCTCTCACTTTTTCAACCGGATTTCGAGTTGTAAGTCTTTTGTTTCTAGTACCGTAGACCAGGGTAGTGAAGTACCCTTTATCTACCCCTTTGTCACCTTTGTCACAGTCTGAAATGAAAAAACCCGAGGTTTTAGTGACGTCTACCACTGACGTCGGTACTTTAATTTTCTATGAATGTGGAACCTTCCTTTCAATACTGGTTGGATCTGTCGTATAAGTTTTCGTCTCTGTAATGAAACGACTATTTCAAGACAGATCAGTTCCGATACCAAAAAGGACACCAGTACTTACCTACACTCTCAACCTGACACTTCTTTCGACTAGCGGTTTCTTAACTACGAAAACTTGACACCACAACCTCTTCTGAGAACTCTCAGGGAACCTGACGTTCCTCTAGGTTAGTCAGGTAAGACTTCCTCTAGTCGGGACCCTAAAGAAACCTTCCTGACTATCATTTCAACTTTGAGGTCATGAAACCGGTGAAGTACGCTTCTCAACTGAGTAACCTTTTCTGAGACTACGACCCTCCCAAGCCCTCGTCCTCCTCTTCCCCTGTTGGCTCCTACTCTACCGACCTACCGTAGTGACTGAGCTACCCACGTTCAGACTCACTTGAGACCCTCAACACGACACCCAACACGAAACCCCAGCGTTTCTCAACCTGTGCTGACTCGCTGACTTGACTTGACTTATAAGGAACACATATACATGGTGAAGAAGAAATAGGTAAGTAAACAACTACCTGTAGATCCAACGAAAGTACAAGGTCGATAATATTTACCACGATATTACTTTTTACCCTATGTACACAGAGAAAGTTAAAACCAAAGGAGTCCCATATACGGATCCTCACTCTAATGACCGAGTATACCACCAAAATAAGGATCAAAAATTTCCTTAGAGGTATAACAGAAGAAAAAGAACCCCTACCAGAACTAAGGACAGAGTACATGTTACAGTATTTGGAGGTAGGTATCAAGTAGTCCGTGAGATAGATAGTCTAGATCAGGGAATTTAGATAAAGAGTGAAGGTAACATATCAGTATTCCTTAAAATAAATCCAGTATGGACTTAGCAGATCACCAAAAGAGGTGAAAGAAGTCAAAGTCAGACTTAAACCGTTATTCCTCAAGTGCTAGGCTCGGTGTCAGTCGAGGGCCAGAACAAAAACGACTGACATATCTTGAAGAGGTAGAAACCGACGTTTCTTTTATTAGTCAGACTAAAGTCACAACTGGTAGACCACTACAGGTACACATCTCAGAACACAAAAACCTTCTCCCACAAACGATACTTGTCACGTAAGAGAACCGTCTTGACATAATCAGAAACGGGACGAAGTAAGACATGAGGTTCCGGTTTAAACGTACAATGGCGTTCTTTTTCTTTACGTTTTTTCGTTTTACCGAGAGATCCCTCCGGAATGTTTATTGACAATTTACTTCCCTTCACTTTTCGTTTCCTCTTTTCCTTTCTATATGGATAAACTTACGTCTCAAGGTTTCTTATCTTTCCTCTCTATTCTTTCGGAAGGAGTTGTTAGTTACGTTTCTTTATCTCCTTCTTTTGTCTTACCCTTTCTGATCTCTAGAGTAGTTCTTTTAGTCTCTATGGTTCCCTTATAAAGTACGTTTCTACCCGAGTTATTTCTTGTCTTTACCATCCTGGATTGTCTTCGTCTTCTATAATTCTTCTCCACCGTTCTTATGTGTCTTCTTGACATGTTTTTTCTAGAAGTACTGGGTCTATTAGTGCTATCACACTAGTGAGGGGATCTCGGTCTGTAGGACCTTACACTTCAGTTCACCCGGAATCCTTCGTAGTGATACTTGTTTCGATCACCTCCACTACCTTAAGGTCAACTCGACAAAGTTTAGGACTTTCTGCTACGACGCTTTCACGACGTGAGTTATACGGTCGTTTAAACCTTTTGAGTCGTCACCGGTGTCCTGACCTTTACCAGTCAAAAGTAAGATTAAGGTTTCTTTCCGTTACGGTTTCTCACGAGTTTGATGGTGTATTAACGTGAGTAGAGTGTGCGATCATTTCATTACGAGTTTTAAGAGGTTTGGTCCGAAGTCGTTATACACTTGGTATTTGAAGGTCTACAAGTTAGACCTAAATCTTTTCCGTCTCCTTGGTCTCTAGTTTAACGGTTGTAGGCGACTTAGTAACCTTTTCGTTCTCTCAAGGTCTTTTTGTAGATAAAGACGAAATAACTAATACGGTTTAGGAAACTTACACACCTGTATTTTTGACACCTTTTAAGACTTTCTCTACCCATATGGTCCGGTGGACTAGACGGGGAACTCTTTGGACATACGTAAAGTCCTTCGTTGTTAATCTTGACCTGTACCTGGTTGTCTGACCAAGGTTTATCCTTTTCCTCATGCAGTTCCGACATATAACAGTGGGACGAAGAAATTGAAGATACGTCTCATGTAGTACTCTTTGCGACCCGACCTTCTTCGTGTTCGACCTCAATTCTAACGACCCTCTTTATAGTCATTCGAGTCTATACGTCTACTGTGGTGGGAATACCGTCTTTCACTTCTTCTTGATTTCTCGGAGAACTACTTTCACTTTCTCCTCTCACTTTTTAAACTGAATTTCGAGTTGTAAGTCTTTTACTTCTAGTACCGTAGACCAGGGTGGTAATGTACCCTTTATCTACCCCTTTGTCACCGACTGAAATAAAAGGATCCGAGGTAAGTGTCGTCTACCACTAACGTCGGTACTTTAATTTTCTGTGAATGAGGAACCTTCCTTTCAATACTGGTTGGATCTGTCGTATAAGTATTTGTCTCTGTAATGAAACGGTTGTTTCCAGGTAGATCAGTTCCGATACCAAAAAGGTCACAAGTACATATCTACACCCTCAACATGATATTTGTTTCGACTCGTGACTTCTTAACTACGAAAACTTGACACCACAACCTCTTCTGAGAACTCTCAGGGAACCTGACGTTCTCATAGGTTGGTCAGGTAAGACTTCCTCTAGTCAACACCCACAAGTAACCTTCCTTACTAAAACTTCGACTTTGAGGTTATGAAACCGGTGGACTACACTTCTCGATTGAGTAAACTTTTCTGGGACTACGACCCTTTCTAACTCCCGTCCTCCTCTTCCCCTACTGTCTCCTACTCTACCAACCTACCGTAGTGGATGATCTACCTTTACCCAAACTCACCTGAACCCTCAACGATTACCTGTCCCTTCGGACCACACGACACCAAGCACCCCAGTGTTTCTCAGCCTGTCCTGACTCGCTGACTTGACTTGACTTATGAAAGAAGGTATCACCAACATAGTTAAATGTAAGGGTGGTTGTTTCGTTCTCAGAAGGGAAAATAGGTGTGGGAAAGGTTGTAAATAACAAACATCTGAAAAACTAAACCCGGTATGACTGACTACACTCCATTAAAGAGTAACATGAAAACAAAACGTAAAGAGATCATTACTCACTACAACTCGTAGAAAAGTACACAAACAATCGGTAGACATACAGAAGAAACCTCTTTACAGACAAATCCAGAAAAGGGGGAAAAACTAACCCAACAAACAAAAAGACCATAACTCAACATACTCGGCGAACATATAAAACCTTTAATTAAGAAACAGTCAACAAAGTAAACGATAATAAAAGAGGGTAAGACTCCCCACAGAAAAGTGGAACGAATATCAGAGGAAACGACACTTTTTCGAAAATTCAAATTAGTCCAGGGTGAACAAATGAAAACAAAAACAAAGGTAATGAGGATCTCCACCCAGTGTCTCCTAGAACGAAACTAAATACAGTAGCACACAAGACGGATACAAAGGAGATTCTCAAAATATCAAAGTCGACAATGTAAATCCAGAAATTAGGTAAAACTCAAATAGAAACATATAACACAATCCTTCACAAGATTAAAGTAAGAAAATGTACATCGACAGGTCAAAGGGTCGTGGTAAATAACTTCTCCGACAGAAACGGGTAACACATAAGAACAGAGGAAACAGTTTTTATTCCACGGGTATCCACGTACCCAAAAAAAGACCCGAAAGATAGAACAAGGAAACCAGATATAAATAAAAACACGGTCATGGTATGACAGAACTACTGGTATCGAAACATCATGTTAGACTTCAGTCCTTCCAGTAAGGAGATCGGGTAAGACGAAAGAGTTCTGACGAAACCGATAAACCCCAGAAAACACAAAGGTATACTTAACACTTTAAAAAACAACATCAAGACACTTTTTACGACAACCATTAAACTGTCTCTAGCGTAACTTAGACATCTAACGTAAACCATCATATCAGTAAAAGTGTTATAACTAAGAAGGGTAGGTTCTTGTACCTTATCGAGAGGTAACCAAATACAGTAGAAACTAAAGAAAGTAATCACAGAATATTAAAAGCCACATTGCAAGAAAACAGAGGAATCCATTCAAATAAGGATCTATAAATAAAGAAAAACAACGTTACGACTTACCCTAACTAAGTAACTAAAGAGACAGACTATAAAGTAACAATCATATATCTTTACGTTCACTAAAGACACATAACTAGAACATAGGACGTTGAAACGATTTAAGTGACTAATCGAGATCATTAAAAGACTATCATAGAAATCCCAAATGACACATGTCATAGTCCAGTAGACGTTTGTCACTCTCAAAATGAAGAAAAAAAGTTTAGACCTAAGGAAAATAAAGAAAAAGAAGAGAATAAAGACATCGATCCTGAAGGTCTTGACACAATTTATTATCACCACTTTCACCTGTACGAACAAAACAAGAACTAGAATCCCTCTTATGAAAGTCAAAAAGTGGTAATTCTTATTACAAACCACATCCGAATAGTATATACCGGAAATGATACAACTCCATTCAAGGAAGATACGGGTAAAAAACTTTCAAAATTAGTATGTATCGACGACTTAAAACAGTTTCCGAAAAAGACGGAGATAACTCTAATAGTATACTAAAAATAGAAAGTTAAACAATTATACCACATAGTGTAACTAACTAAAGGTTTATGACTTCTTAGGAACGTGGGGACCTTATTTGGGTTGAACTAGTACCACATACTCGAAAAACTACACAACGACTTAAGACAAACGATTTTAAAACAACTCCTAAAAACGTAGATACAAGTAGTCACTATAACCGGACATCAAAATAAAAAGACACAACAGAAACCAAAACCATAGTCCCTCTACTACCGGAGCATCTTACTCAAACCTTCACAAGGAAGGAAACGTTAAAAAACTTTCTCAAAACCTTCCTATTCGTAATCGAGAAGAGATTTACAATCTATCTTAAGAGGACACTTCGGTAGACCAGGACCCGAAAACAAAGAACCCTCTAAAAAAAAAAAAATTAGTGTCGAAGTTAAAGTCACTAACGTTAATCCAACAAGTATTAAAGATAAAGAAGGACCAAGTCAGAACCTTCTAACTTGAAAAGATTCTTAGACAGGTAAAGAAGGTCCAATAGATTAAATAATGGTATATCAAAAAGTATTATCAGAGAATATTAGGAAACATAAAAGATGTAACAGACAACATTGGAAAGGAAAAAATAAAGATTAAAACGACTAAACTAAGAAGAGAGAGAGAGAAAAAAAACTAATCCGACCGATTCTCAAACAGGTAAAACAAATAGAAGAGTTTCTTGGTCGAAAATCAACATAATTAGAAATGAGAACAAAGAAAGTAAAGAAAAAGTAAATAAAGACGAGTCTAGAAATACTAAAGAAAGGAAGATGATTATAACCTCGAAAAAAGAAGAAGAAAAAAAATCCACATTTTAATACGACAGATAAACTACAAAAGGAACAAAGAACTCCATCCTAACATAACGATATTTGAAGGGAGAATCTTGACGAAAAAGACGTGGGGTATCCAAAACTCGACAACACAAAAGTAACAGTAAACATAGATCTTTAAAAGAAATAAAGGGAACTCTAAAGAAGTCATTGAACAACCAATAAATCTTTGCACAATAAAATAGAGGTACACGAACGTAAAGAATGTTAATAAAAAGAACATTAACTATAGATCAGAGTATCGTAACACCAGTCTCTTCTACGACCTATGTTAAAGTTAAAGGAATTTAAAGGACTCCAAACTAAACACTGGGTTCTACACCAGATAGGACCTCTTACAAGGTATACGTAAACTCTACCATATAAGAAAACGTAAACCTACCTTTCAGGACTTCTATAGTCACTCGAGATAGAGTAGATTACACAGTAAATTCTGAACAAAAAGGAATAATTAAAAGACAAAACTACTAGACAGGTAACCACACTCACCCCACAATTTCAGAGGATGATAATAACCCAATGACAGTTAAAGAGGAAAATATAGACAATCACAAACAGAATACATAACTCCACGAGGATAGAACCCATATATCTATAAATGTTAACAATACAGAAGGAGAACCTAACTATGAAAATAGTAATACAACGCAGGAAGGAATGGGGAACATTAGAAGAAATTCTAGATAAAACAGACAATACTCCTAACAATGAGATCGAAAGAAAACGAAGGGTAAACATATCTTATATAAAAAGGTAGGAGAGTGAAAGTGACATATACACATAACTCCAGACATCACCCAAAGAATATCTGTCGTAGATATACCCAGAACAAAAACATAGGTAAGTCGGTCAGAGACAGAAAACCAACCTCGTAAATTAGATAAATATAAATTTCATTAATAACTATATATACAAAGATAAGGATAAAAGATTAACAAATCCCAACTAAAACATCTAGAAAAACATAAAGAACTGATATATTCAGGCAAATTGTAAACAACATTTCGACCAAACCACCATGACTTAAGATAAGTGAAAACGAACAGACTTTTTGAAAAACAAAGAGGTAGTCAACTTACTCTAGGAACGACCCATGTCATTAGAACCAACGTCTAAAAAGGGAAAGTTATGAAATTTATATAGGACGGTAAGGGAAGACCGGACGTCTCAAAGACGACTTTCCAGTCGACAATTCGTATACCCCAAAGGGAACATACATGAACAACGAAGGAGGAATACCGAAAATTATAAGAAAGAAACACAAATCAGAAACAATCAAACTAGTCATACACAGAATCACACAAAGAGGAACCCAAATAAGACATACCCCGAGAAACACGGAGAACCTGAACTGACTGATAAAGGAAAAGACACAACCCCTTTAAAAGTTGATATCAGAGAAGTTTTTAAAAGAGTATGGGAAAGAAAAAGAGAAGTAGAAGACCCTGGGACCATTAAGTTTACAGTAACGTAAACTATATCAGGGTCTCCAAAAACTCTGACAGGAGTCGAGAAAAGTAAGAAAATTGAACTAGACGAGAAGTCTTCAATAAAGGTGGTAAAACAGAAGGTCGAGTGACTAAGCAAGAAGACGAAGTCTATAAGACGATGACTAAGGAAGATCTCATAAAAATTGAAGTCATTAATACAACAAACAGAGACATGCAAATAAGAAATTCAGAAGAACCAGAAACGATTAACTAAGATCGTAAAAGAGGTAAAACAAAAGTTCCAAAAACTAGTAGAAATGATAGTAATAAACTTAAGAAAAAGTCCATTAAAAGGATAAGGGAGAAGTAAATAAACCTGAAGACACAAAGATTTAATAAGGAAGTAAACACGTCATAAAGAGACGGAAAAGTAAAAAATTTCAATAACACAAACTCCAGAGGAGAGGGTCCGAAGTTCTTTTCAACTTAAGAAAGGAACTTCTTACAACTTAAGAAAGAACGAAAACCAAAGACGGGAGGATTCTAACCAGGTCATCAAACACACTCGAAGTATATCCCACTCTAAACACGACTCAAAAACAAACAAACAAACAAAAAGGAGACTACTCACTCCGACTCACTCCACCATGAGGACAGACGACTACTAACCCAAAAATAAAAACAGAACAAACGACAAATCTACTCCATAGGACGTGTCGGACGATGACCTCCAACCCACTACGGTCCAGAACATAAGTTCGCCAAAGTAAATACACTCAAGAGTGATAAACGATGAGGGATCCCAATCAAGAGACCATCAGATCCCAGAATCTCAGTCACGAGGGTAAGGTTTCCGAGTCCCAAACTCGAGACCAGTCCTTGCTTCGAAGGTGTTCACCAAACAATACGGTAATTCCCTCTCACTTTGTTTATGGGTTTTAGTTCTTTAGTCTCTCCATGGGGTCTGTTTACCGTCAATGTTTTAGTCCGTTTATTATTAATTTTATTACCTTATATGTGGGTACTCGTTTCACTTTTGTCAGGTTGTTTTTATCACACGTCATCGAACTAGACCGTCTCCATAAACTTTTAAAATAAATGGTCAATTCTTGTTTTGATTGAAATCGTGTTTGACCTTTTTTTGAGTTCGTTCCACGGTTCACCCCTTATTTCATTACTTTTGTTTTGATTATTTATACAACTCTCCTTTCCTTTCTTTCTTTCTTATCTATACGTTTCAATTTATCTCCGTCTACTTCTAAATATACGTAATTTCTAATTGACGTCCCCTTCTCTTGTCATCCTTTCCGTTTACTTCTTTATTGACATCTTTTTTATATTATCCAACATTTTTAATTTTAATATTTTATCTTTTCTCTTTTCTCTTTTTGTCTTCTTTCCTTTTACCCCTCCCCCTCCCCCTTTCCTTTGAGGTGTCTTGACGTTTTCGGGTTACATCTCCGTCTCCAGATATTGTTGTTATCTTTCACACTGACTTATATGTGTATATGTAATGTGGGTATTCGTTTTAGTTTTGACAGGTTGTTTTTAATTCATGTTATTTAACTGGGTCGTTTGTTTCATTTGGTTTTTAATATAGATGGTCTTGTTTTGATCACTTCCGCGTTGACCTTTCGTTTTCATTTCGTTCCACGGTTAACCCCTTATTTCGTTACTTTTATTTTGATTGTTTATACAACTCTCTTTTCCTCCCTTTCTTTTCTTTCTTTCTTATCTATATGTTTCAATTTATCTCCATCTATTTCTTCTAAATATATGTAATTTCTAATTGACGTTCCCCTTTTCTTGTCATCCTTTTCGTTTTTTTCCTTATGTACATCTTTTTATTATTATTCAAATTTTTCAATTTCAATTTTTTTCTCTTTTCCTTTTTTTCTCTCCTTTTGAGGTGTCTTGACGTTTTCGGGTTACATCTCCATCTCCAAATACTATTGTTGTTGTTGTTTTTTTTACACTGACTTCCTTTTCTTTTTTATTTTTCGAGTTTTCGAATTGACCTAAAGTATCGCGGTTATTTTAGTTGTTAATGTTGTCTCCCCCCTTTTTCTTTTTTTTTCTTTTTTTCTTTTCTTTAGGTTTCCTTAAGTGTCTTGTTCAGTTTTTTATTCTTATTTACAAAAAGAACTCAGAGTCAAGAAAAGACGTGACCCTTAGTGTCAGGTGGAATGGAGGAATCCTACGGGAGGTTGTGACATGACTAGAGACCTGGACTACATACCCGACGAGTCTAAGATTAGACCAGAATGAGGACACACAAGAACGGAGGTTACAGATGTCGATAGTCTCAATCACGTAAAAGAAAACACCCTCGAGAATTACCAGAAAATATATAGGATATCTCTGTCAGACGAATCGACTAGCACACCTAAATTAGACGTCGAACATGCCGACCACTCTTCCAAAACCCAGAAGAAGGAATCGGTGTGACGGGGACCCAAAGTTAACACCAAAATAAAGGTGGAGACGTACTACCAGTAGGTGACCCCAAATCCAGGACTCCGACGGTACCTCCCGACCCCAAAAGGGGACACTCCCGGTCCACACCTTCACCACGTCGACGAACCCAACCTACCCAAGACCGTCGAGGTCCATGAGTCCCCCTAACTGTCGATCTCGTCGTCCTTTATATCGTGAGATCTTCCCATACCGTTGGTTATAACCGGTTATGTGATGTCATGAGGACGGACCTCTTGGGGGAGGGACTGTTTCTTAGGACCGTACGGTATCAGATACTACAACGTTTCTCGACCTGACTGTGTTCTCGACCTGATGATCTCGTAGCTGTGTTCTGAAAAAACGGACACCGTCGAGACGGGGTCACTCTCGACTCGTACTTCCACCGTGTCGACGAACGGAACAGTCTGGGACCACCACGGTTCCCAAGTCCCTGTGTCTGACGGAAGTGACGTCCTCAATACCGGGATAGTCTTAGAAAAAAGTTCGGAGAACATCGACCGTTAGTCTTCCGGAGAAACCGGTCAGAAAGAGCCATCGAGGCGGGTAAGTCCGTGAATCTCCCTATAGAACGGACCCCAAGAAAAGACAACAAGGGTCAGTCCATGTATCTCCCCGGGGGAACTGACCCAGGATGAGACGGCTAACCACATAGTCCGTGAATTTCCCCGTGGGACCCACCCCAGGATGAGACACTAAGTTACGGAGTCCTTTAACTACCCGGTCGGAGAAATAACAAGTCGACGTCAACGACCGGACACCTCTCTCTCTCCGATACCACTACCGAGGTGGGGGATACTCACTGAGTCGTCATAACGGAACAAAGGAACCGACGGACCGAAAGACGGTGTCCGTAAAGGGTGGTGTTAGAGGAGGGAGTGTAGGGGAGCTAGACAGAGAGACGTCAGTTGGAGTCGGTAGTGTGACCCTAACGAGGTGTCAGGGATTTGAGGTCGAGGGTCCGTGATGGGGAAGTTCCTCTGGACGTAAGGACGGGTCGTATAATACCGACGCCGTTCCTGACAAATTAAAAGTAAGGTAAATCCAACGGTATCTAGTCGACAAAATGAGAGTCGGAAATTACAAAGAGGAGACTGAGTCTGTGACACCCCTGGCCTGGGGACGAAGTGAAGGGGTGGACGACTCCCATCGAGGTCAGGATGATTATGAGGACAAAAAAGGGCGATTAAGGAAGGAGGAGAGTTCAAAATGTACCAAGATATATAAGAAAATTCAATACTGGTTGGATCTATCGTATAAGTTTTCGTCTCTGTAATGAAACGGTTGATTTCAGGTAGATCAGTTCCGATACCAAAAAGGACACCAGTACATACCTACACTCTCAACCTGACACTTCTTCCGACTCAAGACTTCTTGACAACGAAAACTTGACACCACAACCTCTTCTGAGAACTCTCAGGGAACCTGACGTTCCTCTAGGTTGGTCAGGTAAGACTTCCTCTAACCGAGACCCTAAAGAAACCTTCCTTACTACGATTTCGACTTTGAGGTCATGAAACCGGTGGAGTACGTTTCTCAACTGAGTAACCTTTTCTGAGACTACGACCCTCCCTAACCCTCGTAGTAACCCTCCTCCTCTTCCCCTACTGTCTCCTACTCTACCGACCTACCGTAGTGACCGAACTACCTACACCCAGACTCACTTGAGACCCTCAACCACTACCTGTCTCTCCGGACCACACGACACTAAGTGCCCCAGTGTTTCTTAACCTGTGCTGACTCACTGACTTGACTTGACTTGACTATATAAGAAAAGGTGACCAGTCCAGGAAGACAGGTGAGAGTCGACCACAAGACGTATACGATACAAAGACTTCCACATAAAGACTACGTAGGTACCTCTTTCCACATGAGGTGTAAGTGGATGAGGAGGTGGTAGAACATGGAACATGGCTGAAATGCATAAAATTACTATGTTCATGAATCATAAAAATCATAAAATCCAAACTATGATTGCTTTTACGATTTTGTATGAGTAAGATGACTTCTTACCTATAATCATTCTTAAAATATAACAGACTCCTTAATGTACACCTTCTACTAAAATTCTCGTAAAAATTGGTACACGGATGTTGTACGTACGACATTGTAAGTTATAAAGTCAAGTCAAGTCAGCGAGTCAGTACAGGCTGAGAAACGTCGGGGTACTTAGTGTCGTGCGGTCCGGAGGGACAGGTAATGGTTGAGGGCCTCAAGTGAGTCTGAGTACAGGTAGCTCAGTCACTACGGTAGGTCGGTAGAGTAGGAACCAGAAGGGGAAGAGGAGGACGGGGGATAGGGAGGGTCGTAGTCTCAGAAAAGGTTACTCAGTTGAGAAGGGTACTCCACCGGTTTCATGATCTCAAAGTCGAAATCGTAGTAAGGAAGGTTTCTTGTAGGTCCCGACTAGAGGAAATCCTACCTGACCAACCTAGAGGAACATCAGGTTCCCTGAGAGTTCTCAGAAGAGGTTGTGGTGTCAAGTTTTCGTAGTTAAGAAACCACTAGTCGAAAGAAGTGTCAGGTTGAGAGTGTAGGTATGTACTGATGACCTCTTTGGTATCGGAACTCATCTTCCTGGAAACAACCGTTTCATTACAGAGAAGGAAAATTATACGACAGATCCAATCAGTATTGAAAAGAAGGTTCCTCATTCATAGAAAATTAAAGTACCGACGTCAGTGGTAGACGTCACTATAACCTCGGGGGGGGTTTATTTCAGACTGTGACAAAGGTAACAAAGGGGTAAATAAACGGTACTTCACTACCCTGGTCTACGGTACTACAAGCAAAAGACTTACAACTCGAAATTCACTTGAAAAAGTGAGAGGTGAAAGTGAAAGTAGTTTTCCGAAAAATCAAGGAGAAGTAAAAGAAGGTATTCCCACCACAGAATCCTTCCGTGTTTTCACTTCACTCTACAAAAAAGAAGATTAGTTACAATTGGAGTGATCGTGCTACAGAATTTCAACTGATATTAGTAATAAAAACGTTCATTCAAGGTGAACTGTCCAGTTAGTTTGAAAAAAGATGTGGAAGATACATACGACGAATGTGACTTCGATTATAACAAAGGTCTAAAGTCATAATAACACGGATGTCCTCGTACCGACTCAAATAAAGTATTAGGGAAGGTTTAAGTCAATTAATTTACCTTTTTACAATCATTTTAGTTTGTAAACAGTGATGTCATTTTTCAAATAAGTTTAACGTAAAAAGAGAAAAAACTTGACCACCAAAACCGTAACATTTAGACGAAAGGTTCAAGTGGGTGTTTGTACAAAGACACCTTTGTCTCGATGTTTATCTTCGTCACCAATAACTAAAAGAAACCCCCGATGGTGGACCAAAGACGTTTTGGGACCTATCGTATACGGTTGAAGGTACGCATAAAATAGAGGAAAGAGAAAGGGATGGGGAGGGCATGGGAGTGTCCAGATTTTATTAGGTCCGGATAGTTAATAAATAGTTTTCTCATCATCTGATCGACTAATTTTTTTCTCTTAGACTGGAGACGAACAAGAGTCTCACAACCTCCACACTGGAGGAGATGTCGGTCGGAGAATGACAAAACTCTCTTGTGATAAGTTCGACTGAACTTTTAATTGTAATTTTTTTGATTCTAGTTCCGTAGGTCAGGACAGTGAAGTACCGTTCATCTTCCCTTTTTAACCTTCGTCACTGCCTAAAATAAAAGAACCCGAGGTTTTAGCGACACCTACTACTGACGTCGGTACTTTAATTCTGTGAACGAAGAACCTTCCTTTTGATACTGGTTCGATCTGTCGTATAATTTTTCGTCTCCGTAGTCAAACGACTGTTTACAGGTATGTCAGTTTCGGTAACCAAAAAGGTCATCAGTACATACCTACACTTTCGACCTGGCTTTTCTCCGATTTGTGACTTCTTGACTACGAAAACTTAACACCTCGACCTCTTCTGAGGACTCTCGGGGAACCTGACGTTCCTCTAGTTTAGTTAGTTAGGATTTCCTTCAGTTGGGACTTATAAGTAACCTTCCTGACTACGACTTCGACTTCGAGATCATCAAATCGGTGGACTACGTTTCTCTGTTGAGTAAACTTTTCTGGGATTACGACCCTTTCTAACTTCTGTTTTCCTCCACCGTCTCTACTCTACCAATCTATGCTAGTGGTTGAGTTACCTACTTAAACTCGTTTGAAACCCTCTATCACCCCCTGTCTCTTCGGACCGTACGATGGTAGGTACCCCAGAGTCTCAGTCTGTGTTGAATCACTGACTTGTTGTTGTTGACTTCGGGCCCTACTAGGTAGTGGTAAGAAATCTGGAAACAATACGAGGGATTACGAGGGGTCGGAGAGGTTTGAAATAAATCGGGGAATAGGAAACTAGATCCTGGAGGTACATGAATTGAGGGGAGAATCGAGACAGAGTCGATTGAGGATAGATGGGTTGTCTAACGAGAGATCTGTAAAGAAGAAATTCTTCAGAGACGACTGGAAGGGAAATCTCATCCAATCTATGCGGACAATTTGTAACGACATCGTGAGCATTTACCATTAGTATTCTAGAGATAACAATATATCCTGACACTTTTAATATCTTCCGAAATTAATTTATTACTTTTTCAAACCGTATCACAAAATCAAAAGACGTCGTTGACATTCTTTCATAGTGTTACAACTACCAATTTCTTTATCTTTAAAAAAAAAAGGTGGCAAAATCTTCGGTTTCAAGTTTTAGTCACACTGTCGTAATAAGACAGAGATTCCCTCTAAGACAAGAAACGGAGAGGTTCGAAAACCACCGACAACCCTTAAGCACCGAATACCGACGCAATAAGGTCAGAGGCGGGAACCCCGGTACAACAGAAGAGAATAGACACCTAGAGTGGACACAAAGAAAACATTCCTCTAAATCCCAGGTGGACCTATTTGGTCGAACTTGTAGACTTTCAAGTTCTGAGTGTTAACGACTTCGGACCGAACCTCTTAAAATTCGTAATGAAATGATCGTACACTCTACTTACGTTAACACGTCATCAAACTCGTAAGAAACCGTTACGGAAAGAAACCCTAACCTTACTTTTCACTGGAAAAGGTCAGAACACCGGTGACGACTCAAAAGGTTTAAAAGACTGTATAACTCACGTCGTGAAAGTGTCGAAGTAGAAAGTCCTAAACTTTATCGAGTGACCTTAAGGTAGGGGAGGTGATCGAAACAAGTATCACTACGAAAGATTCCGGGTGAACTGAAGTGTAAGGTCCTACAGACCGAGATCCACTCACTAGTGTGATAGCACTAATAGACCCAGCACTTCGAGAAAAAACATGTCACGAAGACACATAAGAACGGTGGAGAAGAATTATAGAAGACGAAGACAATCCAGGGATGGTAAAGACAGGAAATAGTTCGGGTAGAAACGTACTTTACAAGGGAACCATAGAGATTAAAAGAACTTCTCTAGAGATCAGAAAAGGTAATACAACAAAGGAAGGTAAAGGAACGTGACTAACGATTCCTTTCGAAAGAATACAGAGGAACGATAAGAAACCTTGAGACGTAAGTCTACAAAGACAGAAAGGAAAAGAGGAAACGAAAAGTGAAGAGAAGAAAAGTGTCGATAAACATTCCGGAGTGGTCTGTCGGTAAAACGAAAGAACGTAAAGAAAAGGTACCCCTACCACAACTAGGGACAGAGGACATATTACAGTACTTGGAGGTAGGTATCAAGTAGTCCGTATGATAGATAGTCTAGATCAGGGAATTTAGATAAAGAGTGAAGGTGACATATTAGTATTCCCTAAACTAAATCCAGCATGGACTTACCAGATCACCAAAAGGGATGAAAGAAGTTAAATTTAGACTTAAACCGTTATTCCTCAAGTACTAGACTCGGTATCAGTCGAGGACCAGAACGAAGACAACTGACATATCTCGAAGAGGTAGAAACCGACGTTTCTTATATTAGTTAGACTAAAACCACAACTGGTAGACCACTACAGGTACACATCTCAGAAGAGAACACAATAACCTTCTCCCACAAACGATACTTTTCACGTAAGAGAACCGTTTTGAGACAATCAGAAACGGGACGAAGTAAGACATAAGGTTCCGGTTTAAACGGACAATGAGGTCCACAAAGGACTGAAGGATGAAAACGTAAGGTCAGGGGATATTACTTTTCCTGTAGAAAAAACCCCACAATCAGGATTTTCCAGAACATCCAGAAGTATCTTGGCAAGTTGAAGTCGAAGAAGTCACGATGATTAACCCCGTATCTGAACCTAATGACACTATAACTTAGTAAACGGAACCTTTGCTTGTCTCTAGTAAGACAGTAAAAACTCTAACGTAGGTTCATATCGTAAAGTCTGAGAAAACATCTGGTACTACCGATGAGGTAAAGAAGATTCCCTAAAGACGGGAATCATCATCATCTATATTACCAGTAGACTCAATATAAGTGAGTAAGGTCAGGTAAAATCAAACGACTAAGGATCTTACAACTGCAAGTGAGAACGGTAGAGGACAAACTGGTGAAGGTTAAACGGAACTAAGTACCTGGACTGTAAGGTCCAAAGATACGTTATAACGAGAAATGTCGTAGTCTGGAACGAAGATAGTGGTCAGTGTAGGTGTTGGACCATAACAAAAACGAAACCGAGGTAGGAAAATAAGAAGACCTCAATAAAGAGGTAACTAGAGGTCATCGTATAACCCGTGAATGACTGGACCCCTCAAGGAGGAAGTCATACGATAGTAAAACGGAAAAGTATGACAAGTACCCCAAAGAGTTCCGTTCTTATGACTTCACCAAACGGTAAGGGAAGAGGTCACCTGGTGTAAGACAGTCTTACGGACAAATTCGACCAAAATGTTTTCCGTCTCTTTGGTCTCTAGTTTAACGGTTGTAGACGACCTAGTAGTTTTTTCGTTTTATCAAGGTCTTTTTGTAGATAAAGACGAAATAACTGATAAGGTTTCGGAAACTGACACACCTAGTGTTATTCGACACCTTTTAAGATTTTCTCTACCCTTATGGTCTGGTGGACTAGACAGAGAACTTTTTGGATATACGTCCAGTCCTTCGTTGTCAATCTTGACCTGTACCTTGTTGTCTGACCAAGATTTATCCTTTTCCTCATGTAGTTCCGACATATAACAGTGGAACGAATAAATCGAATATGTGTCTCATGTAGTACTCTTTACGACCCGACCTTCTTCGTGTTCTACCTTAGTTCTAACGACCCTCTTTGTAGTTATTGGAATCTATCCGTCTACTGTGGTGGGAATACCGTCTTTCACTTCTCCTTGATTTTTCGGAGAACTACTTTCACTTTCACCTCTCACTTTTTCAACCGAATTTCGAGTTGTAAGTCTTTTACTTCTAGTACCGTAGACCAGGGTAGTGAAGTACCCTTTATCTACCCCTTTGTTACCTTTGTCAAAGTCTGAAATAGAAAAACCCGAGGTTTTAGTGACGTCTACCACTAACGTCGGTACTTTAATTTTCTGCGAAAGAGGAACCTTCTTTTCAATACTAGTTGGATCTGTCGTACAACTTTTCGTCTCTGTAATGAAACAGTCGATTCCAGACAAATCAGTTCCGATACCAAAAAGGACACCAGTACATACCCACACTCTCAATCTGACACTTCTTTCGACTCACGGTTTCTTAACTACGAAAACTTGACACCACCACCTCTTCTGAGAACTCTCAGGGAACCTGACGTTCCTCTAGGTTGGTCAGGTAAGACTTCCTCTAGTCGGGACCCTAAAGAAACCTTCCTTACTACGATTTCGACTTCGAGGTCATGAAACCGGTGGAGTACGCTTCTCAACTGAGTAACCTTTTCTGAGACTACGACCCTCCCTAACCCCCGTCCTCCTCTACCCCTACTGTCTCCTACTCTACCGACCTACCGTAGTGACTGAGCTACCTGCACTCAGACTTACTTGAGGCCCTCAACAACTACCTGTCCCTCCGGACCGTACGACACTAAGTACCCCAGTGTTTCTCAACCTGTGCTGACTCGTTGACTTGACTTGACTTAATCTATTTGGTCGGACTAGAGAAGTAGAGTTCTAGACTCAGTGTAGACGTTTCTGGAAAAATAAAAATAAAAAAAGGTTTATTCTATTATAAATGTCTAAGACCCTTAATGCTATACTTGTTGTATAGAACAACAACAGGTAATAAGTCGAGTCACCCATATCAGTGACCGTGGTTTGTGATATTCCTTCTCGTCGAGAATTATTTCTCCTTTCATTACTATTACTGAACGATCTTTTTAGTTTCGTATAGGGGTGTCCAAGAGTAATCTCATTACAAAACCGAAACCACCTGACACAGTAACATTATGGGTGTAGTTATTGAAGTGAGGACGATAACAGAAGTACACTCTCTAGGAATTATCGGAATAGAATGGGTTAAAACTTCGAGTCGAGTTCAAATTGGAGGGAATGTTTTGGATGACGGCGGTCACCGAGTCTACCATTTCGCAGACGGACGTTACGTCCTCTGGGTCCAAACTAGGGACCCAACCCTTCTAGGGGACCTGTTCCTTTATCGTCGGGTGAGGTCATAAGAACGGACCTTTTGAGGTACCTGACTCCTCTGAACATCCGATGTCGGGTACCCCAAAGTTTCTCAGCCTGTGCTGACTGGATGAAGTAAAGTGAAAGTGTTTTGGACGATTTAGTTATCGTCACCATTATTTTGTGGATTGCACATAATTCAGGAATGATCATTATGAACGGACCACCGAGTCTGTCATTTCTTAGACGGATGTTACGTCCTCTGGACCCAAGCTAGGGAAACGACCCTTCTAGGAGACCTCCTCCCTACCGTTGGGTGGGGTCATAAGAACGGACCTATTAGGGGTACCTGTTTCTTCGGACCACCCGATGTCAGGTACCCCAGTCTTTCTCAGTCTGTACTGATTCGTTGATTCGTATCGTGTCGTGTAATTATGAACGGTCCGTACCATGGTTCTCGTAATTAAAGGGAAGGCGATGGCTGTGACAAGAAGGAAGGAAACTGAACCATATTGTAAATATAGACATAGTGGTATTTGTGATAAATTAATATATGACAGTCTATTTAATTAACATCCGATACGTTCACCGGATATATATTTAAGGAATATTATATGTGATGAATATATGACAAAATGATGTGGTATAATGACACCGATTGTAAGTGATCTCATGAATGTTACCTAGTCTTTGACTCATGAATTTAAGAGAGAAAATTAGGAGTTTCATTAAGGTGTAACACACATGAAGGAAATAAAAGAAAAACCTACTTCTTTTGTTTGAAGTCAATTAACGGATACCAGTTCACTACCAGGTATTCACTACCTTAGTCTTAAACTCAGTTTCGACAGATTGAAGTCTCCGAATAGTGTTTCTGAATATACAATAAATAAACGGTGATATGGTACATTCTAAGCCAAAGTGGAAGGGTTCGTAGATTCACCTAAGTTTCGAAGAATTCGTATGAACACGAAAGATACTACTAGATAATACTACGACTCAAGAACTTTACTTAGAAAAAAACAAACAAAGACCAGGACTTGACCTACTGTATTTCTCAAGAAATCGACTATCGATATTAAAATGAGGGTAGTCGTTACGTCTACATGGGTCAACTCTCTGACGAGTTTTATTGGGTTTGAGGGGGGTTGGGGGGGCGGTAAAGTAGGGAAAGTGGGTAAATTCGATCAGAAGGAGTTTCCATCCCTCAGTTCCTTTATTCGTATTTAACAAAAGAAAGAGTCATAAAATTTCCAGTATTACATCCATCGTAATTATGGTAGTCAGCCTTCAACTCTTACCAATCTTTATCTGAGACTTGGGAAACGGTTTCGAGAGAGACGAGATCTCCGTCTCTTAATGTACAGTCAATTTCTTACAGATCCCGACCCTGAAGGAACTACCGGGCCACCAACTTTGAGGTGATAAAGTTACGTCTTCAGTTCCGAGTTGAGGACCAACGTCTTGATTCTAGGGTGTACGACGCATCACTTCGGTTATTTATTTGAATTTCTTTTTTTTTTTTTAGAGGCAAGTCAAGTCAGTGAGTTAGCACAGCAGAGAAACACTAAGGTACTTAGCGTCGTACGGTCCGGAGGGACAGGTAACGTTGAGGACCTCAAGTGAGTATGAGTACAGGTAGTTCAGCCACTACGGTAGGTCGGTAGAGTAGGAGACAACAGAGGAAGAAGAGGACGGGGGTTAGGGAGGGTCGTAGTCCCAGAAAAGGTTACTCAGTTGAGAAGTGTACTCCACCGGTTTATAACCTCAAAGTCGAAGTCGTAGTCAAGAAGGTTACTTGTGGGTCCTGACTAGATGAAGTCCTACCTGACCAACCTAGAGGAACGTCAGGTTCCCTGAGAGTTCTCAGAAGAGGTTGTGGTGTGAAGTTTTCGTAGTTAAGAAGCCACGAGTGTCAGGTTGAGAGTGTAGGTAAGTACTGGTGTCCTTTTTGGTATCGGAACTGATCTGTCTGGAAATAACCGTTTCATTACAGAGACGAAAACTTATACGATAGATCCAACCAGTATTGAAAGGAAGGTTCCTCATTCATAGAAAATTAAAGTACCGACGTCAGTGGTAGTCGTCACTAAAACCTCGGTTTTTCTATTTCAGACTGTGAACAAAGGTGACAAAGGGACAGATAAAGGGTACTCCACTACCCTGGCCTACAGTACTAGAATCAAAAGACTTATAACTCAAAATTCGGTTGTAAACGTGAGAGGAGAAAGTAAAAGTAGTTCTCCGAAAAATCAAGGAGAAGTGAAAGACGGTATTCCCACCACAGTAGACGTATAGACTCCAATAACTATAAAGAGGACCGTTAAAACTAAGGTCGAATACGTAGAAGGTCGGGTCGTCAAGAGTACTACATGAGACGAATATTCAATTTCTTCGTCCCACTGTTATATGTCGGAACTGCATAAGGAAAGGGATAGACCTTGGTCAGACAAAAAGGTACAGGTCAAGATTGACAACAAAAGACTAGACGTATATCCGTCCAGTCCACCAGACTATAAGGGTAGAGAACTTCTTAAAAGTTGTCAAATAATACTAGACGTGTCAGTTTCCGAAACCGCCTCAGTTATTTCGTCTTTACCTACAAAGAGACCTTGAGAGAACGAAAAAGCTACTAGGTCACCTACAACCGTTAAACTAGAGACCAAGGAGACGGAAAAGATTTTGGTCGAACTTGTAGACCTTCAAGTACGAAGTACATAACGACTTCGGACCGAACCTCTTAAAACTCGTAATGAAATGATCGCACACTCTACTCATGTTAACACGCCATCAAACTTGTAAGAAACCGTAACGGAAAGAAACCCTAACCTTACTTTTGACTGGAAAAGATCTGGACACCGGTAAACGACTCAAAAGGTTTAAAAGACTGTATAACTCACGTCGTGAAAGTGTCGAAGTAGAAAGTCCTAAACTTTATTGAGTGACCTTAAGGTAGGGGAGGTGATCGAAACAAGCATCACTACGAAGGATTCCGGGTGAACTGAAGTGTAAGGTCCTACAGACCGAGATCCACTCACTAGTGTGGTAGCACTAACAGACCCAACACTTCGAGAAAAAACATGTCAAGAAGACACATAAGAACGGTGGAGAAGAATTATAGAAGACGAAGACAATCCAGGGATGTTAAAGACAGGAAATAGCTCGGGTAGAAACTTACTTTACAAGGGAACCATAGAGATTAAAAGAACTTCTCTAGAGATCAGAAAGGGGAAGACAAGGAAAGGAGATAAAGAAACGTAACTAGTGACTCCTTCGGCAAGAATACAGAGGAACGATAAGAAACCTTGAGACGTAAGTCTACGAATAGAAAGGAAAAGAGGAAACGAAAAGTGGAGAGAAGAAAAGTGTCGATGAACATTCAGGAGGGGTCTGTCGGTAAAACGAAAAAACGTAAAGAAAAGGTACCCCTACCACAACTAGGGACAGAGGACATGTTACAGTGCTTGGAGGTAGGTATCAAGTAGTCCGTATGACAGTCTAGATCAGGGAATTTAGATAAAGAGTGCAGGTGACATATTAGTATTCCTTAAACTAAATCCAGTATGGACTTACCGGATCACCAAAGGGGATGAAAGAAGTTGAATTCAGACTTAAACCGTTATTCCCTAAGTACTAGACTCGGTGTCAGTCGAGAACCAGAACAAAAACGACTGACATATCCCAAAGAGGCAGAAACCGACGTCTCTTATATTAGTTAGACGAAAGCCACAACTGGTAGACCACTACAGGTACACATCTGATAAGAAAACACACAACCTTCTCCCACAAACGATACTGGACACACAAGAGAACCGTTTTGAGATAATCAGAAACGGGACGAAGTAGGGCATGAGGTTCCGGTTTAAAGGGACAATGAGGTCCACAAAGAACTGAAGGATGAAAACGTAAGGTCAGGGGATATTACTTTTCCTGTAGAAAAACCTCACAATCAAGATTTTCCAGAATATCCAGAAATATCTTGGCAAGTTGAAGTCGGAGAAGTCGTAATGACGAACCCCGTATCCGAACCTAATGACACTATAACTTAGTAAACGGAATCTTTGCTTGTCTCTAGTAGACAACAAAAGCTCTAACGTAAGTTCATGACGTAAAGCCTGAAAAACATCTGGTACTGCCGATGAGGTAAAGAAGATTCCCTAAGGACGGGTGTCATCATCTATATTACCAGTAGACTCAATTTAAGTGGGTAAGGTCAGGAAAAATAAAACGACTGAGGATCTTACAGCTACAAGTGAACGGTAGACAAACTGGTGAAGGTTAAACGGAACTAAGTACCTGGACATTAAGGTCCAAGGATACGTTATAACGAGAAATGTCGTAGTCTGGAACGAAGACAGTGGTCGGTGTAGGTGTTCACTCATAACAAAAAGAAACCGAGGTAGGGAAGTAAGAAAGTCCTCAATAAAGAGGTGACTAGAGGTCATCGTATAACCCGTGGATGGCTGGGCCCCTCAAGGAGAAAGTCATACGATAGTAAAACGGAAAAGTATGACAAGTACCCCAAGAGTTCCGTTCTTATGATTTCACCAAACGGTAAGGGAAGAGGTCACCTGGTGTAAGACAGTCTGGAGAGGTGGTACTGGGCGGGTAGGACCCACCGGGATGTACCGTACCGAATCAAAGTAACTCAGTCTGTTCCGAACCTATACCCCATAGAGAAGTTCCGACGAGGTCGTTTCGTGTCGGGGACGAGGAATTGAACGTTCTCCCCATAGAGGTGTACCGGCGGGGAGGACTGGAACTTACACCTCATTGAGGAGAACCGGGAGGACACGGGGGTTTTCTTGTAGATCCTGATGAAATAAACCATAAGAATTTGTCGTTTTGGAAAATAAAAGGGTCTTGGTATAAGTGTATTTGTTACTATACCATTCCAAAGATTTGGTAATTAAAATGAGTAGTTTTCCTTTCTACTGTTCTAAAAAATTTTTTACTAAAAGAGTTTGGTAGGAGATAGTGAAAAGGTCAAATGTAGTCGAGTCGAACCTTATGTCGTCTTAATACCTAAAATTGTGTTGTGTCTGTTTACGGGTGATCAAAAGAGGTTGAAACTAAAACTATAAGTGAATTAATAATCTGTGGAATAAGGATCAAAGGAAATACTATAGTCTTGAAAAGTTTCTTTATTTAAGTTTTACAGATAGGGTTACGAACTCTTTAAGGTACCTGTCTCCTCATGTCACGTACACTAGAGTTTCTCAACCTGTACTGACTCACTAGTTTGTGTATATACGTGTGTGTCGGGTCACTTCACAATTTTTAAATTTTATAACACAATTGTTCATAATTCAAAGACACTCTTAATGGTTTGACTAGACCGTTTATTTTTTTCACTTAAGAACATGAGATCTTTATAAATGAAACAGTCCACCCAAAATCTTTATTTTTTTTTCTTTTACTTCATGAAAGGTTATCTAAGTAAGTCGACATTTATCACTACTATTGTTAATTTGTAACAAATCCTCTCGAGTGGTCCACTCTTAGGTCAGAAGCTTAAAAAATAGAAATTAGATAAACTAGAAGTGTTATCGAAATACTTCTTCTGTTACAAAAATACAGGTTACTTGACTACTCTTTTAATTTTTAGTCTCTTTAGTACATTAAAGGGGTTTCAGTCCATCGATCGTTTCTTATCACTCATAAAATGAGGTGTGTCTTATGTATGTTACGCGACAATTTACGTGACAGGAGAGGTTGTTATTAACGGTCGTGTAACAAGTACTCATTTGTAAAATGTTTCGACTGCTACATTATTACGACTTGAAATACAGACTCGGGAAACGACAACTTTTCGTTATTATCAATTCTTTAGAAAGACGGGAGATTACTGAGGTGACACGACCACATAAAACTCACCTCTGAGTGAACGGAGGAAAAGTTCCTGAAGGTATTTGAGATCCTACTGGAAGAACGTATAAATAAGGATTTTGTAAGGTTCAAGGGAGGACAAAAAAACTCTGGAAAGGGTAAATACTTACAAGAAGGATAACATTGTCACATGTATTTTATTAGAGGAAAAGACGTAAACAGAAAGTGTCAAACCATGACATTGAGACTATATTGTAGTGAAAACCTGGGGACACATGAGATGGGTCCTTTCCTGAAGACCTTGGGAAACAGGAGACGAGGACCGATTACTAAACACTGGGTCACCATTCAGGTGGAGGACCAGGACACGACACCTGAACACATATCAGATAAACCATCGTACCAATCGTAAACTAAAATTAAGAAAAATTTGTGCACGGACTAAAGATGACGATCGAAGAAACCCAAAACTCCAGACTGGTAAACCATCAGAGACATTTCCTTACTGACCAAATATCTCTAGAAGAGAGACAGTCTACTTTCTCTGACTCTAAGACGAAACAATCAGAACAGACAAACATATAAACCTCAGGTTTAGTTAAATCTTATCAAGAAACTATACCTAATCACTCAAGAAAAGACCCAAATATATATGATCTGGATACTGGTTTTAAAAATCTTGACTTCGGTATTTGTAGAGAGAGAGAAACATATACAGATACAGACACTGAGTTTTTCAGAAATGGAGAGTTATACACTCACACATTATAAAGGATGGAAGTCAACCTTAATGGTTTAAACTAATATGGAATTTTTGACGAACTCCTGAAGATAAAACTAACCGACTGTCCATTTAATAACGTATACATTTAACTTATAAGGATTTTATAGGTCTTTAATTCCTTTAATTTGATGATTGTAAAAGAAAAATTTTTACAAAAATAAAATAAATAAAAAATAAAAAAATAAAAAAATTAAATAAAAATTTTAAAAAATAAAAAAAAATTTAAAATTTTAGAAATTAAGAATGTACGCAAGGGTTTGTACTTGGGGGGAGGGTGGAGGGAGGGGTATTGTAGAGACACCCAGTAGGGGTACGTGGTCGGGGTTCGTACGACATAGGACGTAGTCTGTATCTGACCACTAAGCTAAGAATGTACTATAATATGTACAATCTTACGGAAAGAGGGTTTAGTAGGGTGGGAGAGGGAAAGGGAGACTCAGGTTTTCAGGCAATATGTGTCGACACAGAAAAAAGGACAGAACGTATGTCCAAATAAAATCCATCAATAAATGAAAACAGACGTGACCAATAGGTAACGACACACGACCAAAAGAGATCAACACTGTTCGTTTCCGATAAGGGATCGATACCACACGTTCGAAGAGTGACATCACTGAAGTAAACAACACCTCGCGTCCGAGTCGTCAACACCGTGCATCCGAATCAACGAGTCACCGTACACCCTAGAAGGACCTAGTCTATAGTTTGGGTACGGGGTACGTACCGACGACGACGACGACGACGACGTAGTGAAGTCAGCACAGTCTGAGACACGATGGGGTATCTGTCGTCGGGTGATCCGAGGAGACAGAGACTCTAAGAGGTCTGTTCTTATGACCTCACCCGACGGTAAAGGAAGAGGTTACGTACTTTCACTTTTCGTTTTCACTTCAGCGAGACAGCACGGGCTGAGAATCGTTGGGGTACCTGACGTCCGAGGAGACAGGTACCCTAAAAGGTCCGTTCTCATGACCTCACCCCACGGTAACGGAAGAGGTGGGTACGCACCGTCCGTCTAAGAATTGGCGATCTGGTGGTCCCCTCAAAGTACTTGATGGTTCTAAAAGTTATACGGTTTTAAACTTTTATAAGAATGTCTTTGGTTTAGTCTTTTCGAAATGATAAAGTTTGAATGTACGAAATACATTTAGAAACTGTTTACTCTCAACAAATTATAAAAAACACATTATTTTTGTTACTACAAAAGAGACTCAATAGTCGTAACCCATACTATTTGTGTATCTGAAAATAAGATAAAGGTACAAGATCCCATGCTGAGTGGAGGTAGAAAAGAATACTGGGGGCATACTAAGTTCCTACTTAGGAAAAAATAGACTTTGAAAGGAGTAATCACTTATTAGATGTGTAACATTACCGATCTTATTTAAGTCAAGGAGACAACAGAACACGTAAAACAGAAAGTGTATGAAATAAAATAGAGGAGGTTAAGAATGTTGTTGGAATAGTTCGTCCTTAGTAGTAAAAGTGAAACACCTACTCTTGTAAGGTAAATCTTTTGAGTTTTTTTGATTAGTTCCAGTACATAGACAGATCATCACCTATCTCTAAACGACCAAAATCTCTGACACGAGAATTAGACATTAGATATAATAGTAACATTTGTTCAGTTTAATATGAAACATATGGCGTGTAAGTTGCATCGTTACTTTACAAGTGATCGAAGGGTACTCAATTTCTCCTCAACAAGAACAAGTTAGAAATTCAACACAGGGTGAGAAACTCTGGGGTACCTGACGTCGTGCGGTCCAAGAGGACAGAAAGTGATAGAGGGTCTCAAACGAGTTTACATAAAGGTAACTCAGTCCCTACGATAGGTTGGTAGAGTAGAATACAACGGGAGAAGAGGAGAACGGGAGTCAAAAGGGGTCGTAGTCCTAGAAAAAGTCAATCAACTGATAAGGGTAGTCCACCGGTTTAATAACCTCAAAGTTGAAGTCGTAGTCAGGAAAGAAATTCGAAGTTTGGTCTCGGTTTCAAGTAGTGAACTTCCTCTACGAGACAGAACTCGTGTTTTTAATTATCACGACAATTTATAATCATACCCCTGAGACAACTCGATTCACACTCCATGTACTGATTTGGTGATTCACGTATATGTAATCACCACCGTCTTCTGACATACTTGGTCTCGAGAGAACTTTCTCCGTTGTTTATGAAAACAGGGTCTACCTTCTTTGGTAGAGTCTAATAGTGTGTAGTTCGGGTGAGAAGACATTCGACTAAAATTTAAACCCGATAATAATTTATAATAAAACTAACAAATATTTAGAACCATACAGTGGGGACGATTCTTTGAGGGTTAAGAGAACGTAAAAAGTCACTCAGAGAACGACGTCTAAGACGTAGAAAGATTGGATTTATAAAGACGTCGTATATGGAGTTGGTATTGCTTGAAAATGTAAGATCAAATCAGAGGAAAAATTTAAAAAAGAAGACTCACTGAAACTTGTTAATTTTGTGATTCGTTAGTTCTATAATAAAAAGTCTCACCAGGTATGTAAAAACCGTTACATAATAAGATTTTATAAATGACCTTACGAGACGGAGAGTCTTTACTGAGAAAACCACGAAAATTGATTGTGTCTTCTTATACGTACACACTTAGATAAGATTCTACTTTCGTCACCAAACTATAACAGGATTTTTATTGAAATTAAACCTAGATCAGTTAAAATAGTGTAGGAATAAGTTTACTAGACAGAACTTCATACCTTCTAAATCACATGGATCATTTTGTAGTCCTTTTTAAGACATTACAGAATTCCTTTCGACGACAACAAATCTTTCGACGTATTTTTTTTATGGGTAGACGTTTACCAATAAATAATGAATCAATCAATAAAAATCTAAAAAAAAAAAAAACTACGTAACGAGTTTCATCGGAGACCCACGTAAACGTGTCAAATCATTAATCGAAAGGGTGATATCGAATGTGTGTTGTATCTTCTGTTGTATTTGTGTCCTGTGTAAGTGTATGTAGTCGTACATAAGTGTGCGTCTACTTATTTGTCCATTCACTCCTACAGAAAGTTAGTCAAACAGTCGGTTTTGATACTAATAATTTATTAGGGAATTTTCAGTTCTAAGAATTCACGAACTGTCAATAGTTCCTCGATAAAGAAACAAGTCCCTAACCCAAACAAAGACCCGGTACGGATACACAGACATACGAAAGGTCCTCCGACGTTTTACAGATGTAATAATTTTACTTTAGTAATAGAGACTTCATGTCTTTTTTGACTTGTATGACGTTTTAAAGTCACATTACGACAGATGATCTCTCGACGTTGAGGTAACATTTTATCAAATGTATTAGGGATTGGACCTTTCACATTCGTAAATTTTATACGATCTATACTCCGGTTCTTGTAGGAGGTATTCATTCTCATCGTTTCCAAAGGGTTCTAGAATTTTGTTGGACCGAACATAACCGGGGACAAGTCTTTTAGAGCAAGGTCCGTGTCTAAGTCTACTCACTTGAAGGAAAACCTTGCAACCACTAAACTGGACAATTCGGTCATTAAACACTGAACTTACCGAACCAATTTTTCAACTCGAGTTAGTTAGTCTAAAGAAGAAGATCTTTAAAATTTCGTACACTTCCTGGAAATTTAACTTTCTGACATATTACTACCTGATTCACCGGTACACCCTGGTGTACGTACCTCTATAATACCTTTTCGTCTGAGTAATGACTCTTAGAGATAGATAGAGAGACATAAACACTGGGGTACATGATATCGGACGGTCCAAGGAAACAAGTACCTTAAGAGATCCGTTCTTATGACCTCATCCATCGGTAGAAGGACTGAGTCCCCAATTTGGACCCAGACGACGTAAAGTCCGTCTAAGGAATAGTAGACTCTGTAGTCCCTTCGGATATCCCAAGTGAGTTTCAAGTAAAGAGGACTCTTTAGACATACGTCCAGTTCTTCGTTGTCAATCTTGACCTGTTCCTTTTTATCTGAACAAGGTTTAGCCCTTTCCTTATACAGTTCCGACATATAACAGTGGGACGAATAAATTGAATATACGTCTCATGTAGTACTCTTTACGACCTGACCTACTTTGTGTTCGACCTTAGTTCTAACGACCCTCTTTATAGTTATTGGAGTCTATACGTCTACTGTGGTGTGGATACCGTCTTTCGTTTCTTCTTGATTTCTCGGAGAACTACTTTCACTTTCTCTTCTCACTTTTTCAACCGAATTTTGAGTTATAAGTCTTTTGATTCTAGTACTGTAGACCAGGGTACTGAAGTACCCTTTATCTACCCCTTTGTCACCTTTGTTCACAGTCTGAAATAGAAAGACCGAGGTTTTAATGACGGCTACCACTGACGTCGGTACTTTAATTTTCTACGAATGAGGAACCTTCTTTCAATACTGGTTGGATCTGTCGTATAAATTTTTCGTCCCTGTAATGAAACGTTTGTTTCCAGGCAGATCAGTTCCGATACCAAAAAGGTCGTCAGTACATACCTACACTCTCAACCTGGTATTTCTTTCGACTCACGGTTTCTTAACTACGAAAACTTGACACCAGAACCTCTTCTGAGAACTCTCAGGGAACCTGACATTCCTCTAAATTGGTCAGGTAGGATTTTCTCTAGCCAAGACTTATAAGTAACCTTCTTGATTACGACTTCGACTTTGAGGTCATGAAACCGGTAGACTGCGCTTTTTGACTCAGCAACCCTTTCTGGGACTACGACCCTTTTTAAGTTCCACCCTCCTCTTCCCCTACTACCTCCTACTCTACCAACCTACCGTAGTGGTTAAATTACCTGTATTCAAACTCATCCGAAGTCCCCAACCACTATCTGTCCCTCCGGACCACATGACGTCAGGTACCCTAACGTTTCTCAACCCGTGCTGACTCGTTGACTTGAGTTGAGTTTTTCAAGTAAACCCAAAAACCATTTTACAAAGTCTTTTTATACTATAGAATGGTTTTACACCTGAGGGGAACACTGAGTCGACCATTTCTTAGACGGACGTTACGTCCTCTGGACCCAAGTCAGAGACCCAACCCTTCTAGGGGACCTCTTCCCTTTCCGATGGGTGAAGTCATAAGACCGGACCTCTTAAAGTACCTGACAGATCAGGTACCTCAGAGTTTCTCAACCGGTACTGACTCGCTGAAAGTGAAGTGAAGTGATGTCTTTTTACACTTGCTTGAAAATCCAACAGAGTTATCTATAGAGACAAAAAGAGTTTGGAATCAAGAAGTCGAGAAAACACTTGAGGACGTTCTAGACTGTCATAGAAATGACATTCGACTATAGAATACTCGATCAAACCGGAAGAAAGAAGATAAGGAAAGATACTTTTCTTGGTAATTATTTTTTCTTCGACATTGTCTCTGTAGTGTAGGAAAATCTTTGATCCATCGTGGTCTAGTCCCTATGTTTAGACCTTTGATTAAATGTTTATCCTTGTGGACCCCTCTCGTTAGTAACGAAGAAAGTATTTACACTCGTCCAAAAGACTACATCTTGATACTTGAGAGGAAAGGTGGATCCTGATGGAGAGATTGGGGGATCCTTCCGGGGAAAGGGAGGTAAGAGTCCATGAATCTCCTCACTAATTCGGACTTTAACCCCCGACTCCTTCCTTCCACCCTTTACGTAAAGGTGTTAGGGGTGAATCTTACTAATCCACCACCATCATCTTAATTAAGAATAATCCTGAGCACATGTAAATCTACGACAGACAAGCGATCTGAGGAAAACCCTTTCAGAAACGACAGATCGATAGGAACAGACTGTAAAAGTTAAGAACCTGGTGTAGAGTATGGAAACGACTGTCAAAAAGAGAAGAGACGGGATTTAGAAGTGTACCGTTCGGAAGAACAGTACATCCGGAGTTCACAGTGAAAGAGTCTTCCGAAAGATGACTTCAAATAAATTGACTTCAAATTTGAGAAAAAGGACTGTGAGATAATGAAATATTATAAAAGGAGTATTGTCAATAACAACAGACTTTATTGAAACAAAACAAAAATAAAAATTAAAAAAAAATTTCGTCCCTGAAATAGTAATCACGAAGTACGAATCTACTTACGGTCTCTGTTCTCTTACGAGGTATTTTACAATAACTGAAGTATTTGTCAACTTCACGAAGGGACACCGAGTCTACCATTTCTTAGGTGAACGTTATATCCTTGGGTCCAAACTAGGGACCCAGTCCTTCCAGGGGACCTTTTCCTTACCGTTGTGTGAGGTTATAAGAACGGACCTCTTAGGGTACTTGTCTCCTCGGACCACCCGATGTCAGGTACCCAAGCGTTTCTCAACCTGTACTGACTCGCTGACTTTGAAAGTGTTACTTGTCAATTATGACAATTGTTATAAGTCTTATAAGTTCGATTACAGTAGATATTAGTAAAATGTTCTTTTTGACGGGGTTTAATGTTTAACCAAATCTCACTCAAAATCCAGTACTTCTGAACTATTGTAAAATGATAGTAAAATTGTGAACCGTTCAACTAATGTTAAGAAAGGTAAGGAACTTTCTCTTGGACATTACTGGTAAAGAATGGGTTGTGTACGACTTACAGTCCATGGTCAAAGGTTATGGTATCACTTCAGACGACCATTTCTGTACAAAACTACTACAGAAATAGTCAAGTCCGACGGTACCTTTTTATGGTATCTGCCTCACCGAATTTGTTATCCTCAAATAAAAGAATTCAGACCCACGACCTTTCAGATTCTAGTTCCATGACCATTCCAATCAAAGTAAGACTCCGGAGAAGCGACTCGAAAATCCATCGGTGACAGAAAGATTCTCTTTCTTCCACCCCCATCTAACTCTCTCTAATTAAAGAGAGACCACAGAGAAAAAATATTCCCGTAGTTAGGGAAGTATTCCCGGGGTAGGAATACTGGAGTGGATTGAAATTCATGGAGGGTTTTCGGAGTAAAGGTTTGTGGTAGTGTGACCTCAAGACCCTAAGTTGCTTTCTTAAACCTCCCACCCTCCACGTGTTTTTAAGTCAGGTATTGTCTACTGACTATGAAATTTTATTGTTACAGAGGATAAATATAACATGAAGATACCAACATCTCGTCAAAAGGATGTAAAAGAATATACTAAGGTGCGAGTCCAAGAATATTTAACCGTGACTACCATGTCAAACAAAAAAATATCTATTCCTTCGATTCCAAGTGTTTCCAATTCATCGAACAACCTCCAAAACGTGGGTTCTCCGATGTCTCTCTGTCAGGATATTGGAGTCGTAACCTAGAGACGAGATCGGGACTTTTGTTAGGTTCTCATTAACGAAATCAGATTACAAATAAAGAAAGGGGACTTCCGACAACATTTAGTAATCTTAAAGTGACATTAAAGGAAAGTTCAAGTTTAGATGTATACTTAGGTCTTTTCCTGAGAAAAACTTTTTGGTAGATTTCTTCTGACAGTCAAAAACGTGAGAGCCCACTGGAAACCCCGACAGTCGGATACAAGAGACACAGATAAGTCTTATTCTCGACTAAACACTCAAACGGACTCTATATTTAGTCTCCCTGAAGATCACATATATTTAATGACTACACGACAAGAGTCGTTGGTACTACTCTTTGGTATTCAATTGTTGGATACTGTAAGTAGAAGAGTCGTAACAAATAAACACCAAAGCCAAGATTTTATGTCAACTAGGAATTTGTTGTACCTAAACTTAACACGTCTAGGTGAATGTATCTTAAAAAAAGTCTATGTGATATCAACCAACTAATTTAGGTACTTGTCGGTACTTGACGTGCTTGTAGGTACTTGACGTCTTTCCCTCTTTAATATGAGTCTAAAAACTGACGAGTCTGCCAACCACGTGGATTGGGGCTGTGACATAGTCAACTGATTGGGGGTCTTGACACAAAGATAAAGGTTGGTCCTCACTTCTTTCACTCGTTACTCGTCTTTATTAAACCCCATCTAAAGAATTGACTACACATGGATGATCTTTAAAGAAGATGTTGGAAGAATGTTGTAACCGGGAAGAAAACCTTTCGTATACGACTTGTTTCAGAAAAATCATCAATAGGTTTAGTCTTCGTTATAAACAGACTACTTCCTCTCCATTAGTCCCAACACTGTCCATGACCTTCGGACCTCTTCCACTTATTTGCAAGAATACGACATCTCTTTTCCGGACAAAATTTGGAACCACCACAGACAAGATCCCCCGCTCTCCATAACTAGTGTTAGTTTTACCTCCTCTACCCTTTCCTCGGTTGATTATTTTCTGACCTTAGGTCGGACAAGACATCAGTGACTGGTATAAATTACCCTGGAAGTCTCTCAAACCTTGTGTAAGAACCGTCCTGCATATGGTACTGGAAATAAAAATATTTTTCCGGGTGGAAGTCAATATACCCGTTTCGAGGAACTGTATTTAAAAATCCTCAATTATACCTTCCGTGTCACCACTATTACAGACATGCTTGATTTTTGTGAAAATATGGATTTGACAGAAAGGAAGTGGAGACAGGGCTCAAACGAGGACTAACTACCCACGGTCATAGTCACTTAAAACAGACATGATTCCACCTATGAAGAACATTCGCTCAGGGGTACGACGACGACGACGATTCATCACAGTCAGCACAGGCTGAGACACGCTGGGGTATCTGCCGTCGGGTAGTCCGAGGAGACAGGGACCCTAAGAGGTCCGTTCTTGTGACCTCACCCAACGGTAAAGGAAGAGGTTACGTACTTTCACTTTTGACTTTCACTTCAGCGAGTCAACACAGACTGAGAATCCTGTGGTACCTGACGTCGGATGGTCGGAGGAGGTAGGTACCCTAAGAGGTTCGTTCTCATGTCCTCACCCCACGGTAACGGAAGAGGTCGCTCAGGGGTATTGATGGGATAAAAGATTTGATGCATATTCCTTTCGTATTACGTCTCGATTTTCCTACTTAAACGAAGTGAAACAATCTCACATGTCAACCGGGAGTCATGGATGGTCAAGACGTAGGCACGTCGGGGGGTTTGGTTAGACGACTACCTTCAGGTCGTCCTTACCTCCCCACTACCATGATACGGTAAAGTATAATTCCCGAAACTCATAGACACCCAAAACCATAGGTGTCCCCTAGAATCTAGTCTCCTTACTGACCTAGACTGGTCCCACCTAGAGTTGACGTCACAGAGGGGTATAACCATATAATAACAATTTCCACTTCATGTAGTGTTTAAGAATCAATGAAGTCAATTTCTTCCCGTAAAAACTAACTAAATGTAAGTCTTTAGATTCAGACTCTACGGAATTCAAAGACGGTTGAGTTAAAGAGAGTGAACCGAAGAGTCTACGTAAGTATCTACCTTCTTTTTCTACGATGACATCGGTCCTTCGGACCTTTACAGACACTGTGTCAAATAAATCACCTAAGACGTCGACGATTAGACCCAAACGGGTCCCCTCACACAGTAGGTACACTCGGTGTAGACGGGACACACATTTCCACCTTTTTCCCAACTCTTAAGTAGATACGTCACAAAATAGTATCTAGGACCAAGTTTGAGAACTTATCTCTCCGTATATGTTCACGTGTGAGCGATGAAGGAAAACGGTAAGGTCAACCCAGGGGACGGATAGAAACGAATAAAAGTGTAAGTAAGAAAAAAAAAAATTTTTAATAAATAAACCGACACAGTACAGGGTCAACACCGTACGTCCTAGAAAGTAACAACACACGTCCGAATTAACGAGGTTCCGGACACCCAACAATCAAAGGACTGGTCCCTAAGTTGGGTACAGCGGACGTGACCTTCTGTCTATGAGAAAAAGAAAAATTTAATAAAAATTAACTTCCTATTAACGAAATGTTATAACACAACGAAAGACGATATATAGTCGCACTTAGTCGACATCCATACGTATATACGGGGGAGGAAGAACCTGGAGGGAGGGTGAAGAGTGGGGGAAAGTGACGAGATCCAACAATGTCTCGGGGTCAAACTCAAGGGACTCAGTATATCGTTTAAGGGTAACGAATAGATAAAATGTATACCATTAGATATATGAAAGAGGTAAACAGGGTGGGCGAAACAGGAGGAAGGAGGAGACAGATACAGGTATTCAGACAAAAGATACAGACGCAGAGGTAACGACGGGACGTTTATCCAAGCAGTCATGGTAGAAACATCTAAGGTATATATACGTAATTATATACTATAAACAAAAAGAGAAAGACTGAATGAAACGAGACATATTATCAGAGATCAAAGTAGGTAGAGTAATCGTAACTGAGCTTACGTAAGTAAAAATACTGACTCATTATAAGGTAATATAAACACATGGCGTTGAAGAAATAGACAAATAGACAGTCTCCTGTATATCCAACGAAGGTACAGAACCGATAACATTAGTCACGACGTCACTTGTAACCCCATGTACACAGAAAAAGTTAAAACCAAAGGAGTCCCATATACGGATAATCACCCTTACGACCCAGTATACCAATGTCAAAAAATTCCTTAGAGGTATGATCCTTCTACCTAACAATTGGGGACCTGGTTTTTCCTTCAGGGGAATGTGAATAAGAACGGTAAGAATAGGGTATTCGGAAACAGGGCACCGAGGATGACGGAACTCCTGGAAAGATTGGAGTCAATCACGACGAAGAGAGACGAGGAACACACTGAAGATAGTCTGAGACTGGTGTACCCAGGTACCTACGCAGAGAGTGGGAAATCTGGTGTCCACAGGTGGGTCCCGTCTCTCGTCCGTAGACGAACGAGATAGACTGTGACTCGACACGAGTCTCAGTCCTTCACTCATCAATCAGAAAGAGAAGTCCAGCCTACAAAGGAGTGAAATTACTCTTCACCAATACGACAAGACTCCAGAACTCTGGACTGGTCATCACCATACGGACGTTACCTTACCTTCCACCACACTACTTTTCAGTAACTTTGTAGGTAGATGTTCCCTTTTGACCGACTTACTGAGGGGAAAGTAATCCTTAATACCCGACGAGTCTTGTAGGCGTAGGTATGTAATCCCTTCGTACCTTAGTTCAGCTAGAGGTCTTAAGAAAGGGACAGTGTAGGGAAGTCTTGAAATTTTTCCGACTATCGACGCTCCGACCCCATTCGTCCATTTTTTCGTTAGAAGAAACCCAAAAGAGGGTTGTGTAAGTGACTCGAAAGAACCGTTTACTTTCGGAGAAGGTAATAAGTAAGTAAAATCATGTAAGAATAGCTCACGGATGAGACTCAGTCCATAACGTGACCAACGAACCCTATGTCACGGACATAAGTCCCTCCACAACGCCCGAAGAACCCCTCTCTCTCCTCCTCACTTGTCTTGTGACGTTGAGGGACCTCTGGTACCAGGGGTTTCTCTTGTTTTCGAAAATATTACCTACATCAAACATAGTGTACCTTGGAGGACAGACGAAACATGTTTCCTTTTAGACGACGGGAAACGGGAAAAAAATATATTCGTATCCGAAGTATCACACCAGACCTTATAGACATAATGGTGACTCTCTTAAGTTTCAGTCCCTCTTTAATAAACACCATTATCCATATAAACCTACACAAACTTCTTAAAACTGATCGACTACTGATTTTTTCCGTTCTTTTATTAAAAGAGGAGAGGTTTCTTTTATATCAAAACTTTGACTCTGTTCCAGTTAAAAACAACCAGTGTCGTTTCTTAGAAAGACGATGATAAATAGACACCCTCAAAGATCCTTAGAAATTCTCTTAAAGTCCTTCTGTTTACCTTACAAAGAACAAAAGAAATATTTCTTTAAGAAAATTTCAAGTTCCTCCCCACACACACACACACACAAACCCTTACCCCCCCTACGGACCCATTCCTCTTACGAGAAGAGTTAACCCGGGGTTGATGGAGAATCCAAGGTCAATGAGGTAGGTGGAGTCACGGTGCACGGGCACATAAGACATACCGTTTGTGAGGTTAAGAGTGGTAAGAAGTCTGTGTAAAGGGGAAAGAACAGTTAGGAACGAACGACGGGGGTTTAATATATAATGAAGTGACCCCGAAGGGACCACCGAGTCTACCATTTCTTAGACGAACGTTAAGTCCTCTGGCCCCAAGGTAGGGACCCAACCCTTCTAAGAGACCTCTTCCTTTACCGTTGGGTGAGATCATTCATAAGAACGGACCCCTTAAGGTCCCCGTCTCCTCGGACTGTCGGATATCAGATGTCTCAGCGTTTCTCAGTCTGTGCTGACTCGTTGATTGTGTGTGTGCGTGTGTGTGTGGTAAACGACGTAGAGTCCTTGTGGTAAGAGTATAAGGTACCTGTCTCCTCGGACCACCAGCGTCAGGTACCCCGACATTTTTCAACCTGTCCTGATTCGTTGATGACCCGTAAAATTTGAAATTTTAAGAGACCCGTCACTATCCTTGGTCGTCATTCACCGTACACCTTCGTGGTGTACCTTCACCACCTTCGTACACCTTCAAAATTATACTAGGTTAATTTTACAGGTTCGAAGTCATATGTACAAGAGAAAACACATAACAAGTTGGAGTCAAAAGTAGAGGGACTTTTATGTCGACGAAAAAAACGAGAGTTCTAGGATACGAGAGTTGGGACGGAAATGGTAGGGTTCTTTATAGGAAAACTACTCTACTATTTGAATTAGTAGACGAAAACCGTGTCACTGATGGGGTGTAACACCTCATCTCTCCCCTAGACCCTGGCCGTGGGACCTACCAAAGCTCGTAAACCTCCTTAGGTGGAAGGGATGAAAGACTTTACCTACTATCACCCCGTACTTACCTCTGTCTCGGAGAGATAACCCCCTCCTTCGTGGTAAGAGAGTTAAGAAGGTGGACACCAACTCCGGTCTCCTAGTACCATGTAAACAAGTGTTGTGTCCAAGATTAAAAACAGTGATGGACCTTCTTCAATCCTTTTAGTCTGGAGTATAATCAATTTAAATAAATAAATAAAAAGGAAAAGTGGCTTATGTTACACTAAAAAAAACAATAAATTTTTCTAGGTGTTTTAATTTGTCGTTGCTTTACGTCAGGACTATCACAGGAAGCGGTTCGGTCGTCGCCAATCCACTCACTCGTCTCCCGTATAGATATTAAGTCAAGCCCTTATAAAGAGAATTATTAATTATCTCACGGTGTTTTCCTCCTCCGGGTTAACCCGGGAGCTTGTTTCGACGGTCGACTCCTGCTGTCACCAGCGGAGCCTCGGTTGACTGGGCGGGTTCCAGCCTAAACGAGGTCGTTAGGCCCGCGCGCGGTGGTGACGGTCGAACCGGTGTCCCCCTCGGCCCTCTCCACGGTCCTCGGGGCGGCGGTGATTCGCGCGCGCGCACATACACACACATTTGAGAGTGAAGGGTGGCGATTAGAAAGAAAACCGTATAAATACTCTTAACGCACAATTGTAGGTGCAGGTCCCCCGTGAAGTGTTCCGTCGGTGGTCTATTCGTTAGACCTCAGGTAGCGCCCACTCCTCGCCGACGCCCGCGTGAGCGGGGAGGTGCTCCACAACCCCATACACCCCCCTCACGAAAAAAACAACAAGTTACCTTCACCCACCGTAACCTCTAGGCTGGTGATCCTGTCTCTAGAGGGCCCTCGGTTTGGAGAGCGGTTGCATAAAGAAAAACGTTGTTGTCCAAGGGGCTCCCGACCGGGGCGGCGGCCCTTCCTGACCGTTGGACAAGCATCTGGAAACTGAGAGGATTGAGCCTGGAGTCGGAGAGAAAGCATCGGGAACCGGACCCGGGCTAAGCTTAAAGTCATTAGGAAGGGAAGAGGCTCAGGTTGTGGACACATTTCAGCCAGAGGAGGCGCGGCCTCTGAAGGCTGGGGTCTCAACTCCGGTTGTTTGAGAGGTGTTCCTCCGCCTCTGGCTCCCCAGACCCGCGCGAACGCCCGCTGGCCTGTCGAGGCCCGACCGCCGGAGCGGTCCCTACGGGGGCCCCGAGGGTTGGGGTGTTTGAGCAATACTACGGCCCGACCCCCCCGACACACAAACGTCGCCCCACCCCACCACCCACCCCATGGCCCCCTCTACGTCTCTTTTGCGAAGTCCTTCTCCTCTTCTGTGGATCTTCGTGGAACGCCAGCTCGGACCTGGACGGCGGCTTCAGTGGAGAAGGTCGGAGAGGACTGCAAAGACGGGACGGCAGCCCTGGGGTAAAGTCGAAGTTTCCCCTGTGGAGAGGGAGACGCTAATCGAGGAGCGGGGACCCGCGGGGGTAGACCCCTGGGACCTTGCGACGGGTGACCGAGGGCTCTCGAAGCCGCTGACCCCCGGTCCGGCCCCCGGCCCGTCGGCGCCGCAGCACTGACGCGGGCGGGGCGGCGCGGACCTCCGCGGGGACCGCTGGCGCCACTTGCGGGGTGGGAGCCTGCCGGGACCGGGGCGGGGGCCGGCCGCGCGCGAGGGCCGGTCCCCTCCGCACACGACGAAGACGTCGGTCGCTCTCTCGCTCTCCCTACCTATAACCTCCTCCTTAAGCCCGAATTGTTCACTAGCGACGACAGATCCTATATATATATAAAAAGACCCCTTGGAACTGAAGAAAAGGGACAGCTCGGGAAGACACGACTTGAGGTCTCCTTCGTCCTCAGAACCCCAGAAGGGACCCCGTCGGGACTAGGAGTGGGGGGCCGAGGTCGTCGATCCTGAGACACGGGAGTGGGGGGTGGGGGGCGGGAGCTTGTCCGTCATCTTGAACAAGGCACCTATAAACCCTCGAGGGTGGACGGTGTGGCCTCGCTAAGGAAGGTGGGGGTTCTAGGAAGAAGGGGAGGAGGTCGACAACGTCGAACTCCCACTTTTTTTCGTTTGGCCCCTAAAAGAAATAAAAATAAAACGTGGGGCGGACCCTTACCATTCATACTGTGGAGAGAATGGAAAGGAGAGGAGAGGAGAAACCGATAATTCTTTGTCACCTGTAAACTCCCTATTTATTATAGCTCTTACACTGTCTTCCCGTACTTACCTTCTGCCAATTTTTATTTTGTCCTCCACCCTCTTCCCTCCACGTCTACGACGCGCCGCGAGGCCCCCCGGTTGTCAACAATAAAAGAGTTGGGGCCCCTACCCCACGCACGCGGGACCAATTACACGGGCTCGCCCTTGGATCCAGACCTCCGCTCCCGCGACAATTTCTACAGCAAAGGGTTGCTCCACCCCAAATCTAAATCGTAGCAAAACAGAGTAGAGTCTGAGTGGCCAAGATAAAGAAACTCTTGTCGACCACTTCCCCAAACTTAACAACGAAGAGGGTTGTAAACCCCAACTCACGCAAAAGACTCGTAAACTCGTTATGTATCTCTGATATATTTACCGCACGAAACTTCACACATAAAGAGTGCCATAACCGGGAACCTTAAGAGAGTTAGAAAAAGAGGAAAAGAGAGAGACTATTCCAAGTCCATGGTGGGATGTCAACGTCCTTAATCGTGACTCACTCCTTTTGTCGGAACAACAACCCCCACCCCACCCTCCTCCTCCCCGCGCTACGAACTGAACAAACCCCCGCGTCCTTAACCCCTTATCCATCAGTCGTTTTAAGATAATCAAGCACCACAATTTCTCCTTTCCTATAAGGGGACGTTCCAGAGAAGTATTTCAGAGGACGTTCCAGAGGGAGTATTTCAGAGGACTCTCAGTCGAAGTCGTCTAAGAGGATTGTACTTATGGAACTCCCCTCTTCCTTCTCTCTAAAATTTGATCAGACTAAACGACCAACCTTCCTAAAAAAGTAGAAAAAAGAAAAAGAAAGAAAAAAGAGGGAAAAATATCTGAGAAGGAGGAGAAGAAGATTCTACTCTTATCACTCTATTGACTATTGTTTAATCTTCCTGCTATTAAACGAGATACATGTCACCTCCTCCCTCAATTCATTTGTTTTTTTAATTGTTTGGCTTCATTTCTTCATTTATTTATTCTTTGATAAACCACATTTCTCCCGTTCAGATCGAGAGGACGTCTCAACTAACACTTAATCTTCTGGGAGATTGAGTACTGGAAGGCCCTCAGTCAAGGAAACCACCTTCTCCCCCACACGCATCATATTCTTAAGTGTCCGTGAAACCAATGTGACCCCGACATAAATTGATCACATAATATTGACGAAACTCCCCCAACCCCTTCTTTGACTCCTTTGAGAGTCCGACAAACCGAACACCTTTAGAAATTTCCTACAACCGGACCGGGAGGTGTCTCTTCTATCTATAAACCTCTGGAACACTCTCACTTGTAAAGTCTCATCTTTTACTAGAACCCTCAGTCCGTTTCCTCCTATGGTTTGGTCTTTCGAAGTCTCCACATAAAAGACCCAAGAAACAGGGTCAGTTAGAGTGAAGAACAGGACCCTCTTACACTAACTAGACCTTCCCTACACACTAGGCTTTCTGAACAAACGATGAAGGGGTTGACAGTGAACTATTTTGGACCCACACAAATCAGAAGATCCGGCTGTCCTAAGTCGTCGTCCACCAGTTCTCCACCCAGGACAATTACCGAGGTCCTTCGGTAAAGAGAATACGAGGGGTTCTCGAGGGCCATTGACTCCAACCATCGACGGGACTTAGGACCGAGACTTAGGTTAAGAGACCCAGTGAGATGTAAGAACCTTCAGAACAACCTGGGTCCCTTCCCTTCTGCGTTCTCCTCTGTCCTCTTCGCTCTAATTCTGTCCCTGTAAATGTCCAAGACCGTCTCCTCTACTCAATCAACCTGGATGTCTCTTGTTTGATTCCTTCTTACTTCCAGTCCTCACGATCCACTGTCCCCCTTGTCCTCTCCCGACGTCCCTTCTACACTAGTCCTTCACCGTCTAACCTTTATTTGCCTTCCTCCCTCCCTCCCTTTTCTCTCCCCCTAAACCCGGTATCTTTAATACCCATTTAATATCCCTTCTTGCATAGTATCCGACTTTTGTTTCACGTATGTTTGACCCTAAACTTTGTATTCCTCTGTCAGGAACTCGTTTCACATCCTCCTTCGTAGTTCCACTTGTACCCCCTTGACGTTCCTCTCATCTACTAATAATCTCTTCACCTTTGACCTTAATCGAGGATCCAACACCCACCATCCCGCACAAGACCTCAGACCCCTTGTCTTTTTGTTGTTGTTCCTGTACGAAGTCCCTCAATCCCTTACGGTTGAATTATGGCTGGTGAGCGCTCGGAGTTTTACAGGACCTACTGAAGTACAAGACAGGAAGGGGACGAAACTGTCACCATATTCCTATATACGAAAACCCCCACCCCTCTAACTGGTATTTCATAATAATACAATAATTATTGACGTTCGGAAATAACTATAAGGAGTGCATGTTCCATGACACCACAAGACAGTTGTAGTTAATAGAGTAAATTAGGAATGTGTTCACCATACCCTCTCCAACATAACAATAGACGTGAAACATCTACTCCACTGACTACGAACAAGCTCACCACCTTGGACCTAATTTTTTTTGACCAAAAAGGTTGAGGAGATTAGGACTTAGTTCAGTCTCCCCACCTTCCGGTGACTTAAGTCTTTATGAACTACTCACCTTTAAACTTTTTTTACGGAACTCTAGTTACTTACTACCTTCGTCGACATTTCACTGTTGTAACAATAACACCTTACTTCTCCCACTGTCACTCTTAATTCTGGATCGTACTCACTTTTCCACCTGACTTTCTTCTTGGTATACCCAGCTCTCACCTCTCTCCTTTTTATTAATTTAATACTACTTTCATCTGTCACGACTTTACTATCGGTTTCTTTTTCCTATCCTCCTATAAATCACTCTTCCTCTAAATTGTTGGACGGGGTAATGATGAGGAACCTTTAAATATCAGCGAAACCACGAAATATATTACCGAACGAACGAACTCCTCTTCTCTTTCTTCACATACATTTTCTTTATGAGTCAAACGAGAAATAATAAACTAAGAAAAATAAAAAGAGGGTACGAACAAAGGGAAGGAAAAAGGTCCACTTCACCGAAGAAGACGTACTAAAATCGACTTCCTACGAGACGTAAAGGAACTAAAGATACCTCTGGAGTCTCGACCCGAACGGGGGGTGACTGTGGAGTAGAACGTAGATGAGATGGAGGGTTCCAGAAACGGAGATGTCGATCGAGTTGTAACGGGGATCCAGGTCCTTCGGACACTACTTGAATTCCCCTCTAGGCCCTCTTAGTAGGACGATCCGAAACTCACCGTTACGGACCTGTATGAAGTTTAGTGTACAATTGTACCCAGTCCGACAGTGATCTTCCGTTCACGATTCTGAATTTCCGAATAAACGTAAAATAAATTTAAAGTACCTGACTCGAAACCTGTTAAAGGTACCGTCTTTTTTATATAAGGTAAGAGATCCGTGTTGACGGTCGCCAGCCGATGAACCACAACAACTTTGAAAGTCGTAGTTCTGGTTACTGTAGGACCAACATCAAGGTCTAAACTTGTAGGTGGGGGTTTGTCCACAAACCCTTTGGGACTGTAAAAGACTGAAAATTAACTTTCACGGTCCGGTAGAGAGGTCTCTTCGGTGTGAGACCTCTCGTTGCAACTTAGGGACTCTTCTCTCTCGTACCCCGCACGACTAAATTTTTGTCTTTTACGTTTCAACCTGACTTTTATAGGAAGCAGAAGGTTCGTTAGACGAATTCCCAAGGTTTGAATGGAATTAAACCACTCTTTTCTTAGACGGGATAAAAAGAAAGAAGAAGAGGTTGACCTTGGTCGGTAAACGGGTTTGCCGGTGGTACCTCCAACGTTACCACTCACGCCTCTCGAGTCCCACGTTGTCAGTGTACGGAATACCAATGCGTCGAGTCCGGGCCCGGGCCCTCGCGCTCTCCGACCGAGTGAGCTCCCGCCGACGCCGACGGCGCCACCGGCGCCGGTGTCGACGCCACCTTCCACCGCCCCCGAGACCTCCCCCGCGGGTGGTGGTGGTGGGTAGCGCGCCCCGGACGTGGAGGGTGCTGGGGGTCTCGTCGGCCCCTTCAGCCTCCTCCTCCGCTGTCGCGGGCCTCTTCTTCTTTCAGGTGGTAGCCGTCCCGTCGAAGGGAGTGACGAGGCTGGACTACGGGTCACCGAGTCTCCTCTTCTAGGACGCCCTAGATTCACTCCTCCTGCTTCTCCTCCTGCTGCTCCTCCTGCTCCTTCTCCTCCCTTCCAAAATAATATCGCTCCTTCTGGTGCCGCTCCTCACAAGGATGTGTCTGGACGACCGTGTCCTGCTACCTCCGCCGCCGCCACCGCCGCCGCCACCACCGATGTCGAGGCAGGCGATGTCACTGACGACACTTGCGCACCACTAGTTGCAGAGCCCAGACGCGAAGCTTTGGGTCTACTTTTGGGACCGGGTCAAAGGGCTCTGAAACGACCCCCTGGGACTCTTCTCCTGAGTCATAAAGCTGGGAGACGCGTTGCTCATAAAAAAGCTGTCTTTGTCCGGATCGAAACTACGGTAGAATATAATAATGGTCAGTCCCCCGGCGGACTTCTCCGGTCAGTTGCAGGGGAAACTATAGAAGTGGCTCCTCCACTTCAAGATGGTCAACCCCCTCCTCCGTGACGAGTTCAAAGCCCTCCTGCTCCCGAAACACTCTCTCCTCCTCCTGTCCCGGAACGGCCTCTTGCTTAAATTCTTCGTCTAGACCGACGAGAAACTCATAGGCCTCTCGAGGTCAGGTCGGTCCCCGTATCGGTAACAGAGGCAGGACCAGTAGGAGTAGAGGTAGCAGTAGAAGACGGACCTTTGGAACGGCCTCAAAGCCCTGCTGGCCCTAGAGTAGTACCGGGACTCGTGTCCGCCCGTGCCACCCAACAACTTGCTGTGCAGCCGAGGGGTGGGCCTCTTGAGTCCCGTGTGCTAGAAGTTGCTGGGGAAGAAGTAGCACCTCTGTCACACGTAACACACCAAAAGAAAGCTCAAACACCAAGCGACGAAACGAACAGGGTCGGTTCGGGAGAAGAAGTTTTTGTAGTACTTGCAGTAACTGTAGCAGAGGTAAAACGGAATGAAGTAGTGCGACCCGTGCCTAGACCGGGTCGTCGTCCCCCCACCGTTGCCCGTCGTCGTCGTCCGGTACAGGAAACGGTAGGAGTCCTAGTAGGCAGACCAGGCTCATAAGGCCTAGAAGTTCGAGAGGTCTGTGAGGTTTCCGGACGTCTAGGACCCGGTGTGCGAGGCTCGGTCGTACGCGCTCGATCCGGAGGACTAGAAGAAGGAGAAGTAGCCCCAGTAAGAGAAGAGGTCGCGACACATAAAGCGCCTCCGTCTACTCGGCTGGTGGGTGAAGGTTTCGTAGGGGCTACGTAAAACCACCCGGCACCACTGGTACTGTTGGCACCCGATGCCCCTGTACTTCGGATAGTGCCACCCCCCGTTCTAGCATCCCAGAGACACACGGTAACGTCCACAGAATTGGTAGCGAGACGGGCACGGCCACTAACAGAGATTGAAATTGATAAAGATGGTGTCTCTCTGACTTTTACTCCTTGTCTGTGTCGAATGTGTCTTACGTCAGTCAACGGGTATGGAGGGAAGATTAAACGACTTCTTTAAAGCCTCGAGATGAAGAAGAAGGGACCCCCTGTTCAGTCTCATAGATCTCTACCTTCTTCCTCAATTCCTTAGAGAGACACGTTTCCTCTTCACAGTCCCTTTCCCCCTACTGTCACTCTGTCTATTTTTGTTGACAAGATTACGCTTCCGACACCTCTGGCTGCACACTTAGAGTGAGAGGTGGGCGGCGACGGGCGAGGGGGTTAGGGTCGTAGAGGGTTTATATAAATACGTATCTCTCACGTCAATACTTTTACTATATACGTTTACTTAGGTTACGTATGTCATCATGTGGTAAATTACCAATATGTACCGTATTAACAATGATTTGAACATAATGTATAGTTTATTTACTATGTAGAACCTCTGCTCCCTCCGAATTCATCCTCGTTTAGATAGAAATATATAAAAATAATCTTACGTTCTTAAAACGTGTAATTGACCTTCTCTACAATTTTCATTTCTGTCAAGGGACCTCTCTTACACACACACACACACACACAAACACACACACACACACACGACACACGCGCGTATACACACATACATGTTGATTTAACAGTTACAACAATCATTAGCACGTCACTACCCTTTTCAACCGTAAAACTTCATAAATGATACATTCTTGATTACTTAAACTCGTCAACAAATAAGTCACGAAATTATCGTAAAGTACAGAAACCTAAGGTATCGACAACAAAAAATTTTTAACATTCTTTATGATACATCTTTTTTCTTTCACTTAATAAATTATCTTACATCCAGTGTTAAAATAGAACCTAAATTAATTTCAAATAAAAATTGACCTTTAATTGAAAATTCTTCCGACGTCCCCGGAAATCTTTAACTAATATAAAATAATAATTAAAACCCTTCTACACTGTAGTTTACGGATTGTTATTACCTTCTTTCCTTTAGTCTCTTTGACATTGTTTAAAACAAGTGTCTATTGTCCTGACCTTAAAAGAAATGAAAATAAAAAAGAAAACGTGATGAAATATACGACCTCTAACTCTCTCTGAAGTATGACACTTACAAATGTTTACATTGTCAAGTTACTGTTAGTAACCTTCTTACTAAAGAATCAGAATAAAATAACAAGAGAATAAAAAAACACATATTCTGTTTACCGGTGTGTCTATCGTCGTGTACTAAGGGAAGAAAAAATTTTAGAGTTATTAACTAGACGTTTCCCCGATACTTCAGTTTAAATCGTTTACTCAGAAAACTTTAACCAGACAATTGTTACTACGAAGACTTTGGTATAATAAAATATATAAGAAGACGGAAATTTCGGTCTTATTAAATTGGTTTCAATTACGTACGTGACTTTCTTAAGAACTTCTTTATTCTACGGGTCGTCGATGTCACTAATACCGAATTCTCGAAAGATAATTTACACGTTGTATTTACGATCTAAATGATTCAAATAAATAAACACGTCGCTGAATTCCCGTCTTACACCCCTAAGTGGAGTCTTAAGTCGTAAGATAAACGAGTTTAACTTTCTTGACCACAGTTTTGTAACCCAAAGGTGTAGCGGTAGTAATAGTAAAAATACTCTCCTTAAATACTGTGAATATTTACTTAAATTGAGTGTCGTTCCACAAGATCTTACACTCCATTGTCGATCACTACACTGAATGTAACAATTCAGTAGTTCTCTACATCCAATCGTTTGAGTCTTACGTATTCTCCGGAATAAGAGGTTATAAAATTGAATACAAGAAATATTTTACCAACAAGACTCCAGACCCCCTTTTTACGATACCTTCCATAGAGTCGTGTATTACTTGAGACTGTTGACACTTGAAATTTTTTTTTTTTTTTTCTCGATATCATCGAAAAGAGTTCTGTATTGGGGTCCGGTAGTAAACTATTATTGTATTTAGATAGAGAGGAAATTACTATGAATTTTAAGTTTCATTTAAGTTACAACCTAAATTTTGGGTTCAAAATAGGACAAAAGAAGTGGGAAAGAGGTGGTGCTATCTCCATGTGGAGAGTTCTTGTGGAAAACCTCTTACTTTTTGTCGCCGCCACCCCCTTATACCCCCAGTTAACTCACACGTCTGGCTTTTAGAGATCACCCGTTGTCTCTCACTGTCTTGTTCCTTTACGGTAGAACATTGTTCTGAAGGTTCCACCGTAAAATTATATAAAACCTAAATCTCGTTTTTACGTCGTTTGTAACGATCCCATTGTGTCAAGTCCAACCAGTGGCAAGTAAACCCTTCCAAAGTGACAAGAAGAGAAGAGGAGGTCAAAGGAAAATAACTTTTTCTCCTGTGTATCACGTAAACAATACAGTGCCTCTAAAATGTCTTCCGTTTACTCTTGTACACTTTTGAGACTCTACGTCTCAAGGCATATCTGCGGACTACAATACAGATGTCACGAAGTACGAGGAGACCCTCTTTTTCTCCAAATCTTGGGAACTCAATGTACCAAATAATCATATAACATTTTTAGTACCTACCAAAGAAATTAAAACTCGAGGAATGTTCGTCTACTAAATGTCTGTGTTCTATCGGACAGTAACTTACTAATCAAAGAAGAGAACCCCCTTCTAGGGTCCGTACAACACTATATTTTTTAACCGAGGCACATGGTCTATGGTACATAGAAAACGACATGGGTTGATCCAGTCTAATATAGAACTTTATCAAATTTACAAGACACCGTAACCAACAAATAACTGGTACGATATTATCGTTATCGTCACTAAACCGACAACTCTTTTACATAAAACAACCAAGATGTCGTAGAGGAATTTAGACTTTTCAATGTAATTTAACATAACTATACATAACCTCAACCATTAAGACTCTTAGGTCTTAAATCCTTTAAGACATTATATCAGTAAATCTCTGGGATTCCCAACAAAGAAATAGAATGTACCAAAAGAATTCCCAGTTCTTCACTGTCGTCCCCGAAGGTTTGGATTATAATGATCCAATAGTGATTTACAAACAAACACGAAAAAAAAAAAAGGACGTTCTGTGTAAATAAAATCCTACAGACCTAGAACTAAGGTGTGATCCTTCCTCCGTAAATTCGGGAGTTCTGAACATATCCTTGTGAAGACACACCTTGTCAAGGGAATATCTCTTACACACTTCCATCTAAGGAGTCCCGTTGCCTCACAAAAGAAAGGTTTAGTGTCGATCTGTTTCAAGAAATCATGGTAAACACTTACAAAATATGATTTTATACGAAGATCCCCAATAAACATTGACTAAAGTCAAGTCAAGTCTAATCGTTTGCCATAAAAGAAGTTCCGGTGGTATGTGTAAACTAACATTGTATTTTCTTTCTACTGGGATAAATCTCTAAACTTAAGAACCCTAGACCCTAGGAAAACAACGAAAAATCTACTATTATTTACAATGGTTTTCATGTTACAAACTCCCAATAGGATTAGTCTCAGAAAAGTTCCCATCTACGTAACAAGAGAAAACGTTTAGGAACCCTTCCTTTGTCAATACGTATTGTCAATACCCTCTCTACCCTCTAAATTTATGAGGAAACTAAAAGACACTTTTCCCTCGAACACCCAAGGACTCCACACTGTCGACCAAATCCCCAGGTCCCAGTTGAGCAACTGACACCCGTGTAGTAAAGATCAGGGACTAAGAGTCCACAAACAAAAATTTACATGTCAGTCCACTGATCCGATGTATAGTTCGATTAAATCATAAAAGAAGTTAAGGTGTCTTACAACCACGACCTTCCTTAATTTACTATTACATCGGGTTAGTTTACTATTACATCGGGAGTGAGTATGGTCGGAACCAAAACATCAATTCATCATTCTTGTTTTGTCAAAATTTTAGAGGGACAATCCAATTTACGTCTTGGTCCTCAAAGTTTAAATCGAAATCTCACACTTGATTTGGTTTATTTAACCCAAATACAACTTCGATGAATAAGATCGTTGAAGATTTCGTTTCTCTGAGTGAATAATTTTTTATTGAGGAGTCAGAGGTCAACTTATATGTACCACTTTCAACCATTCATTTGTAAAACTAAAGAACGAAACAATATCATGTCAGAACAGTCATTTGTCACGGTTGGACACGACCCCTTGAGTAAAATACGACTCTGTGTACATCACAAAGTGTTCACGACGACGAAAGGAACAGTTTAAACAAAATTTGTCCTAGCGACTTCGAGACTTTTAGAAGTAATTCGAACACAACTTTATCTTAAGTTATATACCTTATTCTTTATAGGTTCCCTTTATGAGACTCGATGTATGTATGTATATATGAAAAAGGGACAAAAGAACCTTCAGTTGTAATTGGTCACCTTTTAACAAAAATTAACGTAGCCTTAGTATTTGTAGTCGTGGAGGTACAGGGTTCTCTTAGCCCATCCCAACAACTAAAAGTCTAACACTACGTAGAAGTCGCGATTGTAACGTCGGTAAGGAACCATTTCACCCTTTATTTATGTGGAGCCAAGTCAAATGTAAAAATTCACTTGCACACCACAAGAATACGCGTGCTACGTCTCACATTGTAGGGAGAGAGATAAAAAAAAAAATAACTATGTCAAATCTTACTAATGCCCAACAGTAAGTTACTGTTTCCCCGGACAAGGTCCTTTAGAAGGACTGGGTTTTCGGTAAAACTTAAGGCGTTCCCTGTAAACCACACTTGTTTTCCATGGAGAACCAAAAGGACAGACCTTTCTTCGAACCGAGTTTTGTGTCTCAAGGAGTCCGGTTACAAAAGTGGTGATGTCCAATCTTCTGTTAGGATGAAAGATCCTACCTCCAGTGTTTCTAGACAAACTTTCTTCGAACACCTCACCAAACACAAATTCTAACTTCCCTGGTCTGGACAACTAAGTCATTCACCCTTATACATGAAAACTTTACACTTAATTCCAATCCTGACACTATACTCACAATAAAGACCGAATCAAAAGACAAAGGTATCGTAGGGATTAAAGAGTAGCACAGAAGGGTTTCATACGATTCTGCATAATCTGGTATACTGGGTTGACCTCCAAGTCTTTTATACCAATGAAATAAATACCATTATTTAATTAGGGTCTCATACTCAATCCACTAAACTTTTTGTCGTTTACGACTGACTCGACGTCGAGACTCACTCTGGGATCGTGTAGGGGAAACCCCGGACATCCATTGTGATGCACCTTAACTACATATTCCGTTCACTACACGATCTACTCTTCAAAACGACAGTAGATCCTTTCTTATCAAGGCGTAAGGGAACAGTACCACAACGACTAGACGTTAAGTCAAAAATTAGGTAAACGATAGTAACCATAGAAACTTCCTCTTAAACATAGAACTCATGATCCTTGATTCACTATCAACTGGGCGTCTATAAGTTGAAAACGAAGGACTGGACGTTGAATAGATAACATGTCTAAAAGGTATCGATCAAAGAGTAAACTCCGACCGAAATGAGTTTGAGTCTTGGTAACAGAGGGTAATTTGTCGGTCAGATCTTTACGTTATAGTATTTTTCTTTCGTTACATCATGTTTCTTAGTTCTTTATATGTCTTTAGTCTTTCGGTTCTTTTGGGACTGACCCTTCGGTTCAGATAACAAGTCTAGTTACGCAGTGTATCCAATCTCACTTCATACCTCCTAAATCCCCATAGGAAACAGTACCGAAGAGTGGTCATCGTCCCTATTGGTTCACCACTGACAGTATTTCGTCTCTATACAGTGACCTTCTTATATGTAACACTTGTAAAAGACACTTCGATCACCTTTAGGGTTGTATGAAGACAACAAGCCAGTGATTCAGTACAGGCTGAGAAACGCGGGAATACCTGACGTCGGACGGTCCGAAGAGACAGGGAGTGATGAGGGTTTCAAACGGGTTGAAGTACAGATGACTTGACCACTATGGTAGGTTGGTAGAGTGGGAAACGACGGGAGAAGAGGAAAACGGAAGTCAGAAAGAGTCGTAGTCCCAGAAAGGGTTACTCAATCGACAAACGTAGTCCACCGGTTTCATAACCTCGAAGAAATTGTTGAATGAAATTGTTACTAGAATTATCCTTAAACATCCTTATTAATTATTTACACCTTTTATACGACAGAAAAGGGTCAAAACCATAATACACCTTTACGTGAACCTAACAAAAACTACTAAGACATCTGGTCTCTGTATAAAAATTTCGGTTTCTCGTACTTCCGTAAAAATAGGTGTCATTCGATGAACGACAACTCCCCAACTAGTCAGTGGAAAATTTAGTCAGTTTCATGAATTTATCGGGGACATCTATAGTGGATTTCAACACAGTTACGACTCGGTTTCTTAATACAAACAAATCGTATTAATCTAATTATATAAGTACACAAATATATATCGTATACACAGTAAAAGACGGAAATAAGACCGTTTCTATATATACGTTTACTTGCCAGACTCCGTGATTTTCTTTGAAGAATTTCACTTTACTGTTGCACATTTATAGTACACAAACCCCTTTACCATTGTGAATTCCTACCTTCTCAGAAGTATGAGATGTAACCTAAAAATACGGTATGTCGGTGACACCACAATCCCAATTCGAGACTCTGTAAGGTGACCCATTCTTCTACACCTCAAGTAACAGTCCGTTCCACAAATATAAAATACCTTGTGACATTTTACAGATAAAATGAGAAGTACCTGTAATACATTTCCTACATATATTTGACCTGATATACCGAGGTGTCTAGATGGGACACGAGAGATCTTCATCTAACTGAACTTCGGCAATAGAAAGACGTAAAAACAACATAGACAACAAGCAGGAATTAAGAGAATCCAAGTCAATATCCTAATTTTCACAGTCCAATAACAAAAAACAAAAACGAAACCACTTACAAGGTCATAGAAAGTCGGAGACTCCCGTGAGTGTATGTTTTGACCTTTCACCTTTCAAGACACGGAAAGTCTCTGGTCCGGATATAAGAGACTTGAGAGAGTCGCTATCTCCGGTGTAAACAATTGTACCTGTCACGTACATAAGACAAATATTTGGATTAAGTGAGCATGGACTTATCTGACCACTAAGAGGAGGAACCTCTCGCGATCGCTACAACTACCGTGGAATCGCTCAGAAAAAAAAGAGGAAGTTAACCATCCCTAGTACTCGGTTTACTCCGAAAGTAAACGATAGTCCGTCCCATCCTTTATTAATTACTTCGAGGAGGACCTGATTTTAGACAGTTTTCCACTATCTTAGAGATCCCTACATCATTCTAAAATATAAATACACCAAAAAAAAAAAAAAAACATTAAAGAACAGTCACAGAATAACCGTAATGATAACCTTCTATCTAAAATCAAAAACCTATCAAATGGATTATAATTGTCCTGAAAACTATTCTTTTATCTCTGACACTCAAGATGTAATAGAAGAATCGAAGTTCTCATAGAGATTAATTTATGAAAATCTTTAATTCAACTCTAAACCTCTAACGTCATAGATAGATCTCGGTAAATAAACCTCCCTCTCAATAGGATATTTATTACTAAGTAAATAAGTCTAAAACACTCTCCTATTACAAAAAGAAGGGAAATAACACAGAAAAGATGTAAAATAAATTTAAATACTAATATAAATTTAACACCTATATTTACAAATAGAAGGTCGTCTGGTCCACTTTATCAACCAATACTTAATGATCTCTTACTGTTCTTACAAACTACTAGACAAAACGTCGAAACCGACAATTTACTAGATCTTTGACTAAAGTCATATAAACTTTGTACTGTATCCCTTTATGTATATATTGTATTATGGTAGATCTACTGCCTCTTCCTCACGATCCTTACTTAAAAGGAAGACCCAAATCTTTAGAGTCTCAAGAACTGGACAAAGAAGGTCTGAACTACGTCGGTTGCTCTTCGATCATTTGACGAAAAAAAAAAAAGAACGTCATCGTCGTCCTATATTCTTCCTACCCTTGATTCACCCTCTATTCCCTCACTCTCCCTCCCCCCATTCCCTGTTTCTCAATACGGATTTACTTCAGTCATTAACCTACCACTTTTATCGATCCAGTCAGATTTGTCATGAAACAAACTGTCACGACGGATGATTATACACAATTGGGTTATTTATGTCTTTTCACTCAAATAGTGAACCATAACCATGGTCTGAACCATCCGGACACAAACATATCCAGCGTTATGGGATAAGGGAAACGAGGATCAGAAACTCTCGTGAGTGTAAGTTTTGGTATTTAGAACGACTCTTAATTTCGATGGACAGAATAATTTGAGTGAAAAGGGAAGTCTCGTTCCCTAAGAAAGTGCAGGAGTCTGCTAATGGTGAACCCGTTAATGATATAAAGTGTCCCTTATTAAGGGAGGAGAGTGGAGTGAGGGAGTAGGATTATGTCTTACAATAACACCATCCCATAATTTTGGTCATGGCTTAATTCGTTGGTTAACTTCGGAACCCTCGCTTACAGTGATTATGTCTCGACTTACTACACAAATACAACCAATTGCGACCACACGTTAAGAATCTCCTTACTTTTTTTTTAGTATTTTAGACACGTCGTTGTTTGAATCTTGAGGAACGACGACAGTATACGAGGAACGACTAAGTCGACGACGAGTAGGTGTCTCTTCTCCACAATAAAGTGATGATCTTAAGTGTATGAAGGGTTCGACGTTCCGTCACACTGTTTGTCACCTCTTTCCCAATCTAATCTGTCTACTTCTACTTCATTACATGTCATAAAATTTCACCCTTAACAGAACACAAAGGTCTCATATAAATGCGTGAGTTCCCTGATTTGTCTGTAAAACCTCCCTTTTCCAATGAATCCTTAATGGCAAAGAAAAAACAAACAGGTACTATAGTGACAACCTCTAGTCAGATCGTACCCTATTTAGGACGACAGTAACGATTTTATTCGACTTTTATTATACGACCTTTGTGAAAAAAACCAAACAAACACAGACAATACATTTCGACATCAATGCAATATTCGAAACGTTCTCTCTAATCTTTCAGTAAGCTGAAAGTTTGTAAAATGACGTAGGGATTTCTTAAACTTTTCCTTTATCTTCTAAGATTACATTCAAGGTTGATTCATATTTGACCAAGGTCTATTTCACAAGTTTCGAAAGGAAAAAGCAAAGGAGAAACTCCAAGGGAGGAGTCAATAGTCCGGACAACGAAAATTTGTCGTCTCTAGCTGTACATTTTACGAACCGTGGGGGTGAGTGAAAACAAAGTTGTTTTCGGGTTTAACCCTTACGAAGTTGGTAGGGTCCAAGTGTCTAAAGAGTCCCTTTCGAAAAAAAACACATACTAGATCCATCTACAGAAGGGTAAAATATTTAGCCCAGTACGGGCACGTATGGGTCTTTCGAAGATACTAGTGGACTTTACACTCTGATAATCCAAGTCAATAATACAATCCAATAAAAGATGGATAATGACTTGTCGACCCTAAAATCTTTGTCGACCTACTAATCAACATATAAAAGGAAAAAAAAGGTGGGTCTACGAAATAATGACACATCTTTGTTGGGGTCACACCTTACTCGACCCTCATTCTATCGTTTTTAGAACGGTGACAACAATAATCCTTATATTACTTCTTTTAATTCCCGCTTGTCAAAACTTACAACAAATGAAATTTTCGGACAACAAGCTTCGTTACGTGAGTAAAGGTAAGGACCTGTTTCGTTGACTAAATGGTTGAAAAATTTACCGAGACCGCTAGCAGGAGTCCGACGACTTCAAGACGAAACCGTCAATGTAAAATGAACGAATTCCCCTTTACAGATGTGTACTCCTCTGTAGTGGACTCAAAAGGTAAGTGACGACCGTTCCCCTCGACTGTCTCGTCCGTCCGAGGGCAGGAGAGTGAGTGGTCCCAGATAAAAATCTAACCAGGGAAACACTGATTGAAGTCGGGATGGATCTCCCCAACTTTAAGCTTCTGTTGCGACAAAATAATACTTGTAAACGTCCAAATATTTTGACAAACCTTAACACTTTCCCTGTGTAAATTAAGTCCGCGACAAACAACCAAGGAGTAGGTCCCGATTTTAATCTTATTGAAGAAAAGAAAGTGGTTAATAAAAAAAGTTTTCTCCAAACAATTCGAGCGTAATTCACTGACCCGACACGAACGTAAGGTTAGAGATTTACCTGATTGTGAAGTCTCTTAGTCAGATTCATCTTCCTAAAACTTAATTCCTTTCTAAATAAGAAGAACAAATAATAATGATAATGGGGGAGAGAAGGGTGATCTTAGATATACGTACTGACCCAGACCAAAGAGAAATCTCTTATTTAACGGTTCCATAGTACGAAATAATTATGTAAAATATTTAAGATAGAGCACAGACATTTCACGAAGGTAAAGACATTATCGAAGATAAATTTGACGTATCATTTACCCTGGTCTAAGTTGAACGGTTAAAAAGTCCTAAGAACGAGTATATAGATAAAGGTCACGAAAGTTTGTCATTAGTGGAGATGTTTCTCATAAACGAATAAAATTAACGGTCTTAAATACAAAGAAGATAAACTATTGTACGCTAATATTGAGTCCTCCTCTCTCCGTTTCTAAACTGCCTTTATTATTTGTAGACACTTTGTCATTTGTTATTAACATAAAAAATTAAGGTTTCATCTAAAAAAAGATCCTGGTACCAAGAAAACAAGGTGTTTTTTGTCAACAATTCGTGTAGAAATACAAGGAAAAAGGAACCCTTATTATACTCACAGTGACTACCACGTAAAAGCTTAAAACTGAACTCATTTCTGGCCTCAAGAAACTTATTTACATTTTTTCTAACACGAAGAACACCTGATTGATGGATCCGTTCGGTCTACTCTGACGCAGTTAATGTATAGATTTAGTCCCGTCAACTCCGGCGACAAACCTTAAAAAGACTCTACGGAAGACAGACGTAACGAATCTAGTGTATTCACAAACGAGTTTACAGATAAACGAAAGTTCTACGACAGAACTAAAGAAAGAGAACCTTAATTCCGACAGTATAAACTTTAAGCCAACATCATTGTACAAATCGAAAGATATAGATCGAAATTGAAGAAGTCTTGTTGAGTTTGAAGATACTCTAAATAGAAGTCCTTGTAGTAAAAAATAAAAGACTCACAAAGTCTTGTATGCAATCTCTGGGACGTAAAATCAGAAGTAAGTTCAGTTCGTTGGTAAAAGAAATTAACTTCGACGAAGACTAAACTTCGGTCTTGTTAACCAGCCCAGACACTTTCCTTCTTTTTTTTTCGGTTCAACTACAGACCGTAACACTTCAGTGACTAAGTTAAGACGAAGAATTTTCAGCAATCATACTTTGCGTAGGATCTAAGGAAAATTTAAACCCCTCAAAAGTTCATGATAGACAAGACAGTCCCTTTATGGAAAGTAATATTTTGGTAATAAAACTCCCTAAAAGAAGAAAAAAAAAGAAAAATGAACTCGTTTAACGTCGATAAGGACAGGGAATCGTTATCCTGTAAGACGTGTGAATTTTCGTTTGTTTCGGTAACAAATACACTAAAGAATTTTGATTGTACCAAAGGGGAAGTGCTAAAAAGGACTTTCATAAAAGTTTGAAAATTTTCCATATCAAATCGGATTTAATCGTTGTATGTATCAATTATAAACTGCTAAAAATCGTTTATCGACTGAACGAGTAATAAATGACACTTCTTCCTGAGAACGTTAAAAAAAAATTGTGTAATCCATAACCTTTACTTTTATGTATATAAATAAATATTAAAGACCTTCTGTGACTTCCATTGTCGTTTTACAAAACACACCAAGTAAGTCTTCAGGAATTTGTCTTCGGTCAACGTGACTTTTATATAGTCTAAATAGATATGGATTGATCTCTTACATTAAATCTTTGCACTATAATGTAATTCATACAACATAAAGACTTTAAAATTTTATTTAAGTATAATATATTGTAACGGACATAAATTCCGGAAATTTTTTTTGTGAGACTTATCAGATTACCCACACACACTTACAAGAGTCTTATCTCAAACTGTTAAATTTTCGGATAAAGGGACCTTCTCGATATACAAACGTCTTCTTTTCAATGAACACATGTGTAAACTTATATTTATATACTGAGTTTAACATTGAAAAATTTAAAAATTTTTTTTAAAAAATGACAAAATGAAAAGTTATGACATAACCAAAACGGTAGGTAACTGTACTTAGGTGGTGTCCACATGTACTCAAGGGTTCGGACTTGGGAAGGAGGGTGGAGGGAGGGGTATAGTAGAGAGACCCAGTAGGGTCACGTGGTCGGGGTTCGTAGGACATAGGACATAGCTTGGATCTGATCGCTAAGCAAAGAACGTACTATCATATGTACAAAGTTACGGTAAAAGGGTTTAGTAGGGTGGGAGAGGGTAATCTAGAACTAGAATTTAAACCAAAGTAAAAAAGTCCATAGTTGGCCTATCAAAGACACTGTAATTTATTAGTAATTAATAAACAAAGATAATCTTATTTTGAAATGGAATTTTTATTCTCCCTGATTATTACACATGTCTAACTGGGGATCTCTTAATCATGTATTTTGTTTGTAAAGAAAAAAGTGACGAGTACATCTTGGTAAAGAGTCATTAATACAAAAAGACGAAAAATTTTTTAACTCTGAGTGTAACAAATTGATTCATAAATAACGTTAGATGAGTACGAGAAACAGTTTTGGACTGATAAACGGTATCCTCTTCATTTGGAGAACCGGGGGTGTCTCATCAAAATTTTCGTAGAACATTATTTTGAGAGTGGTCTTTCTACCAAGGTACCATCTATAAGTTCCTGTCATAACATCCGTCGAGATCCCAGTAAATTACTTTTCATGTTGAATTCACTAAGTTAAAGTGAATTTTTTCCTTTTCTTCGGATATAAGAATAGTTCAGCTTACAATGGTATCCAGGTTAGTAAATTTAATCACCTACTAGTTTACTTTTTAACCCCCACCCCATATCTATCAAAACGACAATTTATTTTATTGCAAAATTAAAATTATCAAGGTAAGAATGGAGACTTTTGTTTAAGATTAATATCCTCTACGAATCAAAAGATTGACCGTCTATTGTTCTCGTTCTTCAAGTTCAGTCTAATTAGTCTTATTCGTCTTAAACAAAAAACACCACAAATACGAACACCGATATTATGTTTGACTAATAGGATATTAAACATAGTAAACGTACAATTATAGTAGTATAAAATTATTGAAGGTCCCCTGCAATATTAATTACTAAAGGTCCCTTCGGATCCACCATTTAAACCCGACACACGTAACGTCGGTCGATGGTAAATCGTCTACGCGTCTGTACCAGTATCTCAAACGGTGACAGATATAGTGACAATCATGACATTTGTATAAACACGACTTTCGAATAAAAAGTAAAGAAGGAATCCAAGAGTCTCTTCTCACAAATGAAAAATAAATTAAAATCTTTTAGTAATAAAAAAATCCTCTTACATAACTAAGACAGACACTTTACCTCTAGTACACCGTTATCTCACACCTTCTTCATTAACACATAAAAAGTATCAAAACCGGTGAATCCAACAGACAAGTAAAGGTTTAGTTTTGAATATATATAAAAAGGAACTAACCTATTTCACCAACTACAGACGAAGAATAGGCACACTTCACCAAATTTTCTTTCAGTATGTGTCGACTCTTTTCTCAGTAGTAAACATAAGTATGATCACCTTCTATTCGAACTCTGAATTCGGACCGAACACGATGATGAATTACTGTACCCTTTGAGTTCGTCCACACCACATGGGGTACGTAAGGTCGTTTAACATTCTCCAAGACCTTAGTAAACTTAACACGGAAATAGAACTACTCCAACTGGTTTCATACATAAGTAACGAAAACATCTCCGACGCGTCTACAAAAGTATGTAAAAAAATTTCATGACAACTTCAGACAAATAAAGTACGAATATAAAGTGTCATATTATATTACTAGTGTACATTGGTACTCCCGTATACTAGTTATTTGTTTTTCTTATTATCAATGCATCAATTCCGGATTCCTCAATAAATTTTATAAAAAAATTTGATTTTATTATAATGGGACAATATAAGAGTTATATATCTTATCTCTTTTCCGTTCCCCCCACAAAAAGATAAGGTTGAGGAAAAAAGGATACGTAACAATAGGATGGAGTAATATTAATATTATATAAATATTAGACTCAACACAAAAAAGGACTAGTATTATAGTAATCGAAAAGGAATCACAGTGATGTATCAAAAGATAATAAGAAAATATAAAACGTACTAAAACACAGACGTGGTATTAGACAGTTTAGTAACACGTATCAAAAGAACAAGTAAAGACATACTACCGATAAAAAATCTAACGAAATAAATAAATGAAAATTTATTGTGATTCTAGAAGGACTTATATTATAAAAAATTTTTCGATGATAAAAAAAATTTGATCGAAGTGTTATCATCAAAAAAATTCATCTCTAAAATTAAACTTTACGATAACGTCAGAAAAGGTCATATTATACAATTTTTATTTAGATCACCCCATTCTTTATTTAAAACTTTTATTAAATAAACGACAAGAGACGTCAAATCGTTTGTAATCAGTAAAATGACAATAGTTATTACATTACCGATATATGACTGGAATCGAAACGGATAAGTATATCGTTTAACAAAATGTACTATTTATAACGAACTTGTCGAGTACTGTTTCACCACGTGTAATCAAGAGAAGAGAGGATAACATTGGTCTGAAGACATGGAAAAGTAAACCAAAAACCACTAGTTCTATTAATATATAAGTCGGGGATCATATGTACTCTCTAACCAAGATCCTGAGGGTAGTCTGTGGTTTAGGTTATTAAGAATTCAGGAAAAATATTTTACCACATTATAAACGTATATTAGATGTGTGTGGGAGAATATATGAAATTTAGTAAGGAACTAATGAATATTATGGATTATGTTACATTTACAACATCTGTCTCAAAATGTGTGTTATATTCACGATACAATTATCAACAGTCGTTACACCGTTTAAGTTCAAAACGAAGAAAACCTTAAACGATCTTAAAAAAAAGGGGGGTTTAAAAACTAGGTACCAACCAACTTAGGTTCCTACACCTTAGGTACCTATACCTCCGGGTTGACATAGAGAAAGACAAATAAAGGACTCCCCGAACGGAAGTCGAGAGATTAGAGAGAATTGGGATGGTGGTGAGTTCGGAAAGTAGACAGGAATTCTGTTGTATGAGAGGACTTTAGGACTAGAGGGACACCGAACACTTACTAAAGTACCATTAAAGTAGTACCCTATAAATTATTGTCCCCTATCCAAAATAGAGGTCGAGGTAAAGAGGAGGAAGAGAAGAGAAAAAGGAAGAAAAGGAAGTTAAGGCAAAGAAGAGAGAGAGAGAAAGAGGTAACGTATAGATCGAAAAGTCTACTTTTGTCAAACTTTTGACAACTCTAAGTTCGGTTCGTCAGACAGAGACATTCTCTTGACTCGATACATCTGATAACTTAAAGTGTCTCTAATTTACAATATAAGAATACCATGAACAGAGACCTTTATTATGTCCAATAGGGACCCTCATAATTAAGGACGAGAACTCCTTATTAGAGACAAACTACTTGAAGAACCTAAGTCATAAAATTACTTTTTTTGATCCCACCCCTTGTCCTTACCTATTAAAAAAAAGAAGAAAAGGAACCGTCAATTTTCGTGTAAAAATCGATGAAAAAGCTTCTGAGGATTTACCTAAATACTTTAAAAACTTTTTGACGACTAAAATTTGAGACTCGCGTATTGCGAACAAAGAATAATAGACGAATAGAAACCTTTATGACCAAAACTTTTTAAATCGACAAAGGTGAATAAGGACCTCGGGGGAGAACGAAATCCTTCTTTATCATCTTTATTCGTTCCAAAAAAAAAAAAAAAAAAAAATTCCAAGCTTTGTTGAACATCATAGGGCACCTGTCGAACGAATGATATAAAGAAGATAACATGGAAAGTCTCTCTCTTCAGAACCATAGAATTTGGTATTGATACCCTAAATTCCCAGTCAACAAGGTTATTTTTCCGTCATTCCGGTCCTCGGTTTAGAGTCAAAGATCTTGTTTGTTCATTTCTTTAGTCTTGTAAAATTAAGTGATTCACTTTGTCACTCTAATACTTATTACGAATGTAAAAACAAGACAAACCCCTATTAAAGACACGTGACCGTACCAACATGGATAATAAATTTACGGCTTTACAACAAACATGACTAACCAAGGGTCGTCTGAGAGACCTCGAATGCTTCACGGGGTTTCAGAACCGAGGAGGGAAGTTTAGAGAAGTTCTAGGTACTTAATTTGAGGACCGTACAGTCCCCAGGAGATTTTGTGTCGAGGTGACGATTCCGATACTAAATAGAATTAACAAGCACGAAATAGTCAACATTCATATAAAATTTATACACTCCGGTCAGAAGTCCACTAGGTCATCAACATCGTAAAGACCTAAAACAAAGATCAAGACTGTGGTTGAAATCGAAGTCCATAACATTTAGATGAAGATACGGAATCAGATAGGTAAACGTGGTCCCAGACTCCTTTGATCTGAGTATCTTTCCTACCTGTTTATGGTCAACCTTAAACAGATCACTAGTTTCCAAAATTAATATGGAACCAAATGTACAATCATACATCTAGTTAATCGTAAAAGACACATAGTCCGATTTTGGATCACCGAATTTTGTTGTCTGTCAATAATCCGTACTAAAACATCACTGTTAAACCTAATTCAAGACGACCAACCAAAAATAAGACCAGAATGGTTTCTAGGATGTACACTCATGTCAATCGACTCATCTGATGAAGACCGGCTAACTAGGGTCTACCGGAGTTTGTTTGTAAAATTCAATTACCCCCACTAGTTAGGTACACGAAGGTCGTAAATAATCATCGTCCTGTTAGACACGAAGAAGTGTACCGTCAACCCAAGGTTTTCGTCGTTTTCTTCCGTTTCTACTCCATTCGTGAAGAATTTGGAGACGAATGTAGAAGAAACGGTTGTAGGGTAATAGGTTTGTTCTATGTACCGGTTCGGGTCTAAGTTCCCTCACCTCTTTGTCTCAAGAGAAACACTAATCTCTTCAATATTTTATAAACACCGCTAAAATGTCAACTACTGTTGTACTAGTTTAAAGAAGACTATCTCTTAGATAGGGTCTTGTACCCTTAAGGGACCGCCAGGTCAACAATCCTAAGATATGAAAGTGACGACCCCACGACCAAGTTAGGAATCAACCCCTTGATTCTAGGACGTTCGGTACACCGTGTCGGCGGGCGGCGGGGTTTGTTGTTGTTGTTGTTGTTGTTGTTTTTAAATAGGGTCTTGTTTATCGACAGGGACAGGTATCTCTCTTACGTCCCCTTTTTCTTATAAAATTAAATCGAGTGAAAATTTTGAAGACGGATCACATGAAACCCCGTAAATACCTGAGACCCAATATACACGAACACTTCCTTCATCAAATATTGTTCACGAAATTTCAATAAAAAATAGAGAATGAAATTTTTTTTTAAAGAAAGACTCTTTTAATATTCGAAATTCTCTATTTCCTAACTAACGAAGAAAACCATAAGAAAGGGTCAGACCATCGGATGTGTATTACAATGACAGATTAGGTATCAGAGGTGACTGATCTGTATCTGTTCTTAAAGTAAAATTCACATTAATATAGTAAAATAATACAAATGTACACCGAGTCACGAAAAATCGTCAACAAATTTTCTTAATAAACTTTTTAATTAGAAACGTAATCGAACTCGATGAATAAACACGGAACTTAAAACTCGGTTCTTGTGACCAAAGATGACACTTACATTTCAAATAAAGAACACTTTAGACTATTCCTCACAGGTTGAAACCCAGACAACAAGGTGTACGTCATATGTACTTAAAGTCAAGACAGTCGACGGTTACTTTGTAGAACATAGTTTCACACAAGTTAAACCATAGACAACTCACTTCATAATTAGAACGTTATTCAAAAGTTCACTAAAGTTTTATAAGAAAGACCGATGAATGACTATGGTTAGTACCAATACAACTTGAACCACGAAAAGAACAGTACAATATCAACTTCAGATCGTCAGTGTCTTGTTCCTTCGATTATAAAAAAGATTACATGGACACTCTTTTACTGAATTCTTACTGATATAAAAAACGGGGAGGGATACTATAATTCTACGGAAAGGTTTACACAAACTATCAGAAAGATAGTCGTTTAGGATATTACAATGTCTCTGAAACCTTTCATGAGAACCACCTTGTCTATTTGGATACATAAATCTTTTCAAGAGTAGTGATGGGTATCAGTATATTATTAGTCAAGGCAAGTCAACGAGTCAATACAGGTGAGAAACACTGGGGTACCTGATGTCGTACCCCTTCTAGTGTTTTTAATATTCACATATAAATTACTTTCTTCTATCATCATCAGTTTTGGATTTAAATATAAGACAAAGTAAAATATTGTAAGTAGAACGAAAAGCATTCTCCTTGTGTATGATAAAAATATCCAGTAAAAAACACACAGGAGAAACGGGTCACTACACTACCGATTATAAAGTTTGGTTTTCTTTTTTTATAAGTCCTAGGTCTCCACTGTCCCTGGTCCTAACTTTCTAGACCTTCTTGTAAGTTAAACCGTATAAACAGTTTTTACCGACCTGTCTGAATCCGAAGACATAGGAAATTGTACGACGACCATGAAAGTCTGTAGAAAATTATAGTGATATTTTACACTTTTCAGTGTTAGGTTTTCGTTCTCACCTCATTCTTCGACAAAAGAACCTGGTGAATAACGACGTCACGTCAGCAAATGTGACTGACGGGTTAAGTACAGGTACGGAGTCAGAAAAGGGAAGACTACCTCCTTTCGTAACTTAAAACTAGGAGAGTGAATAGGTTATCAACACTTTCTCGACTTGGTTAGTTATCCACTTCGTGAGTCCTTTATCCGGGGTGGTACGTTTAGGTTTAGTAATTAAGACAATACCGTTTACAATTTACGAACGATTGAATAGAACCTTTTAAACTGTTTTAATTTGGGTATAGATAAAAAAAGATAATAAAAAATTTTTTAGTAGAGATAACTCCATATATATCGAAAACATTTTATATTCACTTCACTTCACTTCAGCGAGTTGGCATAGACTGAGAAACGCTGGGGTACCTGACATCGGACGGTCCGAGGAGACAGGTACCTTAAAAGGACCGGTCTTATGACCCTACCCAACGGTAAAGGAAGAGGTCCCCTAGAAGAGTTGGGTCCCTAACTTGGGTCCAGAGGGCGTAACATTCGTCTACGAAAATGACAGACTCGGTATTCATCACGGATGAATTTACATCTTCAGTTACTTAAAACTGTTTACACATATGGGCACTTAAGTGGTGATGTTAGTTCTACGTCTGTAGACTAGGAACCGAGGTCGTGGTTACTTTATACACAAAACAGTGATATCTAATCAAAACGTTAAAGATCTTAACACATATTTACCTTAGTATGTGATACCTGAGGACCAAAAACCAATGAAAATGAATCGGAGTACAAAACCTAAATAGGCACAACAACGTACATAGTCAGTCGTCAACCAAAGAAAAATAATGACTCATGGTAAAGTAACATACCTGCATGGTGTAAAACAAATTAGGTAAGTGGAGAACTTCCTATAAATCCTAAAATTTTGACAAAACAACTGAAAAAAGGTGGTTCAGAACAAGAACCACAGTAGACGATTATCAAAGTACAGGAATTTGGATTTAAATAAGTAGGAAACAATTAAATGATTAGTCCATATATGAAATATGTGTTATTCTTTGGTTAGATACTAATTTCTAAATAAATCCTTTACATTCACCTTAACGAATTATAATTTTTTTTTAGTCAAGAATTACTAAAGAAAGTACTTACTTAAACGAAGATTAGTTCTTACATGTCAGTAAAAAAGGTCTCCAGTGAAAATAGAGACCCGGGAAAGACAGTGAAACACCCGTCGTTACTACTCCTAAAGGGATCTTTATATACGACTGTATATCCATCTGGTCGTCACACGACTGTCTCGGGAAGGAATGAAGTTTCTTTGTCATATACTGTTAATCTCACTAAAGTCAATACTTTCAACTATTTACTTTACATCACAAAAGATATAATGGTTGAACTTTATGTTTGAGACTCGAAAGGTATTCAATAATAATAATAATAAAAAAAAAACATTTCGTTGTCGGAAGAAGATCTTCAATGTGAGTACCTCACTTGACATCGGAGAGGTGGTTCTTAAATTTAAAAATTTAAGTGTAAAATTAAGGATAAGAGAGAAAGAGAGGTCAAGAGAAAGAAGACATAAAAGGTAGACGTAAATATCAAGAGAGAAAAAGAAGGAAAAGGGGAGATCGGTGTCCAAGAGGTTCCTTCCTGACTCGTGGTGTTCTCTTTGAGACGAAACAAAACTGGTAGAACGGATACTTTAAAACGAAAGGATTGAGTCTTAAGAGTTTCTACAACGGCCTCACTCGACACATAGAATATGGGACCGTTTCGAGGATCTTGACCAGCGTCACCCTAAAGACAAAATCTTTGACGGAATTCTAGAAACATCGTAGTAAGTCAAACGAAAGGATTTTCTTAAAGTCGGTTTAAGTAAAGGAACTTTACAAAACGGTTTCATGTACTGGTGAAGTAGTCACATTTCTAATACATATATTTTACGTTTGCACATATACATATATGAACTTATATATATATATGTGTATATGTGAGTGTGTTGAGATTTGTATAATATAGATTTGGTGATTAATTCGGTGACTTCTATGGGGGTTTCGTGAAGGAAAAAGGGTGAGTCAACGAAACTGTCGTAACTGACACATTCCGAGGACCCTGAGAGTAATGTAAAGTACAAGTTTATTAGTACATAAAAAAATGGAATCAGTATTACTATATTGTTAATCCGTCAGCATGAAATTTTTTTAAAATTAAATAAAATAACTTCATATCAACTAAACGTTACAACACAAGTTGACCTTACATTAACGAAATGTTACAACGTAATCAAAGAAGACATGTTGTCCGTCGACGTGAAGACTAAAGTTGCCATCTAGTCTTGGCACCACTTGGTCAACGAATTCCCTACGTCCCCACTTACCTCACCACCCTCTCCATACTCTTTCTACAAGAATATTCAACCCCACCCAACAGATACTCGTAATTATTCTCTTTTAACGGTCAAAATTAAACTAAATGTTGGTACAATCGTTACCGAGAATGTCGTCCCTCTTTTATGTAGTCTGAAACTTACACCTGTAAATTCCCAGAATATTTTAACAAAATTAAACTGCTCACAGTGACTAAAATTTTAAATTCTTCTGGTGAGTATCACATAGTATATTAGCAAGAAATTAGGTCAACAGTCGATTACAAATCACTCACAAATGATATACTTCTGAGGATACGACCCAGTCACCGTACCTACTTTCTATGAGAAGAAAAAACCATAATTTTTTTCTACATAAGTCTTCATCGTGGTGTTGGGAACTGAAAGAAGTTTTCTTTCTTTTAACTGAAAGAAGTATACCAGTGAAGACTGTAGGTAAATTTACAAAAAGAGTAGTAGAAGACGTTCAGAAATAATAATTATCTGACACCGAATTCAAAGTTACTCCGTACGTGAACTGCAGTTACATATAAGTCTAGCTTCAGAAACAATAATTAAGTAATTAATAAGTTTTTTGAGAATCACTCATGGATATCCGTGAGTAATAAACGGTTGTTTATAAACTATAAGACCTCTATGTGTCTCTAGTCCTTCTATGAGTAAGAATGGGAACTCGAATGTCAGAACACTCTCTCCGTCTAAACCCTTGTTTAGTACAACCAGTGACACTCTGTACATTTACCCTCACATATAAGTCACGACACCTTTAGAATTTAAGAAGCAGCTGAAACACCTGAACCGTAAAGAAAATATGGTCTAGAAATCCTTTTGATTACCCCCCTCCTTTTGACTAAAACAGTCGATTTGTGTCAGACGACGAAATCCTTGTAAAGACAAGTCTCCTTTCGTGTTTGAAACGACAAAAATAAAATCTGACGACGTATATACATAAACCTAAATTATTAACAATATAAAACATCTAAATTATAAAAAATTTAAAACATCGAATAAAAACTTTATTACTAGGATAACTTTTCTTCGTAAAATATAAAGTATAAATCTCTCTACTACCCTCCTTAACTAACCTTAGTTCACTTTCGTCCCTATAAGAGTGTATACTAATTTATAAAAGAAACGTCTTCTAAGATTTTAACCTTTAACTGTAAATGTTACCTCCCCAGTAGAAAAAGGTACTGAAGAAGTACAGAGAGATTGAACTATAAAACAATCGACTAATAATATAACGAGGATCTCTATATTGAAACCAACAGAGAGTCGTAGATAATCGTAGACAGAGAACGTTGTCATCTTAAAGTGAATACCGAAAAACGAGAAGATTCATTAACTTAATTTACTCCTTCGTAGATTAGTTAACGACACAGAATAAAGGGAAGAGAGAGAGAGAGAAAGAGTGTGGGTGTGGGTGTGTACGTGTTTTGTATTATACTCGAAGTCAGTTCATTGTCATTATGTTAAGAAGAGGATCCTTTATAGATCCATTTACCTAGTTAATTCGCAAACAAAAATTCAACGACGAGAACCGAAGACCCACTACCGAAATTATGTTCCATAACAGACTCAGAGTTTACCTTGTCTCCAACAGACTATGTAACATCTGACACCGACTGACGAGACTACTCCTCAGATTACTCTTCCGACTGGAGTATAAAGTACTAACATTGTACTTAAACAGAGACTTAATTTAGTCTTTTTACCGGAGTCAAGGAGAAAGACTTCTTGTCATACAGTATGATTGATTAGAATGGAACGGAAAGAGGAGGTACCAAAGGGTGGAAACCCTTCCTCCATTCTTCCGTCTTCTGTCAGTCACTTTAGTCTTATACGGTGTTGGTTCTATTGTGTGTGTTTCACTGATTTACGAGTCATAAACAAATAACAACACTAATAATATAAGTAATGAGGTGAAAGAAAATATACTTGTAGAGTACTAATATCCTAACTCATTAAATTCATATCCATGGTAAGGAATATTATTATTCGTTATTTTTTTAAAAGAGAAAACTTATATGGTTAACTGTTTACACTTTCTGTTGTATTATAAAGGTATAAAAACACCATATAGACTATGTTTACCATGACTTCGTATAAGTCCAGACACGATCAAAAGACAATAGTGTCTAAACACAGAACTTTGTTGTGTTTAAATAATAGAATATTAATACCCCTAGTCTCAAAGATTTTAGTTCTTTAGTCGTCTCAAAGTAAGGAAGATCTCCGAGGCCACCTCCTGGGTGAAGGAACGGAGAAAGTCGAAAATCCCTGAAGGGTGTAGGGATCCGAGGACCGGGAGAACCTAGAAGTGTCGGTCGTCAACGTAGTGAGGTCGGAGGTGAAGTGTAGAAGAGACTGCGACTGGGAAAGTTGAGTAGGAATACACCTAGGAACACGAACGTAACTCAGGTAGACCTATTAGAGGGTAGAGTTTTAGAAAATGACGTAGTGTAAATGTTTCAAAGAGTGTGTAAGACCCTTAGTCCTACACTTATATAACCCCCAAGTACTAACAAGGACTCTCCAGAAGGGACCACCGAGTCTACCATTTCTTAGACGGACGTTACGTCCTCTGGGTTCAAGTCAGGTACCCAGTCCTTCTAGGGGATCTCTTACCTTACCGTTGGGTGAGGTTATAACGGACCTTTCAAGGTACCTGTCTCCTTGGACCACGCGATATCAGGTACCTCAACGGTTCTTAGTCTGTACTGACTCACTGATTGTGAAGTGTGAATGAAAGGGACTACCTTCAAGACCACTTTTGGTACTGGTAATGAACAACTCATCTTATTGTCCTGAAATCTAGATTTTCAATGTAATCTAATCAGTAAAATCTCTACTCCATTGATTTTGGAATCATCTACTCATAATACGATGGACCCCGATTTGGATCCAGAAGATAGAGATTAATCTACTGAAAAGGTCAAACATACGCCGTAAAGAATCGTGACACGGGTAACAGATTAATTAATGAAAAATTTTTTAATTCTTCGGTATAATATTTTAAGATTTATTAAAATCTGACTTAAACTTCGGTGAAAGTTTAGACTTCCGTCAAATAGGAGAACCTGAAGTAAAACTGTGTGAATTGTTTTCTCGACCGATAAAGTTTCAATCACATTTCAAAACAAATAATTTCCCTTTTTATGAATTCCGTAAGGGTTCTTCGAACATTTTAAATATTGGCACCGAGGTCGACTTTAACACTTTGAGTCTTAAGAAGGAGAAATCTCCCCTTTTTATACTAGAAATACTTACTAAGAGGGGTAAGTCCGTTGTTAATTCTTCGAAGGTATATTTTTTCTATTTGTTAACTAAAAATACTTTTCACCCGGACTAATCTCGTTACGATAGCGAACAAAACTATCTGATTACCTGACAACTCTTTTGAGGGTCATGGTAAATTAATGATACAAAGTAGACACAACACACAGTCCTACGATATCAGTTAGTCTTGTCACACAAGAATACATGTTGTATGTATCAAAAATACCTCGAGTAGGTTCCTATTTACTCTTTGACCGAACGACGGAGATAAAGTAAAAAGAAATAATGAGAAAAACTGCAAACTTAAAAATGTCAGATGTCTCCTATGTAAATCAGTAAAACTACGACAAAATAAAAGACCCGTCCTAAAATCTTCTACTGGACTTTCTATCTGTTAACTAGAACAGTAAACATAAGTCATCTGCAACGGATTGGATTATTCGTTCCCACATAACTCGTAGAGGATACAAGCCTATTGATACGATCCCAATAGTTCCACTTAATCTGTATTAAGAAATATTACCCTATCGGTAGTCGAAGTCTAAGTTGGATTCCAGGATAGAAGATAGACAACACATCTGTGATTCAGCACAGACTGAGAAAACACTGGAGTACTAGATATCGGGTGGTCCGCAGACACAGGTCCCCTAAAGGGTCCGTTCTTAAGACCTCATCCAACAGTAAAGGACGAGACCCCCTAGAAGGGTTAGGTCTCTAACTTGGACGTAGAGAATGGACCGTCCGTCTAAGAAATGGAGACTCGGTGGTGTCGGGAATCATTTTCAGTCTGACACTCGTTTCCGAAGAAACTTGAAGGTCTTTACACTTTTACTCTGGATAGAGGGTCCCCCCAAATGTTCCTAATTTAACACCATTACGTATACTTTTGTGGTTTATGTCATGGAACACGTCTCGTTTACTAAATGGTTTACAATCAAAGGTAGAAGTTTCTCGAGAGTCGGATCATCTTTTCTACTCGATAGATATTTATTGAGATTATATTCCGTCTTCACTCTTCACCGTACTCTCTCCAGGACGATGTATTCCTCGACGACCTCCAGTCTGTACTTAAAACAATACCCCTACTCTCTTTCAAAGAACCTCATAAAAGTACCGCAGAATCGATCGGGAATTTTTCCCTTCTTTTAAATCTGTACAGTCCGGGACACTAAACACGAAAATAGAGGACCAACTAGAAGGTGATCGAACGAAAGACACGTAATAGGCCACAAGCCCAAAAGAGACTGAAGACCGACACGAACGCATAGTAAGTCCTAATTATATAAAAGGACGTTACCGTGCGACAGACCAGACTACGAAAGTGTGAAAAATCTTAATATACAGTACGCTTATTCTATTGAAATAGACAAAGATCCTCAGTAAAAAAGGGGACTTTATTAAAGACTATCGTTCTACCTAGGTTAATCTCATTAAAGTACACCAACCAACCGTTTCTAGATACGATCAAAACTCCCTTCGGGAAGTTCCCTTGATAAGTACTGGGAACGTTAGGTTCAAAAGAAAGTCTTCTTTTCGTTGACAGTCTAAACAAAAAGGAAAGACACACACTAAGACCTATAGGAGCGGTAACAACGGGTGTCTTGAGCAAAGTACGTACTGCGACGTAGCGTCAGGGAGTATTATCGTCACGTCGGAGGTAACTGGAGACGTGAAGCGATTTCTGGACTAAATCTTTTAACGCATTCGGCACCTAGTCGATAAACCTCAATGAGGAAGGATCACTGAATGTTTAAACACGATCTAATTCTCAGGGTCTACACCGAAAAGGAAGAATAAATGGAGGTTTCAGTACGTCGGAGATGGTTTTAACTAAGTTCTAGAGAGTGTATGGAAATGAGAACACTTACAAAATCACTAGTATAAAAGACTTAGTTTTGAACCTTATATGATATATCTTAGGTTAAATTCCCGGTCAAAATAGTATATACATACACACACACACACAACACACGTATCGAGTTTGGACCAACCAACGATATGGAAAAAAAATGATAATTCCTGGGAAATGAGGAGAAGTCTACAGTCAATTTTTTTTAATCAAAGGAAATTTAACGTTGTGACTTAAAACCGGGGTTTCACCTATTGAAACTAATCTTATATTCCATAATTCTCAAGAATTAATAATTATCGACAATTATTATTAGTTCTATATTCTCCTACATAAATCTAAACTACCTTACAAGTCTATTCACTGACATACCAACAAATAAGGACCAAGTATTGTTCCGTATAGACTCCCGACATAAGTAAAACTAAACCCTAGTTTGTTAACAAACGACTACCCGAACCGGAAGGAAAGAACCGACCTCTAAGAGACTGTAATTTTTCTCTAGAATCACCATTCCTAAGTCTCCCCGCTGTAGACGGAGGGGTCTTCCCTCGGACAGTATAATAAAACAAGAAAAATGTAAACCCTAGGTTGTTCATCCCAAAACACCTCTCTCTTCCCTGAGATGGAAATTAGGATTGTAGTCCACAACGAATATACTCACTCATCTAATCACCACAGACCCAATATCTCATCCAAAGAGACTTCCTGGACCGACGAGAGTTGATGACCAACTTCAAAACGGAAGCCGATTGACAGGTCTTCCATTTTCATTTTTATTCACTTTCTAACCCCGAAACACTTTAAAATCTTGGGTGAACTTTACAGAAAACCCTCTCTGCCTTTAAACCTTTGAACGATTCTTTTACACACTTAGGTATATTGATCCAACACTGTACACACTTCCACCTTCTGAACCCACCACTCAGAAGAAGTGACCTTGACCAAAAGAAGTAGGACAATGGTGGGACGAAAGAGTAAGTCCACAACAAAGTGGGACTGAGTTCAAGATAGACGAAAGAAATTTATATGTCTAAACCCACCATGACTTAGCAATCAGGTAAACTCACAACCCATCGTGGGATGTAAACTCATCGAAGGACTGATGTAAAAAGTCCCTCGTTACTACAAAAATAACACTTGGACGTTTCTATGAGTATTTCTATTCCTGTCTTGAGTCATAAACACTTAGTAGAACTCGTCATTCTAGTGGGACTCTTGATTAAGATTTCGTACCTCGTCTCTTGTAGTTTTAGAAAATAATACAAAAATCCTACACCGATGAAAAAACTGTACCAAGTCAAAGGTTGAGATCTAGACATAGACGTGAAACTAAGGTCTGTTTATTTATCCTTGAACACTTATGTCAGAATATATCGTTTTTAAGTGAAACTATGTCCAATAAGACCCCGGAATCGGTTCTAAAATTAAAAAGAAAATAAAATTCGAAAGTCTATATGGTTTTCCTGAAGTGATATGGAAACAGAAGCTTATTATATCTAGGGTTTCTACTTCATCCTCCGAAAGTACACGACGTCTCAAAACACCCGACGTCCTTTAATCAAAAATCGTCAAAAGGGTTTCCCCGAGTATTTGTCAATTATCAGTAAAAAACTTTCTCATTCAATTTGTTTCTCTTTGATCAAAGAAACACTACCATGAAAAATCTCGGATATGACACGATTACATATATCACTTAAAGGTTTTCCAAGCACATACCCGAAAGTACAAAAATTTGTATTGACAGGGGGAAAGATAGAGAATAAAGAAAAGTCTCTTAGAGTGACCCTAAAAAACAACAACGACAACAAGGTGTCTCGTCTTAAACCAGATGTGTCATCTTAGATCTTTTCTTTTAAAAACTTTTAAACATAATTTTAAGACATTGTAGAGAGAACCCAGACCCGTAGGCGTTCAGATCTATTCACGAAGATTTTGAAATCACACGTACGTTTAAACAAGTTATCGGACAATTATACGTTTTAAACTAAGTCAACCAGAGTTACTCCCGTCACTAAAAACGTAAAGATTGTTCGAGGGTCCACTATGATTACGATGACTAGAGACTTTGTGTTAAACTCACTAAGTCCCGTAAGGGTCCACTTCTTTCAATTTTACCAGAAACGATGGACCCCGAGGTCTCCACTCGACAAATCTTTCCGTAAAAGAGATACCCTGACCTTCAAACTTGATTCATCAATAACACGTTCAGTTTATTACGTGAATATATACTGAATGTACGAGAAATAAAAAAGGATATTAAAAAAAAAAAAGACCGATACTCCCCTATATGTGTAAGTATCTAAATGTTACTTCACCGTTCGTCGAGACACGAAACTGTGAACACAGACTTCATAAGGTACCGTATAAGCTCTTCAGGTCGTACCCTCTCAAACCCAGAGAGAAGACATTTATTATCGAAACTTACCATTTCTGTGTAGATCTCAAGAGTCAATCTGGATGAGTACATTTGGGGTAGGGTAAAGTTGTGAGTACGTGGGACGGACCTTGTCTCAAATGACTCAGAGACATACTTTCAAATAGTCGTTAAGTCTTTCCCAATAGTACTAAATTAGAGTTCTACCTTCATCGTTTATTCCAAGTAGAGAAGCTGATTGAGGTAAGAAAAGAAGAAGTTGTCTACAGATATCTTTCTAAGTCTCTGATATCAGACTCGAACTACCTTTTCTCACTGTGTCAACTAACCACTACACGTATATACGACCCGCACCCTTCCCTTTATGGGAGTGCCATCACCTCGACTATTCCGTAACCCAATACGACCTCGGCACAACAGTAGTCTACCAGAAACGCGGGGTGACACCAGACCAATCGTAAGTGACAGTTTATGAATTTATGACCAATTTCGATAATATTTTTACTAAACGGAGTTTACGGTAAAATAATAATAAAAAGATTCATGATTTTAACTAAAAATCCGAAACATGAGTCTCATTGATCCGGCTCTAAGGTCGTTTTATAGATCTAACACGATTTTTATTTACAACAAGGAAATCAAAGGAAAAGAGTCACGAATCTAACTGATGAGTTTAAGGAACGATTGTTTAAGAAACATCATCTCCCGGACAATGTCTTAATAAAGTCTAAATAAACATTAATCTTTGAGGATAAACGTTTGTTTACTACCTCAGTGATTTTCAAAAGTCATCTAATCTGTATAAAAAACGTCAAAACTAATGTTTGTGAAAGAAGTACTAACACTGTTTCAAATAGAAATCAGATGAGGAATCAGTACAGTTTTTTAAAATTTAATTAACTTAGACTTAGTGTCAAAATAATATAAGGATCTTATTATATCATTTTGATTATTATTGTTAGTTCTAAAAAAAAGTACATAATGAGAGTCAAACAACCTCGTCTTCTCTAAGTTGTATTATATCTGTAGGTGACACCCCCTTCTTTGTCTACGTTTTAATAGATCACTAAATAAGTTGATATTTGATGTTATAAATTCACCGTATTTTATAGGACCCATGAACACGTATAAGATCCTGCATACAAGAACACAACAACCACCACATATAATAACAAAATGAAACAAATCAAAAGAACAAGGGGTATATTTAGGTTTATTCTTGAAAAGACTGAACCATCATCTTTCATCTCTATCTCTCGAGGTCAAAGACTCAACATATATTAGACAACCCGATGAGACACAGGTGGAGAAGTTTTCAAATCTACCGACCGAGACTGACGAGATTCTTCCATACATAGTATCGAGATATTATATTTTTACGTTTTAAATAGTATCAACATGATGACATTTAAGTCGCGGACAACGACATACTAATGGTGTGACGAAAACTTCTTTTATTTTTTTCGATTAAGTTTACACACATGTCTTATAACAAAAGAGTAAATATATAATGTTGTCTACTCTTACATCCAATGGTCCGTCCTTTTTTATCCCTTTAAATAAAGTACATCGAATTATGTTTCGAAGGGACTACCGAGTCTACCATTTCGTAGACGGACGTTACGTCCTCTGGTCCCAAGTTAGGGACCCAACCCTTCTAGTGGACCTCTTCCTTTACTGTTGGGTGAGGTCATGAGAACGGACATTTTAGGGTACCTGTCTCCTCGGACCATCCAATGTCAGGTACCCCAGCGTTTCTCAACCTGTGTCGACTCGTCGAAGAGTACCAGTTACATATCCTCTCTTCTCTAGTATCACACTACCTATTAGAACCTCTCGTCCTGGTACAGTAAGTATAAAGAGAAAGACTTATGGAGTGTACCCCGAGAGACGTCTCGTTCACATAATTAACACCTTAGGGGTTAGTACAGATAAAGAGAAACCCGACATTCCTCCGTATTTTAGACTGTTTCTGGTATACGTCTCAGATCTCGTATTTTGTTAAGTTCCCTTATAGAGTTAGTTTTAATATATACCCCTCCTCTCCCTCTTTTCTTTCTTAGTTTTCGAAGTTGAGTCAGTTTTGTTCAAAATTTAGTTAATAACTTTAGTTCACAACCAATAAACTCAAACGAGTTGAAAAATTTAGAAAATTTTACATTTATGTTAATGTAAGAAGAAATTAAACAGTCTATGTCTATGTATTAAAGGAACTCATACAAATGAGTCGTCGTGACTCTTACTTTCAATTCTGTTTACATAATAAGTGTAAATCTTTAGTCGAAAGTCAATAGGTCTTCGGTAATGGTGAGTACTTGTTTTCCCCTTACAAAACGAAATTTCTCTTTATTTTTAAATTCATAGTAATATATTATGAAATATATTTGTCCTTTTACAAAAGTGTTATGTTGGACTACGGTCCGTCAAATAGTACGTTTACATTAAACACGGACACCAGTTGGGTATTATACTATCAAAAGACAAACGACTTTCTCATACTACCCCTTCATTGAAATCTCATACCTTGAAATCGGTATTAGGATTAACTCAAACGATTTCACGGTCAATTTTTTTTACGTCATCTAAACTTAGTCACGGTGACACAATTAACTTTGTGTTCTGAGTCAGTTCATTTTTAGAAAATGGTTCCAGTCTCTTCCCGAAATCGTTCAATTTCATACGATACTACGGAGTCGTTCCTAATACATAAAACGAGATGTGTGTTTTATTTCTATTACCTATAACACTAATTCACGACATTCTATCTCAGGACCTGTAAATACTACCTGGATTTAAGTAGATTACATCTACAAAAGAAGAACCAATCGGTAAGTTGAGGTAAAACATCCCACTCTTTATTCCCATAATCCTCTGAATTAATTAAACAAGGTTGAGTCGCTCACCTAGGTGTAAGACTCAAGACACGAAGCTAGTTCGAAGAGGATTACACACCAAGAGTTGAAGGATTTTTATCAAATACATATAATCACGAAGATTACGGTCTATGAGACAGTTAGTGAAATACATGGAATGGAGTAAAATAAGAGTCTTGTTATGTCACTCCTTATATAATAGTAATAGACGTAAATTTATTATAGTATCTGCCTCCAAGTCTTGAATAAATTCAAATATACCCACCCTTTACCACTTCTACTCTATACTGGGGTCAATAGACCCAGAAGTCTTAGAAAAAGAATTCACTATACAAAATGAAGGAGGTCACATAATTATACTTCGGTCATTTTTTTATTCTGTAAGATTTACCTTTGTTTTCAGAAGTAAAGTTGACGTAACCCTAAGTCAAGAAAGTATTCCATTATGTACCCTACATTTTATCTTTTATAACGTAGATAATCATATAATCTAATCTGTCAAAAAGTTAATGAAAATCAGGACTTTCAGATACTTAATCATTTTTGTCAAATCAACTTTGATAAAGGAGAATCTCGTGTAAAGTTTTGTGAAAAGTGTATCTCTTCGTTTGAGTCGAGGTTTAAGTTAAGTATAGGTTTAAATAGAAAATTCTCGTTATGGATTAAAAGAGAGGTTTACTCGAATATCTCATAAATGAGTTTTCCTTGTCTGTGACAGAAAATTTTTTTAAAAGTATATAAGAGGGCTTCAGGATTTTTACTGATTTAAACACCCCAAAAAGGGAGGTAAAAGAAAAAGAACACATTCGTCTTCAGGAACCACCCTTTTCCCCCGGATTAATTAAACCCTTTTGTACGACGTCGTGTAAAGGACTCTACGATAGTATTCGTTAATTTTGTTTTAACGAGAACAGTTTTATTTACTTATTTAAACTACTCTACAAAAGGAAATAAAATGTCTAAACAAGGTGAAATAGTGATTAAGTATTTTAGGTGTTTCCGAGTGGTCAGTAGTCACACTAACCAATTTAAGATAACAACAACGGGACAATACTTACCCTTCATTTTCAGTCTTCACATATGGTCCGGTTCACTTATCTCACTCTCGTGTAAGAACGTTTACTCTCACATGTTCGGGTACGTGGTAGAGTCCGGTTCCGTCCTCAATAGTGGTTACAAGTTGTAAACACCCATGTGTGACTGGCATGATAAGAAGGGACCATCGAGTTAGTCATTTCTTAAGCGGACGTTACGACCACTGACCCCAAGCTAGGGAACCAACCCTTTTAGGGGACCACTTCCTATACCGTTGGGTGAGGTCATAAGAACGGACCTTTTAGGGTACCTGTCCCCTCGGACCGTCCGAAGTCAGACACCCAAACGTTCTCAGTTTGTACTGAAACGTTGATTTGGTGATTGACATTACCTCCGAAGGGTCGATCGCACCACTATTTTTTAGGTAGACGGTTAGGTCCTCCGTGTTCTCTATGTTTAAGTTAGGGACCCAGTCCTTCTAGGGGGCCACATCCTTTACCGTTGGGTGAGGTCATAAGAACGAACTTTTCAATGTACCTATCTCCTCAACCGTCCGGTGTCAGGTACCCCAACGTCTCATCTAACGTTGAGTCGTGTGTATGTGACTCACATTGTCGTTAAAAAGTTGTATTCCCTGTAAGTCTTTCATGACTTTTATTATGAAAACATTAACCCTCTGTTTTGATTCAACACAGTATATTATGTTTGATATCTTTAATTTTGAATTAGGATACAAGATAAGAACCCATAACTCTCCACAATCTTATGATACCATTTACAACTCATTTCCTTATAGTATAATGTATACTGTATAGTCTAAACGTGGATAGTTTCTCCCGAATCCAATTCTTACTAACTCTTTGTGTCTTCACACTAAGTAGGTTTTTACTACAATGACAAGGACCTATACATTTCGTTTCTTCCATTAAAACCCTCTCCAGTGTGACGTCGAACCCAAAGAGAATCTCCTCGGTCTACCCGATATCAGGTACCCCAGTGTTCTCAAACTGTGCTGACTCGGTCATTCGTACCTACGTATTTATGACATCGATCATAAGGATTAAATTCGGTGAGTTTTATCTTCAAGAGTCAAACAACTCATGGATGATAAAAGTTCTGTCAAAATCTATCATACTTTTTCACATCAACGAGTCAACACAGACTGAGAGATACTGAGGTACCTGACATCGGGAGGTCCGAGGAGACAGGTACCTTAAGAGGTCCGTTCTTATGATCTCACCCATCGGTAAGGAAAGAGGTCCCCTAAAAGGGTTGGGTCCCTAGTTTGGTTCCAGAGAAAGTAACGTCCGTTTAAGAAATGACAGACTCCGTGGTCCCTTCGGGGAATCTATCATACCCCTACGGTTTTACTTTGTAAGTACTTGGATGGAACATCCTAGAACATAGGAGTATACCCTCTTTTTGTCTAAACTCATTAATATTATCGTATTTCGTTATAGACAACACCCTCTAATCTTAGTCCTCTCAAATGGAGACCGAAACTCCTAGTTCCACTATGATCCGACCTGGTGCTCATTAACAATCCAAAATCTATATATCTGTATATTAATATCCGACTCCCTTCATATTTTTAGGTCTCCACGTCTTGGTAAGGATTCAAACACCCTGTAATATAAGAAAGAAAACAGACTTCTTGTCAATGTTCTATCTCATATTTGATCTTATGTCCGAATCTTGTACTTGAACCTCCTAGAATCTGGGTCCTATCCTTAAGTTTAAACATTCTGTCGACCGTCCCTCTTCCGTCTCCAACAACAACTTGTCTACTCCCTGTAATATTGAAATCATGAAGTTTTTCTTGTTAACCTGTCACTTTATTTTACGTCCTTAAATCTCAACCCCTCTCACCCCTTTTCGATACCGTTATCAAGTCCGTTTTTCGTAACTTCAAGACTTTATTTCATCACTCTGTCCTTACTACTCCACCACCCCATCTACCCTCTCTCTAGTCCTTTGTTTTAACTATTCTAAAATGTATACTGAACAACCCGGACGACCCACTCCCTAGCGAATTTTAAAGTCTAAGTTTAGTCTTAATAATCCTCGTGTAAGTCCGATGACCGATCTCCTTCTTTGACCCCCTTCATACACTCCTCCTTCCTTCGACCAGTTACAGAAAACTTGTATGACTTAAACTCCATGGACCCCTATAAACCACCGAGTTTGCCATTTCTTAGACGGACATTGCGTCCTCCAAGATAGGAACCCACCCCTTCTAGAGAACCTCCTCCTTTACCGTTGGGTGAGGTCATAAGAACGGATCTCTTAAGGTACCTGTCTCCTAAGGCCGTCCGATGTCAAGTACCCTGTACTGACTCATTGATTGAAAGTGAAAGTGAAACCCGAAGGGTCCACTGGGTCGTCAATTCTTGGGAGGACGGTTACGTCCTCTGGATTCTCTACGTACAAGCTAGGGACCTACCCCTCCTAGGGGACCTCCTTCTTTACCGTTGGGTGAAGTCATGAGAACAGACCTCTTAGGGTGCCTGTCTCCTCGGATGTCATGTATCCCAACGTCTCTCAGTCTGTGTGACTTTACTGAATCGTGTGTCGTGATCGTGTCCACCCCTAGAAGTCAAGGTCAAGCATCCCGTCAAAAACCTCAGGTTATTGTGTCGTTTCTGAAATATTTATAATACGTAGTAAAATCTCAGAAATTTGTTTTTCTTCCTAAATCAGAGAGATTGGATCTTAGAGAAACCACTTCCAGTCTTGGACGAAGAATTTATATCCCCTACGTAGACAACTTATTTTCTCTAGGTGTAATGTTACTTCAGTCCCTTTCTTCCAAAATTATTTGTCCGTCCTATAGAGGTTTACAAATTGTCGTAAATCTGGGGAATCTTATGTTATTACTGTTAACATTGATATGATCATCATTTTATGAAAGTAATTATTATAATTCTCGATAAACAAACGTCGTGTACCCACCTGGATCACTAAGAGTATGACTCACTTGATTCAGTCTGACTATAGTCTACTTTAGTAAATGTACACCTTAGATTGTTTTTCGGATGTTTACTTGAATAGATGTTTTGACTTTATCTCAATGTCTACATCTTGTATTTATATACCAATACCCCCCTCTTCAATTCCTTCCTCTCTAGTCAATCTTCCAACCCTAACTGTGTTTTTGTGATGGTATACTTATCTATTGATTATTTATATTGATTATTCAATATTATCTATTGTTTTATTCGTATTTATCTATTGATTATTCCTGGACGATGTACCGAGTCCCTTATGAGACATTAAGATGTACAAAGGGCACATCTTAGACTTTTACTCACTTATATACATATACATAATATATCGACTAAGTGAAACGATATGTGGGCTTGGACTGTGTTGTAACAGCTAGTTAATATGAGGTTATTTTTACATTCGTTAGTATTCTCGATCATCGTGTCAACGACTCAACCGTACACTATATAGAGACGCGACATACTTGTAGTACCAGACAGAGTAGATAAGGAGTGTCGTGGAGTACTTTACCCGAAAAAAGAGAGGAGTAAATTGTCTACTCTTTTACCTCTTCATTTCTTACTGGGAACGAGTTCAGTTTGTCGGTCATACACTACCCCGACCTTAACCTATAAATCTCCGTACCTAAGTAAATGACTTGACGTGTCTGTGTTTGTCTCCGTCGTTTTCACTTAGGAATAGAGGATCTTTTTGATTAAAACTGGGTAAAATTCCGAGGGCCACTTTCCTTCCTTCCTCTCTTTCTCTTTCCTTCCTTCCCTTCTTAGCTAACGGGTGTTTTGTAGTGGAATTAGTAAAAGACTTGAATGAGTGAAATTTTCCTATAATAAAAGAGACTTTTATCTTGAAAAACCACCCTCCGTCCCAACTACCTTGTAGATAAAGTAACAAGAATCTTGGCTAGCATTCGTATTGACCGTCACGACAACGAGACTCAACTCCTGAACTCATTTTTCTGTAACAAAAAGGGAGTCAACTGGTCACACTTGACCGAAAACGTCCGACAGACAACAAACCCTCGGACTGTGCGACAATGATCATTTCTAGGACGGTAAAACCTGATGTGTCCTGTAGAGACTCTTCCGACCCAACGGAACATCCAAATATCTTCCAAGTCTCGGAGTCGAAGGTAGTCTGCTAGTCTCTAAAGATTGTCTTTGGACATTAGAACCCGTTTAGTGGTGAGAAACATCCAAATAACAGCACATCAGCGATTCAGGACAAACTAAAAAAACGTTAACGGACCTGACATCGGACAGTCCGAGGAGACAGGTACCCTAATAGGACCGTTCTTATCACCTCACCCAATGGTGAGGGAAGAGGTCCCCTAGAAAGGTTGGGTTACTTAACTTAGGTGGAGAGAACGTAATAGTCAGTCTAAGAAATGGTAACTTGGTGGTCCCTGCGGGAAGGATCCAAATATGGGTAGGTATTCTCCCGATTATCGTGGACAAGATGGAAGGGACGTCCGACCAATCTTTCAACTTCAGTGTACTATCTACCGTTATACACCGGATTTGACACTTCGTTTTAATTCCTCTCCAAGTCAAGTCGAGTCAGCGAGTCAGCACAGGTTGAGAAACGCTGGGGTACCTGACATCGTGCGGTCCGGAGGGACAGGTAGTGGTTGAGGACCTCAAGTGAGTCTGGGTGCAGGTAGCTCAGTCACTACGGTAGGTCGGTAGAGTAGGAGCCAGTAGGGGAAGAGGAGGACGGGGGTTAGGGAGGGTCGTAATCTCAGAAAAGGTTACTCAGTTGAGAAGCGTACTCCACCGGTTACAAAAGATTCTGAAAATTAATTTTAAACAAAAAACGTCTCCATTATGTACAATTACCAATTTTTAGGTTTTGTGTTTTTATATATGATTTTCCTATTCCAAAAAGGAGTAGATAAGGTTAAATTAAGGTTAAGTAAAAGGGTCTCGATAGACGGTAAGTGCAAACCACACACAAGGAAATCCAACACGTACGTCCGTATACTCAAACACAACACACTCACACTAATACACGTAAACATACGTATACACACATAGTATAATAAACAAGATTTTAATAAAAGGAGTGATTATATAAAAGAAGTAAGGTACAATCACGGTGTATAGGTGAAATATAAAATACACCGAGGTATGATAAGGTATTATACTTATGAAACACCATAGAAAGTGGTCAGAAGATAATTACTTACAAAACCTATAAAGACAAAAGAGTAATAATATTTATCATGGGGTCGTTTGTAAGAACTTACATCCGAAAACTCTTGTACAAGTTTGTAAAGACAACCTTTCTAAGACTTCTGACCTTGACCATCTGAGATGGACAAACTTCAAACTACACATGACAGTCTAGTAGGAGGTTTTTACAATCTTACTAAATAAGTGTGATTTTTTCACATTCTCATATAAAGGGAAATATTGAAGAGATTGTGATCTATAGTTAGAAAATTTTAAAACGGACATACTTTGGCTTTTAGAAAAAATGTGTAATAAGATTAAACGAACTTAGGGAAAAGTGTAGATAATCATGGACATCAAAAGAGTAACCTACAACCTTTTCTCTGAAACAGAAGTAAAAAAAGATCCTAATGACAGCAAAAGTAACAAACAACTAACCCATGTACTCTCGGGCTAGTCGTATCTTTGTCTAGAAACTTAGACCATCGTTATTGTCACTACGAAAGATCGTTATTATTAAGGAGCTATTATCATCACTAAAGACCGACCATTAAATACTACAACCCAATTTCAGATCCAAGGTGTTAAAAGACCTCCTTTTAGAACCTGTTGTTATCGGAATCGAAAACTTATAGTCAAATGAGTAGAAATAAAAACCTCTTCCGTTACCGTGGGGTGAAGTCATGAGAACGGACCTTTTAGGGTACCTGTCTCCTCGGACCATCCGACGTCAGGTACCCCAGCGATTCTCAACCTGTGCTGACTCGTTGAAGTGAAAGCGAAAAGTGAAAGTACGTGACCTCTTCCTTTACCGTTGGGTGAGGTCACAAGAACGGACCTTTTAGGGTCCCTGCCCCCTCGGATCATCCGACGTTAGGTACCACAGCGTTTCTCAGCCTGTGTTGACTCACTGAAGTGAAAGTACGTAACCTCTTCCTTTACCGTTGGGTGAGGTCACAAACACGAACCTCTTAGGGTCCCTGCCACCTCGGACCACCCGACGGTAGATACCCCAACGTGTCTCAGCCTGTACTGACTTCACTGAATCGTCGTCGTCGTAGAAATAAAATTATTAAATACAAGTTGATATGGTGTACCATATACTCTAGAATCAAGGAGGTGGTTCCTAGCTTGGACACAGGGAACATCACCTTCGTGTCTCAGGATTAGTGACCTGACGGTCCCTTTAAGGAGTAGAAATTTCTACTACGAGATTGGGAGAGTGTCTTAACAGTCATTATTTGAAGTTGTTGTATCACGTAGTATGTTCCAAGAGTAATTTACACAGTTCCGGTAATTCTTACTGACAGTTCGACTTCCTACGAAATACAACTTTAATGAACTTTACCTTGAACTCTGAAAGATACTACGGAAGTAACACCGAACGTCACAAGGGAATGACAGTGGTTGGAAGTACTCATGTCCGGGTCATATCACTCCAGCGTACTTAAGTCTCCGTTATAAAAATCTTAGTAAATAGAGACGAGTAGTGTTCAGCTTACTGGGACCTTACTATACCGGTTTTTCTATGTCTTTCATGTTTGTTGAGTGTTTGGTCATTTGTAGATCTTCTTATCCAAGAAACTTTTCTCCGAACACAAAGTTCCCCCCTGTGATTAGAAGGTTCGATTTGTATTAGAAAAAGTTCATGTCTTTGAGTAGGTAGCCCAGAGTCCTAATGAACAAGGCCAATAGTCAGTGTTCTTTAACCAATAAAACTAGACCCGAGGAATATCGGTTATGTTATAAAATCTTTGGGGTAGTTCACTACAGAAATTTGAGAAATCATCAAATTCGAATATTACACTCGTAATCCTTTGTACTCTTTTTGTTTCTACCACTTTTGGGACATAGTATATGACTCTAAATTCGTTAATAAATAAGTTAGTTTAGTATGAAAACTTGTGAGACGATCCACCATCCACGTGATAACTTATAATCATCAGACTTCTATTTCTTCCGGTGAGTGAAATCTGGATTCCTTGTTCTTCTGTTTACTAATTTGTATCAACTATTCACTATTTTATCTCCACAATTTATAGTACCTTCGCCGTTCCTCACTGACAACTTATTTCGAAGGACGTTCAATGCTATCACTAAATCCAAATTACCCGTCCGTCAAGTGGTTCGTCACTTCTTCCGTCTCCTCCCCAAGTCTACTTCCCGTATTGACTATATTTCCGTACTCCTTCGGGTCGTACAAGTCCCTTTTAAAACTCTACGGACCTAATATTCCGTGTATTTCCACCTATTGTCTTTACTCTATTTACAAACCTTCTATCGAGACATTAATTAGAGTAGAGACGAACAGAAAGATTTGGTATTAGTAACATCAAGTCTATGATAAGTGAGGTTTCCTGTTGCAATATATCTTCTTGTATCAAATGAGGTTTTCGACTGTGATTGAGTCACTTACATTTGATGAGAAAGGAAAATTGATTGAAAGGATGTGAGTCATAACTAAAATCAAACCCGGACAAAAGAAGAAGTGACACGGATTTCAGAATGAACTATTAAACTAGTCCAGTTTACCAACTTATACTCTATACCTTCTCGTTTATTTTTGTCGTTTTATGTCCTACTTCTAAGTTTGAAGTGTTAATTAAGTCACTCTAACCGTCACCGAAAAACTTTATAACATAACTCTACCATAAAACCTTAGTACGTCTTTTTCACCCCTACCTGAGATCACTAATTAATACCTTAAAAAGGAACTCGTTCCTTCCTCCCTTTCGGTAGGACACGATAAGAAAAGTTGTCAAGCGTAGGCTGGGGAAGGAGGGATGGTCCGAGGTCATCTAAATACTCAGTCACTAAAATACGGTCCACATACGACCTTTGGTACTGTCACCATGTGGTAACGGGTAGTGGCAACTAGTAGTAGGACTGTGTATCTTTACGAGTCCTCCATAAACAACCTACTTACTTACATACTTATTAAAAAGTATGAAAACAAAGAAAGGTAATACGTATTTTAAAATTCAATATAGACGAAACAACTGTAGAATATATAAAAAAGACACACCCATTTTTCAAAAAAAATATTTTTAATTTTATGGCCCCTATAAAAAGAGTCTTTTTCGTCATGATGAAAAATGGGTGTCTATTTACTACACTCTTAAGGACAGTATACTACTATTACTTGACCCAAAAAGGAGGGAGTAAAATTTTCAATCTAAGATTAATTGGGTTAAGTAGATAAACTAGGAAATTCTCGGACTAAATTAAAATTTTATACGTAATATAAATGAAATTTTATGACCCATTAAAATTTAAAATTATAAACAGAAGTAATTAAGTTGTAAAAAGTTTTAGAACTAAAAGGACCGTCAGACAATTGTTTCTCTTTACATAAGGACTTCCCTATTAAGGTCGTCTCAAAAGTCTAAAATACTTGTGTTCAAGTGTTTTTCCCTTCAAAGACTCGTATTAGACGGAGGATCGTTAATAACTATGACAAAAGGTAGAAGGATACATATAAAAGATAAACCTCCTTTAAATAGAAAGTTATAAATTATGAATAGGGTCCAGTGGAAGTGATAACACTACTAGTAAACCCAAATCCGTTATAAACTGTAAAATTAGGGTGATGGAAACGAGTAAGAAGATTCGGTCTCAGTAAATAAGAGGAAGTAAAAGGTAACAACAGTAATACGGGTAGTATTTTCTCTTGAGAGAAAGGAAGTTTACATTGAAAAGTTAATGTAAGATTTGGACAAGGGTAAGTTTACGTGACAAACCAGTAGTATTATGTTTGTTAATAGGAAATGAAAAATGAGATTCTATAATGATGTATATTACAACATTTTTAGGGTTTAGAATGGTAAAATACCCTTTTTTTTTAGTCCGAAAATCATTCATACAAACCTAAATATACTATTTTATCCCCATGTAATTTTAGTATGTAAAACGAAAGTCAAATCAGATGACGAACGAGTAACAAACACCAAATCAGTGATTCAGTACCAATTGAGAAAACACTGACGTATGTGACATCGGGCAGTCCGAGGAAGACAGGTACCCTAAAGGGTTCGTTCTAATGACCTCACCTAACGGTAAAGGATGAGGTCCACTAGAAGGACTGAGTTCTTAACTTGGGTGTAGAGGACGTAACGTCGACCTAAGAATACCAGAATATTAATCTAATCTCAGGAAACTCCCGTCCCTACTACAAAAGAATAAAACATATTAAAAGAGACGGGTACGACTCTACTTCAGGTATACTTTACGGTTTATTCGTGAATACTTTAAGTCTTAGTGTTCATGATTCCGGGATTCTCCTACATTACCTGAGAGTCGAAGTTGAGGAAGTAACATACCCACTCTTTAGACAGTAAGAACATAAGAGGGGCTCATCGGTATCGAAAGACAACTTACATCTTTACACGGTCTTCATTATAAAAATCACACAATTGAAATAAAAACTACTACAATATAATGTAAAAAAAAGATTAATTCCACACTTTTTGTTTTATATCTAGAGAGAACCATAAATTTAACTTAAACTTAAGTTAAGAAAAAGTGAGTCAAGAGATAATTGAGTTTATATAAGGACTTAGAAGGATAGAGTTGGGATGGTGATGGTGAAATTATACTCGATCATTGAGGAGAACAGACAGTCGTAATTAAAATTTAAGGGATGTGAGTTTTGTGTTATAACACTAGAGAATAATAGATAGTTCCTTTCAAAAGTCTTTCATGTCAAGGACCGTTAGTTATAGTACGGTTTTGTATAAAACAAAAAAAGACAAAAATAACTTCAAATCACCTGAATTTTATAATAAAATCAAAGTTCACATGTCGTATTGTTAAACTATAAAAATATCTAATGTAAGGTATCCTTCAATTATATTTTAGATACACATTCTGAACTTTGGTATTTTGAACATCTTCTTTTATATCCGTCATATAAGAAACTGTAGCCAAAATCATTATAAAAAACCTAGACAGAGGAGTCCGTTCCCTTTGTTTTCGTTTTTATTTATTTACCCTGGATTAGTTTGAATTTTCAAAACGTGACGTTTTCTTTGGGAGTTGTTTTGATTGTCCGTCGGATAACTTACCCTCTCTTATAAACGGTTTCCCTATATAGTCTATTCCCAAATTATAATTTTTATATATTTCTTGAGTATAATCACAATTTCTTGTCAGACTAATTTTATACCCGTCTCCGGGACCTATCCGTAAAGAAGTTTCTTCTATATGGCTACTGATTGTCTGTATTCTTTTCAATGGGTTGTGGTGATTAGTAAGTCAAGTCAAGTCAAGTCAGAGAGTCAGTACAGGTTGAGAAAAGTTGGGGTACTTAGCGTCGTGCGGTCCGGAGGGACAGGTAGTGGTTGAGAACCTCAAGTGAGTCTGAGTGCAGGTATCTCAGTCACTACGGTAGGTCGGTAGAGTAGGAGACAGCAGGGGAAGAGGAAGACGGGGGTTAGGGAGGGTCGTAGTCACAGAAAAGGTTACTCAGTTGAGAAGCGTACTCAACCGGTTTCATGACCTCAAAGTCGAAATCGTAGTAAGGAAGGTTTCTTTAGGGTCCCGACTAGAGGAAGTCTTACCTAACCAACCCAATCTATTTACGTTTAATTTTAGTACTACTCTATAATGGAGTGTGGTCAGTTTTACCGATAGCAGTTTTTCTTTTTTATCGTTCACAACTGGTCTCATAAACAAGATACTCCGGAAAAGAATTTGGACTACCGTCTAGAGATCCAAAATATATAGAGGTCCAACGTGTAGATCAGGGTTGCAGAGGAACCTGTCCACTTCGTAGACTCTAGTACATTCTCTCTCTTCTCTAGAATAGTGGTAGTATCTTCATCACTTCTCTTCTCTAGACTAAGATCACAGGAACTGAGACGAGAAAAGAAAGGTCCAATAGTACCGACAAAGAGTCCTTACGAAGAGGGGTCTCTCGTATAGACTTAGTGTGACCAATGAACCTTACAACTTTTTCTATAAACTTTTAGTAGATAGTATTGTAAAGGTCTTGAACGGTAAAATTATGTGAAAAGAGGTGACCTTATTGATTTAGGTAGTTTATGAGTAAAATAAGTCAACATTTTACCCCGACTATGATTAGATAACCCTAAAACACTCCAAATTTTGATGTGGATGTGTACAGATCTGTGTCGTTCAACCACAAGTTTATTCTAAGCCACTAATAATGGATATTTAATCTGACGGTGTCTTAAAGTATACGAAAACTAAATTTCCAGGACCTCAATTCTAACTTCTTTAAATATCCGATCTCTGTTTTATTTTCGAAAGAGGTCTCGACGGTAAGTAAATAAGGAGTTTATAAATATCTTATAAGTAACATACCAACGGTGACATCATCCGGGACCCCTATATGGACACTGGTTTTAACTCTATCAAAAACGAAAATGTCGTGAGTATAGGTTCATATCATCGATTCGTGTCTTGTCTGTTTAACCCCATATTTATTTTACCTACGTTGATATTTCAAGTTTTTGTGATTCCATTGTTTGTATTCCTTGTCTCGATTTTTTATTGTCTTCCCTGGATGAAATTTATTTCAAAAGTCCCTTTCAGAAATACATTCGGATAAAGATTTCCTACCCATTCTTGCTGAGTACTCCGTCCAACCCACCGTCGTAAGGTCTGTCTCTCAGGACACGCCCCCAGAACTCCGTCTTTACTCGAACCTGATAGGTTCCTTGACGTGCATCTGGTCCCCTGACGTCACACCACTGGTTCCCGCTCTCTCCGTTCCTTGATCCACCCTCTTTCCGTCACTCAACTGGTCCACCGTAAAACAACGAGAACTATTCCTCAAACCAAAAGTCAGACGTTCAAGGTCCCCTTCCGTAACCTACTAAAGGTTTGTGGGACTGGATTATTTCACACTATATTCTCTCTTAAAGACACGGTACAAAGTGTCATGGAAGTGTAGTCAAAACAAAAGACTCGTTTCAAGCATGAGACGGGAAGGGGGGGGGGNGGGGGGGGGGGGGGGGGGTAAGAGAAAGAAAACAGAGACAAATGTAGAAAATAGAAGAAACGACCCTCCCTCTTCTCGAAGAACTTATTTTCAAGAAGAGTGTCCAACGAACATCTTATATAGGGACATACTGTGTTTCTCTTACAATTCTATAGGTAGGTTGTCCATAAAAATTCATCAAAGTAACACTTTAATATAAGTAAAACATTGTTGCATGTTGATAGATGGAGTATAACGTGTAAAAGTCTAAATTGATTCTAAATAAGGGAACTTGTTTCTCCATAAAACAAAATCGTCCATAAAAAAAAAATAACGGACAACATTTTCACTGAGCAAAGTCCACTCTCAAGAAATTTTTACCGTAAGTTACACAACCCGGTAGGTCCGAATACAAGCATCTAAGAGTGTCTGAAAAAGATATAAAAAGAAGTAGTGATATGTCTCTTTATACCCGGAGAAGAGTACACGATTGACTAGTAAACCTTCAACAACTGATACGACTCTTCGTAGGTCAATCATAGACAAGAATCGTTCTTTTTCTTGGTAACCCAATTCGTTCACCCCAGGGGACATAACGGTATGTAAGAAATTTTATAACTTGTAAAGTATCATACTTCTACTTGACTATGTGCCGTCCATATACTTGACTTTATGGTATCAATTAATAAATAATTTTCTACCTCAGAGATACGATCGGATCTAAATATAATTCTTTTGTACTAATTTCAACAGACTCTTCAATCTTTATGACGACTTATGAACCGCCCCAGTAAGAGTTAATTTAATATCTTACTAGTCTCTGTTCTGTATACAGACACCATATTATTTCTTCTTTAGTATCAGTCACGATTGAATCAATGGCTTCTCAAATACCAATTTTTTCTTTTGGTTCTTACACTTTGTGTAACACTAATCTTGTATCTAAAACGGTAGTCCATAGACCTATTAAGACAGAGACCGTGGTCAATTGACACCGTCTGTTGAAGTCAAACAAGGAAGTCTAGGTGAGAGAAGAACGGAGGTGGGATGACAATCGAGGTCCTCCGACTAGATTTACCTTATGAACCAATCCGGGAGATAACAAACTAAAGATCAATCAAGTCGGTTACCATCGGGATCGTCCTCTAGTCCTTCTTTCTTCTCTTACTTCTACCATATACACAATGAGATCAAAACAGGAGTTTCTCAACGGATTCCGATTGAGACGGAAAGTTTATATTTAACATACAGAAGAATCCACTAGAAAGCATGTACTAAGAGAGGAATGTTCAAGTGCATTGATAAAGGAGAGGAAGGGCAAAGTCCGGATTTAATGGTCGAGGTCCTCTGACGTCATAGGGAACAAACAAACCTTTGGGACGGACATGGAAACATTATCAGGGGCATAATTGAGGAGAAATTAATAGGTTTCAACCGACACGGTAGACAAAAGATTTCCCTGAGACTACGTGACAGACATAGTAGAAGTGTTCACTAAAATTTGACAAAGTGATAGGAATAGATATTTCACCTCCAGTTCAGTAAAGAGAAGAGTAACTGATAAACATATACATTTTAGTCTTTCATCTAATCTTAGCAACATAAGGTTATGATGTAATACTTCGAAAATTCTAAGACGGAGTTAACGGAAGGTATACGAAAGGGGTCGTTATTGAAAATGAACGAGTCAATATGATTTCAAGACTTGTTAAAATAGACTTCGTTCTTGAAGTACTGATTTTGTCGAACTTGTGCCGATAGGAATCTACTAACATCCCGAGAAAGGTCAGGATTTTTAGGTTATACAAAAAAAAAAAAAAAAGACTGTCAATAAAATACCTCTCTTTGATGGTAAGAGACGTAGTGTCGGAGACTGATCCCGATCTTTAAGTCATCTGACAGATCAGAGTACTAAATGATAGACCCGTCTCCCTTCTCAGGTCAATTAAGGGGTCCTAGTATAAGAGAAAGTGTTTTACAAAAGTACCGAATCCTATCTTTCGGCACCCCCGGTTATTTATCTCTCGTTCATCCTTTAGTCTTTCGAGGACGTCACCAAAGTAACACCGGAAGAACCGTGAGTCTCGGAGTCCGACATTAACGAACCGGCACAAGACTCGTGACTTGGGTCGGATATCACCGATAATTTGAAACATTCAACATGTTCCGGTCCGTATGAAAACCTTGTGAGGTAGGGAACCGAACAACGAAGTCTGGGGTAGTAATTGTAGAAAATGAAGGAAAAGACACACTTCCTCATCTCCTTTCCATACTCGTTAAAAGAATCCTCATGACATTTGAGCTGTACAGGTCTCTAAATAACGTCGTAACTGACCCTACTACTTCATGAGTCTTCATGACGGTTATGAAGGACAGTTTCTTTTCGAGATCTTTTGATAACTACTGTCACTCAATCTAAACGAGAACTGTCGGTACAATCACGGACAAAAAAGAAAATCAATTGAACATAAGTCGTTTATATAGACTCCTGGAGGTTCCTCACACAATCTATAAACATTCTACTTTACTTAAACTATTCCGGGGAACCGAGTTCTTCGGATTCAGACCCTACATAAGTCTATGGACGTTATCCTGACTAACCGATCTCCGTCGGAGGATTAGTAGAACAGGGGATCTCGTCCCCAGAGGTTGGGGGACATTCCTTGGTCCGACGTGTCGTCCTCCACTCGTCGCCCAATCGTTTCGAATTAGACAGTAAGGGATAGTGAGGGGTAACCAGGGATAACAAGAAGTTACGAGTGTAATGACGGACTTGGCAGTGGGGAAAGGGGGTAGGGGGCCTCAGGTACCTTTTTAACAGAAGGTTCCTTGGTCAGTGACTACGGCTTTTCCAACCTTTGACGACCGGGTACCTGATGTCGGGTGGTTCGAGGAGACAAGTACACTAATAGGACCGTTCTTATGACCTCACCCAACGGTAAAGGAGGAGGTCCCCTAGAAGAGTTGGGTCTCTAACTTGGTCCCAGAGAACGTGGAGGGCATAACCGTCCCCCTAAGGAATGGTGATGTGATGGACCCTTCGGGAAGTCATGTAGGGACCGATATAGAGTTCCGTCCCCAAATGGGAGCACTCGGAAGAAAAAGGACATGGAAAATAACGATGTCAGGTCAAATAAAGTGAAGTCCGTCGAAACAACAGTGTTGTGTGTGTATGGAAAAATCACGAAAAAGGAGCCGACAAGTATGGTTCTGTAGAAGATACCAGAAAGGGGGAAGAGGAAGGTAAACACTCGGTTACTTTCTGGGATCAGGATCTGTTCACATATATTCCTTTCCTTTCAGTCATTTTAATCAATCTTTCTTAGTATCGACGTTGGTGAACCCGAGAACATTTAGTGGTAGTCTTAAAACCGTTTAAATAAAAGACTAAGAGAATGGAAGGACTCGTACCTGTAAGTTCTACAATTTTGTTTTTCACTTTATATATAAAAACTAAATAAATAATCCGTAAAGGTGATGTCAAAACCTCCCTCGTGAGTGGCTTCTCCCCTTCTTTGTATAGGTCTACTAATGCTCGTTCTAAAGTACTTCCTTTACCACAAACTTGAACTAAAAGACCCTATATAACCAAACCGGTTTTTCAAACGAACCCAAAAGAGGTATTGTAGACTGTCTTTTTGGGTTTACCTGAAAAACCGGTCGGTTTTATCAATATCCTTCTACTTTCATATCCAACACCCTCCGTATAGTCGTTTTTCCGTTTTTTGGGTGTAAACATTGGACTTTTGAGTCTGGAACAGAACCAGGGGTGACATGAAACTGGTCGGAATCAATCCGTTAGGTAAAGGAACTGACTTTAGTGAACAAACGTAACAGTCATACAGATTCGAAGCAATTCTTTTACCCCTCAGAGAAAGTACGAACATAAAAGTCACAAATTGTGTTACAGTCCGTGTATCTATGAGTCATTCACCACTTCTTACTTCGTATTCACCGTTGCAAATATAACTCCTGTCCTTCAATAGATCAAACTGTCCTCGTTCCTAAACACTCTTTTCTTGACCCTAGAATACAATCCTTCCATATAACCTTGTCTAATACCTCCAAAATACATGGTTCCATAATTTATCTGACACTCCTCAGTGTCTTCCGCACCTCACTCCAGTTTCGTGTCTCGTTAATCAGAAGTCCTTATACCGTCGTCACCTGTTATAGCTAGCCACTTTCCTTATCCCTCTGTCCTCTACACCTCTGGTCTCTACCGCTTATTTCGTCTCGTGCACAGTCTCACTAGGTTTCCTATATTTTTGCGATGAGCTGTCAAATTATGGGATTTGTCGAACGAAGTCAGAAGAAGAGGGAGGTCTCATGACAGTCAGAGGAGTCCGGGCTTAGGATCAGACTGTGAATCACCAGTGTACTGGAACTGTTCAACGACGACGACGATTCAACGCAGTCAGCACAGGCTGAGACACGCTGGGGTATCTGCCGTCGGGTGGTCCGAGGGGGTAGGGACCTTAAGAGGTCCGTTCTTGTGATCTCACCCAACGGTAAAGGAAGAGGTTTCGTACTTTCACGTTTCACTTTCACTTCAACGAGTCAGTACAGGCTGGGAGTCGTTGGGGTACCTGACGTCGGAAGGTCCGACGAGGCCGGTACCCTAAAAGATCCGTTCTCATGACCTCAACCTACGGTAACGGAAGAGGGGAACTGTTCCATGGATTCACGAATTTGAGTAAAGATTACACTTAAATGATACATCTAGTTACTCTTTTTTTGTGTTTGATATTTTATAGACCGTAACACGAACTATTTACCCTTTTTCAGTTATGTACTATTAATAATCATCATAACGGCAATAATAAACACTTCTGAAGTCCATTGTCAAATTACGATATCCTCCCTTACTTAGAAGACATACTCAAAAAAAGGAACACGTAATATTCATTTTTTTAACACTGAGTGTTCTAAACTAACTAAACTACTTTTACTAAGGAAGGAAAAACGGATAATCGTTTTCTTCTTATTCGAAAGTTCGTTAATCATGAGTACCTCCTTAATATCCACTGTCCCACAGTACCTTTTAAGATCAGGTTTTAAACAGAATCTCCTCGTTACACTGGAACCGGTTCAGAGAAGTAGTTAGATATAGAGGTAAAAAGATCGATCTTTCTACTTCCCCAACCTAATTTACTAGAAATTCAAGGAAGGGTTGGTTTATAATTTACTAAAAAGTTCAACGAGTAATTTAAAGGTTCGAGGTAGTTTGTCGAGTAATACGGATGAACGAGTAAACTACGGAAACACATATAAAGTAGGGTAAAAAGTCAGACCTAAAGGTAAACCATGTAAAAGGAACTATGATGTCAAAAAAAAAAAAAAANATGAAAAAAAAAAAAAAAAAAAACTCGTCACGAAAGATATCCATATCAACACACTCAAACGTACTTCAACATACGTACACAAAATCACGCATAACGTATCCAGATCCCGAGTTTAACATACAATCTACTAACGAAATAGTCAAAAGAGTTTGACTAAACTCTTTATAGATAATTGAACGTCGAACCTCCGACATCCCACTTCATCCGTCGTAGTGAAAACGAACTTAAGTAAACGTAGATGATGAAATGTACTCTACCTTCTCGAAGATTTCTTCTCTAAACCGGACCGAGGAGAAAGAAATTCCGACTTTCTATAACTTAATACCGACTACCTAATCCTACTGGAATTATTTCCGGTTTAATACCCTTTCTCGTTACTTCACGAACTTTCCGTTGAGTAGGACGTCCGTACTTTTTAGCTCCCTCGGAAAGAAAGTAGTTACCCAATTCGATACCTCCCCTTCCTCAGGACTAAGGTACGGGTCCTTACTTATAAGGTACGGAAGTTATGGAACCTATACAGAACCCTTCTTGTAAACATATACAAACTTAACTTTCTTGAAGAGATGATTTTGCACTTTTCAGAATCCGGAGTCCGTCGAAAAGAAACTCTGAGAACTGACTTACATCGACTTTCGATCGTTGCAATAAGGAGATGGTGTGTAGTACCTTGGTAGAAACAGACCCTTTAGACACCTTGAGAGAGAATTTTCGTTACACTCTTATATACGTCGTGGTGGTGCTACTCCCTACCTTCGGGTCAGAGAAGCGGTCTATGAGTCACTGTCACTACCATTAATTTTAATTGTTTCTCTGGACACGACGACGACGACGATTCAGTGAAGTCAGCACAGGCTGAGACACACTGGGGTATCTGCCTTCGGGTGGTCCGAGGGGGTAGGGACCCTAAGAGGTCCGTTCTTGTGACCTCACCCAACGGTAAAGGAAGAGGTTACGTATTTTCACTTTCACTTTTACTTCAGTGAGTTAGTACAGGCTGAGAATCGCTGGGGTACCTGACGTCGGATGGTCCGAGGAGGAAGGTACCTTAAAAGGTCCGTTCTCATGACCTCACCCCACGGTAACGGAAGAGGTTTCCTCTGGACATCCCCCGGTCGTTTATAGTTACGATTAAAGTCACCCATAGTTCAAATTATAATAGTCAACACAAGAGAAGTCTGTCCTTCGTCATCTGTTCGTTACCGGGAACCTGGGTACTCGTACGGACTTCTAGGAATCTCTAGAAATCCACTCCTATGAACATCTTACATAATCTTAATAATGAGTTTCTGATTCAATCTTACGTTACGTTGACTTTTATGACATATTTTACATACTGATGAAGTAAGCTTATGTCTGGGTATAATATAATTTATATGTACGGGAGTGGTTCGTGTCTCTTTACAAAACTCTCACTCCATATGAATAATTACATTTTATCTTTGTCCCGTTATCTTTATCAGTTAGGATTTCCTTTAGTTGGGACTTATAAGTAACCTTCCTGACTACGACTTCTAATTCGAGGTTATGAAACTGGTGGACTACACTTGTCGGTTCAGTAACTTTTTCTGAGACTACGACCCTTACTAAATCCCGTCCTCCTCTTCATCCACTGTCTCCTACTCTACCAACTTACCGTAATAGCTGAGTTACCTGTACTCAAACTCGTTTGAGTTCCTCTAAACCTTCCTGTCCCTTCGGACCGTACCGCACGACGTCAGGCAAACCGGTGTTTGTAGACTGTACTAAGTCACTGACTTGTTGTTATTTAGACCTTAATGGATTGCCAATTATACTCCAGTGTTCCCTATCTAGGGGAAAATCATATGATTGTCCAGTCTAAAAATCATATCTGAAAACTCGTTCCGACTCGTTTCATGGAATGTCTAGACAGGTTCACCGACCGGATAGAGATAATCCACTATGGGGTTTAGGGACATATGAAAAATAGAAAATAGACACATAGTCACCAGTAGATTTTTATAAATACTCAACCTTCATATACATTATAATAAAATTTACCTGAACTTGTTCACGAGTCATTTCTGGATCTCAAACGGGTTTCAGTGGAACCCTAATTACCACCTTACACCTGAGTTTAAACTAGAAGTCTGAAATTCGTGACACGAAAAACTAGAGTAGAAGAAGCTCCGACTTCGGACCTTCATATCCACTTTTCACACCTCCCTTCAGAGAGAAAAGTAACCTTTTCCCCGTCATTAAGATCCGTGTAACAACTTTGATCTCAATTCGGAAATTTTCTATAGGGGAAAAAAAGTAGTAGGACCTTCAGAACAACACACACACACACGCACACACACACACACACACACACACACACACAACCCTACCCGTTCCCTAAGACCCTAACAAAGACACTAATTGAGTGACATAAAATGTTTATCGAGACCGTTCGTACCACCCTATTATTATTAAACAGGGAACAACTAAAGTCAGTGTTTCCTCTTAATTATTTTCAGACCCAGTAAATCAAAAGAGGACTTCGAACCTTTAAATTAATAGAATAAAAAAGGGAAAGACAAAATTAGGTTCATTAGGTTCATCAAATAATAACTAAAAGGTTACATAAATGAAAAAAGAGAAACGTTGTAAAAACCCAATACATACTTAAATTGGTAGTCTGACCTTAGTTTAATACCGACTTAAACCTACAAGAGACGGGTTTCGGACTCTTTGTTATAAACCTAGTTGTAGAAACTGTTATTCTTTACATCTTAAAGAGAAAGAGAGTGTGTGTCTGTGTGTTCACACAGAAGAATTTAAAGTAAATAAAATTACTCAGGAAAACACCAATTCCCTCATATACGAACAAACTGAAGGACAACTTTTATTTATGGGGTCTCTTCCTTTTACGTACCTAAGAGATAGTCAGAACATAAGGTACCCTGACCCGAAAAACTTAATCACTATTAAAACCCTCTGAAACTCCTTAGTCTACATTTTTTTTGGTGTAAAGGGACCCTCCCAATCTAGGTCTTATATCCATTATGGAGTTCGTTCTCAGTCGTACCGTCTACTTTCTCACACATAACTTCAGTCTTCTTGACCCAAACTTAACACTACGACATAATGTATGACTTATAATATGAAACTTACTATCTTAATTTATTAGACTCCGAAGTAAGAGACATTTTACTTTAACTATCATAAAGAGGTGTGTTGAAGTTTCCTAAAAAGACCTCAGTTCATTTTCTTTACTTAGACTTTGACGAAATATTTTCGAACATAGTAAATCCTAAGAAACCTATATTCGTCGTCTAAGATTCAATTTTTTTATATATAAGATTCCGGGATTCCATTCAGTGTCCGAGGGGCCACACCACAACCACCATTTCTTGGGGGGACGGTTACGTTCGCTGGATTTTCCGTACCCAATCCAGTGACCCAGTCCGTCTAAGGGACCTCCTCCGGTACCGTTGGATGAGGTCATAAGGACGAACCTCTTAGGGTACCTGTCTCCTTGAACCTCCCGATGTCAGGTATCCCAACGTTTCTCAGTCTGTGTTGACTTCGTTGAATCGTGCGTGTGTTTTCTATTCAGTGATTCACTTTTCTATGTTGACCCCATGATCCACGTCTTCGTGTTATTGGGGTTACGACCTGGTCCCTAGATTTAATGTCGTTGATCACCCACCAGGATGGTCCTATGAAAGTGGTCCTACTTAGTCAAGACGGAAAAAGAGAAACTCAAGAAGAAAGACGGGTTCTAAACTTTAGAGACCTCTCTCTGGTTCTGGTTTGCAGGGGTAGAACCCTATTTTCGGAAGGTGGAACTAACCGACCCCGTTCCGTGGAACTAATTGTCTGGTACTTCTGACGGTTATGACTTCCTGTCCTTTACGATAGTCCTCTTTCGACCCTTATCTCCGACCCACCGTTTTGGTGTTATCAGTGACAGTACTGATGTGTTCATAAACAAGGTCACACCCCCGTCCTACGACTCTCCTATGTCACTACTGTCATCCCGGTTCCCCACTTTCCCCTCGAGACCAATCGATTCCGGTGAGAATATCCCCACGTGTGAAACCACTTTTCCCCCTCCCACATAATTCCTTCCCCCTCCCACTCACCAATTCCTTTATCTCCACCCTCCTGTGAAAGTGAATATGGTAAATAAACACGGGTTTACCTAAAGTATATTGTAATGTTCTATTTGTATCTGTAGTAGTCAAATACGAAACCTTAACCAAAAGGATCAAAAAGTTTCACCTTTTCACATAGAACGTGTGTAGGATCCCAACGTCTTTCCTTTCACGGACTCTCCTGAGTCTGCCTCATAAACCTTACCGAACCAGGGACGGTGTACAGTCTGCCTTTACGAAGATAAATATAGAAAATACTTAACCCAAAAGTACACACTTAGAGAAATCCCATCCCACTTTTTTTTTTTTTTTTCTCAAGCGACGATTTTTATCGTGGTCTTTTGGTCACACACGATTTCCTTTTATACTTCTTACAAAAACTTATTGGGCAAATCCGAGAAGTTTGACGGAGTCAGAGATAGCTGTCGACCCGTCGACCCATGTGTTTGTGTTATAACGAAATAACAAATCAAGTATAGTTATAATGGAGTCGTAACAAGCATGTTAAATAAAACGTTATCGGTCTTTCTCGACGTCAGACGTCTTTTACAAATGGACGGTTCTCCCAAATAACTTTATTCGGACTTAACACGAACTTGACAAACCAGTTGCCCCTTTAATTATCCAAGTCTGTCTAACCCGAAGAAACAACTTTTTTTTAGAAGAACGAATCGCACATGGGTCTTTTAAACCTTGAGTCGACGGGACCTTAAGAGTCAGGAGGAACTTTAGACCCTTAAGAAAAACGAGTAAGTAAACGGGAGTTATCGGTGATCGTGAAGCGTCTCACTTATTTAGACAGACCACTTGATTCCACTCAAACCCTTCATACATGACCTCCCCTCCTACCGACTGAAGTCCTTTACGTATAAGAATCGAAACGGGGGTTCGTTTTGTTTAACACACTTATAAGAATCTAACGAGTTTTATTTGACTCGTCTCTTAAAGTACATTCCAGTTTGGTCACTGAGTTTGTTACTATGGAATCTGTATGTTGTTGCATGGTAAACCGAAAGTTCTACAATGGATTGTATGAAAACTTAACATGTAAATGAAATTAATTTATTGATGTAAGAGTCCTAGTCTCACCTTCATTACAATATAGAAAGATAGAGGGACTGATATTATAGATGGATAGTATCGACAGATGATAGATAGATGGAGAAAGGGTTTATATGGTGATATTAACAAAATCAGACAACAATCGGAATGTCTTAAGAAAGAAACTTAAAATTGATTCTTATAGGTTTTGTCATATACGTCTACGGAGACCTTCCCCCAATGTTTCCAGTCACGGAATGTTAAAGATGAACGAACTATCTTCAACAGTTCACCTCTTCTCCTCTCTGGTTTGTTTAATTGTCTCCGTCTATTACTTTTTCCCTTCTGATCCTTTTAAAATCTTTCTTCTAATATCCTATATCTTATGATGAATATAATTTATAAAAAGAAAAAATTTATACAATTTAGAATTTATGTACGAGTAAAAATTTTTACAACTTCTATAATTTTTTTGTACTTTTATAATTTCCTCGTCTTTTTATGTCGTACTTAGGGTGGTTGGAGTTCTGTTGACTACCGTAAAGACATATAAAGAAAGGTCTGAAAATAGAGAAAAAAGAAATTACAAGTGTATCAACACAAATAAGTTATATACGTGAAAACAACAAACGAAACAGGTTATTTACTATATTGTACCTTAGTCACAGAAACACTTATAAACAAATCATAAAATCTAATAGAACTATAGATCTGAAAAGTCATCACTTCAATTATCCAATTTATACATACGTAAAAATCTAAGAATTGGAGATCTTCTAAGACGATTAAAGGTAAAGGTAAAATATAAAGTTAAATGTGAGTAAACGTTCAAGATTTCGGGGGTCACCCTGAAACACGGGATGACCCATCGTATTAACTGAAAGTAGTTGTGACTTAACTAGTAAAAATAAATTAAACACTTAAATTGTATTTAACTATTTTTAGATACGAAACGAAAAGTCAACACGTAAAAAACCTAATAATCATTACGAAAAAACGAAAAATACACGAATAACCGGTAGTCATAATATGAAAAACACTTAATAGATTCGTATACAAACATAGAAAATTAAGAGTATAAAATTACAAACTTAAGTATATAAAATTAAAAAATACCTAATATTTCTAAAAATGTGAAACAATTTAATTAACATATAAAAAACTTTCGAACAGTGTCCGAAAATTTAAAATAACAATTTCAAATAGTAATAAAAACGGAAAATTCTTAATAAAATAACTCTATATCAACTAAATAATACAACATTACACGAAAAATTACGTACTCGTAAAGACGGAAATTAAAATACGAATTTTTCGAAAAGTAGTAAGGACTTAGTCTATTAAGGGGTACAATAGAACACACAAAGTACAAAATATAAGTTGGGAAACTAGAGAGACCTTGAATAGACCCACATACCGGTACTACGTCCCTAAACGAAACTAAATAAGGGGAGACTTGAGGAACAGGATCGGGAATTCCGGGGTGCACTGGACCAGGGACGGATAGAGTGATTTGAGGTAGTAGAGACAGTACCAGACCCACATCCAACCTTTTATTAAAGGTCTGTACTCTGTCTTACTCTCCCTTTATATTAAATAATCTCACCCTCTACGACAATCTTGTCACCCGGTCGAGTTCCCTCTTGACTGTACCTCATCCCCAGGAATCCGGTGAAAACATGGGTCCCATGTTCCTTACCCTATCCCCAGAACGTCCAGTAAACAACTAACCTACTCCGTACATATGAGATACCCCTTCTCGTCCCGTTTAGGAAGAGGGACACCCCGTCCTCCCCTCTGACCAATATGACAAGGTAATTATCAATGTTGTACCCCCTCCCTTCCTACTATTCCCAGACTAAAAAGACTACGGTTCTGGGAGGAACCAAAATAGACGAGAAAACAGGAACCCAGTGGTGTAAGGAGGGAGAGAAATAAAAATCCCGGCTAAGAAACCGGGGAAAAGTATGGGACGAACACAGATTGATAGATGGATAAACGGAAGAGTCCGAAAATCTTTGGGTCAAAATCCCCCTTTTCCCCGCTACTGGTGAGACCGAAGAAGTCCGACATGTCCCCGTAGTACCCCGAGACCCAAAGGAAATGGACGAGAGACAGTCCCACGTAAATGCCTCTCCTCTCAGGTACCTTACTATTCCACAGAACAAAGTCGTAACAGACCCACAACCGGTCCTTTATAAGAACAGTTTGATAGTGAACCTCTAAACAACATAAGATCTTCTTTGTTTGAATTGTTCTTTAAATCTCTATGTACCGGGTTTCTAATTATCTTCGTCTTTTCAACGACTCCTCGATCGGTCCTCTCAGTCCTGATCTGTAACCAAACACTGTAATCATAAAGAGGGTCCCTGCCCCCTCGGACCACCCGACGGCAAATACCCCAGCGTGTCTCAACCTGTGTTAACTGGTACTGAATCGTCGTCCATGCTCTTCTACGTTCCTAAACCCGAGTAATTTAGAAATGGACTTTTGTAGACCGAGAGACTTCCGACCAAGAAGACAAAAAACAGAGGGGGAAGAGGCGGTGGGGGGGAGGGGGCGGGGACCGGTTTCGTGTCTCGTGGAATAAAGACGAGGGGTAGGATTTGAGACAAGTCCCTCACAATTTCCAGTCGTCGAACGTCACCAGTACTACATTAGAGACATCTCCGTCAACCGTTCACGGTCGAAGGTTAGTCATCCCAGGGAAGCATCGGTGTATAAACTGGTACGAAACCCCCGTAAAGTACCGGCAACACAGGGTGTCACGACCCTTCCGAGTAAGGGTCTAGATTACTTTTAAGGTAACTGTCTGGTGAGTAACTCGATAATGGTTTGGTCTGGAACGTTCGTCGTTTTCAGAGACCTGGTATGGACAGAATGATCGGAGAACCAGGTCTTTTTATAAAGGAGAAAAACGAAGAAGGGTATAGACGACCCCGACGACGATTCAGCGAAGTCAGTAAAGGTTGAGGCACGTTGGGGTATCTGACGTCGGGTGGTCCTAGGGGACAGGGACCTTAAGAGGTCCGTTCTTGTGACCTCACCCGACGGTAAAAGAAGAGGTTACGTACTTTAACTTTTCACTTTCACTTCAGCGAGTCAACACAGGCTGAGAATCGTTGGGGTACCTGATGACGGGTGGTCCGAGGAGGTAGGTACCCTAAAAGGTCCGTTCTCATGACCTCACCCCGCGGTAACGGAAGAGACGAAGCGTATAGATCTCAATAACTAGTGTATACCTTGACGTATAGTCGTAAAATAGTGTCCGAGTCAGTGTGTGAATGACTGCATTCTTTGTTAGAAGACTTTATTCGTTGTATCTTTTATTATATTGATCGTAAATAATCATTCTAGTGTTCGTTCTTAAATTCAGTTCTTGAAAGTAATCTATTTATCAGGTCATATGGGTCCAGTAGACTGAATTAATTTACTAATATCGGTCCACAATTAGAGGACCAACATGTAGTACCTCGTAGACTGGAAATAGGTTTCTGACCAATGACTCTATTCGGAACCTTTGTTTGAATCTCACAGGAAAAATTTTGAATTAACTTAGAAAATCGTTATATTATATTGTTGTTCCTCGATAGAGTTTTCACCCAGAATCATTTGTGATCTGGAATTAATTGTTTTGATCTTTGAATCAAATTGTTAATTGTTTTGAATTATAAGTCACTTTGTATTAACAAAGTAATACTCTCGTAATTGGGACATCAGTCCCTTCCGAAATTGGATAGTTTTTTTTTTTTTTTTACTCCAAACAGTCCCTCGACCCTTTTAGGTTCACCGGTAGAAACCTAAAGGGTATCGGAACTGAGACTAAGTGTCGATAGCAAGTGGGTAAAAATTAAGGGACTAAATCTTGATCTGACAACGGTCTAAAATTCCTGGAGTCCTATCGTTTTCAGATGGGTACTCCCGAATTAGAATTTATTACAAATAAATGAAATGGTTTCATTGTTTTATAAAATGTTTGTTTATATTTAGTGAATTTCCGGTTCTTTAAGTATTAGACAACAGTTTTCGAAGTAAGATTCTTTCGAAACAAGAGAATTGTCTCTCTCATCTGACTTAAGGTCAAACCAAGGTCAAATGGTCTATTGTTTGTTTATTTTAAACAAATAGTCATTTAGTGGAAAAGGTATTTAGAACTTGATCGTCATAAAAAGATTTCCGTACTCTCACTTTGGTATCTTCCGTACAAATGTTAGATTACTTTAACGTCAACTGTTTCATCGGACCAGTAACGACACTGAACATTGTGAAATTGTACTATTGATCTTAATATTGACTTTTGTAAAATAGTCTTACAAGTCAATTCAAATCAGCGAGTAAGCACAGATTGAGAAACGCTGGGGTACATAGCGTCGCGCGGTCCGGTGAGACAGGTAGTGGTAGAGGGTCTCAAGTGAGTCTGAGTGCAGGTAGCTCAGTCACTACGGTAGGTCGGTAGAGTAGGAGCCAGCAGGGGAAGAGGAGGACGGGGGTTAAGGAGGGTCGTAGTTTCAGAAAAGGTTACTCAGTTGAGAAGCGTACTCTATCTTAGTATATCTAGTAACATTTTGTTGTATAAGTGAATCGGTTTCATTGTTTCTTCTAAAGTTTCCATTTGTATCTTGTCTAGTGAAGTCTCCATTTCTTTGAATTTTAGATAATAGTTTCCGTTAAGTTGTAGAGTTCTTTTGAACATAAATATGTGTTTTGAGAAGGTAACCCCACGTGAAAAGTAGTTTGGAAGAATAGTGAAAGACATAGGTAATGAAACAAGAGGGTAGGACATTCTCGGTGGATATTCAGTCTGGATAAAGGAAAAGGAAAGTATTTTACATTAAAGTAAGAAATATGGAAGAAATGACTTTTGTGTGTAAGATGAAAGGAATCCGTTGTTTCTTGACCAGAAATGTAATCGTAAGATATCTAACCACTTGTCTTTATGGTCACTATTAATTTTTCTTTTAAGATCTCTTGTAGAGTCCTACCATGGTTTGTAATAAGTAATTATCAGGTTTTAGAGAAATCAAAGAAACATTGTCCTTCAATCACAATTCATCACTTACAATGTCTTAGAATAAAATGAACCTTTTCTGAATCGATAAGTTATTTGAAGACAGGGAATCAAATCGTGTCGGGATCTTTAAGTCCAATGGTTTTAGATCTCTCTGATAAAATCTGTTTGTAAAGATTCATATTAATAAGAATTGTCAAATTGATTATCGAGAACAGAGTAAATATAAAAAGAAAAAATTTTTCAAAGAAGTGAACTCAATGAAAGGAACGACTGTTTGAACATGGTCTATGTTGTTATATTGTGATAGATTGAATATTATTTGGATCCGTGTTACTTTTATAATACGAATTACAATTACTGAGAATCTGTACAGATATAATCTAATCGTCTGTCATTATGATATATAAATTATAATAATGGGTCAAGTGCACTTAGACTATAAGTAAATCCAATTAAAGAGAACATAAATCCTAACAGACTAAACATTCGCGAATGAAAAGAAATCCAGTCAATTTAATCTTGAGTAAATGTTGAAGGCGTTATAATAGTTTTTCTTGTTTACTGTGTGTGACTCTGTATGTATTTAGGTCTGTCTGTCTGTCTCTAGAGTTTCAAAAGACTAACTCTAAATTTTATAGAGAAACTGGGAAAAAAAAAAAAACCGAACCTCAAGATTAAACAGGTTCCTACTCCAGAGTTTGTTTCACCCGACACACAAAGTTGGTGTACCTTTCCCAATTAAAGTTCGAAAGGGAATCCGTCCGGAAATTTGTTCGATCAACAAAAATTAACGTTTACGTTTTTCTTGACCAAAACGTCAAAGGTTCTTTTTTTTTTTAAGTAAAATTGATCAAAAGAGATCTCAGATTTCTTATAGTACCGGTGGGACACAGTTTTTCGGTAGAAAGGAAAGACATCAGTATCAAAATATCGATTTAAGTCAAGTCAAGTGAAGTCAGTGAGTCAGCACAGACTGAGAAACGCTGGGGTCCTTAGCGTCGTGCGGTCCGGTGGGACAGGTAGTGGTTGAGGACCTCAAGTGAGTCTAAGTGCAGGTAGCTCAGGCACTACGGTAAGTCGGTAGAGTAAGAACCAACAAGGGAAGAGGAGGACGGGGGTTAGGGAGGGTCGTAGTTTCAGAAAAGGTTACTCAGTTGTGAAGTGTCCTCCACCGGTTTCATGACCTCAAAGTCGAAATCGTAGTAAGGAAGGTTTCTTTAGGGTCCCGACTAGAGGAAGTCTTACCTGACCAACCTAGAGGAACGTCAGGTTCCCTGAGAGTTCTCAGAAGAGGTTGTGGTGTCAAGTTTTCGTAGTTAAGAAGCCACGAGTCGGAAGAAGTGTCAGGTTGAGAGTGTAAGTATGTACTGGTGTCCTTTTTGGTATCGGAACCGATCTACCCTGAATCAGTCGTTTCATTACAGAGACGAAAGCTTATACAATAGATCCAACTAGTATCGAAAGGAAGGTTCCTCATTCACAGAAAATTAAAGTACCGACGTCAGTGGTAGACGTCACTAAAACCTCGGGGGGTATTTCAGACCGTGACAAAGGTGACAAAGGTGTAGATAAAGGGTACTTCACTACCCTGGTCTACGGTACTAGAAGTAAAAGACTTACAACTCGAAATTCGGTTGAAAAAGTGAGAGGAGAAAGTGAAAGTAGTTCTCCGACAAATCAAGGAGAAATGAAAGACGGTATTCCCACCACAGTAGACGTATAGACTCCAAGAACTATAAAGAGGGCCGTTAGAACTAAGGTCGAACACAAAGAAGGTCAGGTCGCAAAGAGTACTACATGAGACGTATATTCAATTTAATCGTCCTACTGTGATATGTCGGAACTGTATGAGGAAAAAGATAAACCTTGGTCAGACAACAAGGTACAGGACAAGATTGACAACGAAGGACTGGACGTATGTCTAAAAAATTCTCCACCCAGTCCACCAGACCCTAAGGGTAGAGAACTTCTTAAAAGGTGTCAAATAACACTAGGTGTGTCAGTTTCCGGAACCGTATCAGTTATTTCGTCTTTATCTACAAAAAGACCTTGAGAGAACGGAAAAGGTACCAGGCCTCCTACAACCGTTAAACTAGAGACCAAGGAGACGGAAAAGATTTTGGTCGAACTTGTAAACCTTCAAGTACCAAGTGTATAACGACTTCGGACCGAACCTCTTAAAACTTGTAATGAAATCATCGCACACTCTACTCACGTTAACACACCATCAAACTCGTGAGAAACCGTAACGGAAAGAAACCCTAACCTTACTTTTGACTGGAAAAGGTCAGGACACCGGTGACGACTCAAAAGGTTTAAACGACCGTATAACTCACGTCGTGAAAGTGTCGTAGTAGAAAGTCCTAAACTTTATCGAGTCGACCTTACGGTAGTGGAGAGGATCGAAACAAGTATCACTACGAAATTATATCTGGTTTATCACGAGTTTAACTGAGACTATAGTCCCCGTCTAGTCGACTAGTTTAGAATCCAACAGGGAGACCACCTTCACTCCAGGGACAGGGTAATCTTCCTAGACTTCCCAATTCCCTTAAACGTCCTCACCCCTTCGAACCAGGAGAGGGTGAGACTCTTTGTCCTCATCAATCTTCCCTTAAGAAATCCTACGAGTCCTTCCCCCTTTAACAAGGGAGAGGTTGACTCTGTCTTCGTATCAATCTTCCCCTAAGAAATCTTACAATCCGCTCAAAAACTAGGAAGTACGAAAACTTATATCCTCTTTCTGAACCTGGTTTCCCTTGGAGTGTTAGGAAAGGATCGTTAATAAACCTATACTTTCCAACTCATCCCCAGTAGATCCTTTAGACTACTTCTGTCTCACCCTTTCGTCTATCCCTTCGTTGTCTTGTATTCCTTTAAGACTCAGGAAAGGGAGAAAACCGTTTTCGATCACACGTAAGTCTCCCGTATGAAAAAAAACCCCCCCCCAGGGGGTCAAACACAACACCGGTCCGGAAAACGTCCCAGTTTTAAAAGGTCAAAGACTCTTACACCGGTTCCCTACTCAGACTCTCTCCGAGAACTCAGTATAATCTTTGGTAGGAATCGGATATACGACATCTTACTCCCATGACTCTCAGTGACTGACCGTTTTTCAGAGGGGAAAAACGGAGTCACTACAGAGGAACATTGATTACCGTGTTTTACCGGTTGACAGAGTTGTCAGTGCAGGTTGTCACTCTCCACTGGGGACTCTTGGCACGTCGATTCCGTGGTACACTGGGCCCGCCTCTTTCTGTCTCTAAGGACCCTCGTTGGTCCACTGAATGGAAAACCACTAAGGGACTTTACACCTTCCATGAGAACCCTACCGAGTCTCCGTTGTAGATCCGAGGACATTCAGTTGGGTCTGGCTTTACCTTTCTTTACTTTCACTGTCTCCTCTTACGTCTTAGGCAGAATGTCAGGATACCCACCACCACCCCCCCACCACCGGTCCCGTGCTACCCGAGGACAAACGATGTTGGTGAGACCCGGACTGTGTCGCGTGCCTTCAACAGAACGACCCCTGTCTACGGGAACACCTTACTAGGCAAGGTACAGGGGGAATAGGAGCGTACCTTCAGAAGTACACCGTCCACGGGCGAAAGTTCACGGAGTGGACACGGGTGTGTTATAACGAACCGGATCAGGAGTCAACCTTTCCTCTGTTTCCTCTCTGGGAGTGGGCAAACCCGCCGTCGATGACCCCGAGTCACTCGTCACCCCGGAAACCCTGTGTGGTCTCCCAGTGGGACCGGTCTCAAGGAGTCAACAAAGGTGTCGTGAACGGACAAGTGTCTCCCAGGGATACTTTTTCCTCTTCCCCCCTCCACCCCCTTCTCTGGGGTTCAAGGGACATGGCCGGTGGTTTCTACAGCACCAGACCCGTGCCCAACCTTTTCTTAAAGATCTGCACTCTGTCTTACTTCCTTTATTTTAAATAATCTCACCCTCTACGATAATCTTGTCACCCGGTCGAGTTCCCTCTTGACTGTAACTTATCCCCAGGAATCAGGTACAAATATGGGTCCCATGTCCTCACCCTATCCCCATAACACCCAGTAAACAACTAACCTACTCCGTCCATATGACCCACCCCTTCTCATCCCGTTTATGGAAGAGGGACACCCCACCCTCCCCTCTGTCCAATATGACAAGGTAATTATCAATGTTGTACCCCCTCCCTTCCTACTATTCCCAGGCCAAAAAAGACAAGGACATAAGGTTCTGGGAGGAACCAAAATAGACGAGAAAACAGGTACCCAGTGGTGTTAGAGGTGAGAAGGGACTAGTAAAGAGAAGTAGGTGCGACAGGAAAAATGAGAAGGAAATGTAGGGTTCAACCAAGGAGGAAGTCAAAACTAAGGAAACGAACCTTTCGGGGAGGGATCTAGTGATATACCGAAAAAGGAGTAGAGAAAGTTTCTCGGAATGACTGGGGACAGAAAAAACTTTACTTAAAAATAACCTCATATCAACGAAATGTTACAACACAATCAAAGATGACATGTCGATATATGTATATATATATATATATATATAGGGGAGAAAAACTTAAAGGAAAGATAAATCCAGTGGTGTCTCGGAATTCATCTCAAGAAAACGATATGTCCAAGAGTAATAATCAATAAATAAAATATGTATCATAGTTGTCACACCCCGAAGGAACCGTCGAGTCGACCATTTCTTAGACAGACGTTACGTCCTCTAGACCCAAACTAGGGACCCTATCCTTCTAGGGAATCACTTCCCTTTCCGACGGGTGAGGTCATAGGACCGGACCTCTTAAGGCACCTGACATATCAGGTACCCCAACATTTCTCAACCTTTTCTGACTTGCTGAAAGTGAACTGAACTAGTTATCACGTATATGCAGTTAGAGTTAGAGGGTCAAGTAAGGTAGGGGAGGAAAGAGGGAACCATAAGTATATAAACTAGAGATGTAGACACAGAGATAAAGACGAAACGTCTATTCTAGTAGATATTGTAAAAAAGATCCAAGGTGTATATACGTAATTATATGTTATAAATAAAAATATTTTTTTTATGTTTGTTATTTTACGACCTCTCCTACACCCTTTTTTTCCTTAAGAAAACGTGATAATCATCCTTACATTTAACAATGTTTGTGATACCTCTTGTCATACCTCTAAGGAATTTTTCAATTTTTTTCTTGATGGTATACTGGATCGTTAGGTAGATACCCCGTATATAAGTCTCTTTTTGTATTAAGTTTTTCTATGTACGTGGGGTCGCAAGTGACTCGTGAGACAGAATTTCTGACACAGGGATAGTGATGATCCGAAGGGAACACCGAGTCGACCATTTCATAGACGGACGTTACGCCCTCTGGACCTAAACTAGGGACCCAACCCTTCAGGGGGCCTCTTTCCTTTCAGATGGGTGCGGTCATAAGACTGATCTCTTAAGGTATCTGACATATCAAGTACCCCAACGTTTCTCAGTCTGTGTTGACATACTGAAAGTGAAAGTGAAAGATAACGATGACCCGGACACTGAAATAACATAAAAGAGGGGTCCTGAATCAGTACGGGTTTTAATGAACAGACAAACGAAAGACTTTACTTTTATAGAGGACTGTATAATTATTTGTTCTTTACAGTGTCGGTATCGCTAAAGACCGGAGGTTTGCACTTACTTAACTTTGACAATGATCGAGTCAAACTGAGAAACGCTGGGGTACCTTACATCGGACAGTCCGAGGAGACAGGTACCCTAAAGGGTCCGTTCTTTACACTTGCTCCCGAAGGTTTTGACACTAGGTAAGTCACCTAACGACTCCACGTCCCCCTTAGGTTCTTCGTTCTACTTGTTCCTTTATCCTAACCGGGGTCTATCCACTCCACGTATACTTTCCATACTTAAGTCACTCGGGTCTCCGAACGTAGAAAGGTATACTTCTTACGATTTAAGGAATTGAACTATTAACTAGAAACTACAAGTCTGACAGACGAGGGAAACGTCGTTTGAACACATGTCGGACTGAAAGGGGGGACGGAGGAACCTCGTCAAAAGAGTCTCGATGACTCTACTCCAGAGAGACCGAACTTCAAGATTTGTAAGGGTGGTTTATTTTATTGAGAGATGAAAATCCAACACTTGATATACAAAAGCACCTGTTAAAATATGAACAATTAACAGAGGGTGTGATCTTACATTCGAGACATATTCGGAACGGAGACGAAGTGAAGGCAAAGGGGTTGTAAATCTTAATCTAACCCGACCATACGGTGTGGATAAGTCAATTGTAAAAGGAACTAGTTTACTTACCTATCTAAACCGTACACAATAATCGTTGATACTATTATATTTTTAATACTGTTATCGTCGATTGTGTATGACTCACGAATAAGACACTATCAGTTTGACAATTCACGAAATGTTCACAAAAACGTGTATTAGGTGATTTACGCATACGAACTATTTAACGAAGTCAGCACAGACTGAGACGTTGGGATACCTGACATTGGACGGTCCGAGGAGACAGGTACTCTAAGAGGTCCGTTCTTATGATCTCACCCAGGAAGAGGTCCCCCAGAAGAACTGGGTCCCTAACTTGGATACAGAGAATTACGATGTAACCGTTAGTCGAAGAAATGGTGATCGCGGTGGACTTCTCGGGTTAGGTGGTTTACCTTAGACGAATAACTCCTGTATGACAAGAAATAATGACGTTTATTGTGAATTAGTACCACGATAATATAGTGGGTGAATGTCCCTTCTTTTGGTCTCCGTGACTCTCAAATTCATTTACGAATTCCAATTTGTCCATCGTTCCCTCATACAACTTCGAAAAACAAAACGGATAAAGAAACGGGTTAAGGAGACCCCTTTAAAATTTTAAAACAAAAATGATCAAATAAGATGGTCTACTTGTGGACCTAGAAAGAAAATCGGATAAAATGACGAAAAACCTATTAGAATGACCTGAAAACTAATGTTAAAGTACTTTAGAGAAGTAATTAAACCTTTCTCGCATTAGTAAAGTTTTACTTCAGTGAGAGAAGATCCTTGTAACAGAGATAGAGATGATACAATACTAGAAACCCTTTTCTTTCAAACCCTTAAAAAAAATTGTCTAGGAGGAATAAATTTTAATTCGAATATGAATCGGCAAATATAAAAACCAGTGAGAATGTTTATCCTATAAAATACAGTGTAAAACTTAATAAATAACATTTAAGAACAGTAATTCACTAACACGTTTCGGGATATAAACTTTCCTGACCCATAAACAAAGTCTCAGTAACACACGAGACGATCGTAGAAACCTCTTTTTATGAGTGACGGGACTGTCTACCCATTTTTGTTTATAATTTTAGTCTTTTGATGGTTATCTTACTGACGATTTTCATACCCTAATCTCGTCCCGTCTGGACCCGGGTTCAGGATCGAAAACTAAGACTTATTCAATGAATCGGAGGGATTTGAATAAAAGTAGACATTTCATCTACATTACTATGGAAGGTGGGTGTTCTAACAACATTATGAGACAGTTTCCAAATCGTACGACTTTCTATGTGTGATTTACAAATTATTCGTAACCGATAACAATTATCCCGATGGTCAAGTATTGACTAAAGGTTTCGAAAAGGAGGTCTAATTAATTTGATAATTCCCTAGTAGTATAATACTTCAAAGTGGAAGGGACCACCTTCTACTACGTCTCTTCGGAGTATCTCTTTGGTCGCAACGATCTAAGTGAAAATGACACTGTAGAAACCAACATTTTTACTCGTCTCTATATTCTGAAGCAAACGTAAAATTCGAGGAAGACACAAATACTGGTATTTATACATCTATGTGTATGTAGTAAGTACATTGATAAAAAAACTATTTCATAACGTACCGTCTTAAAAAAGTGGAGTATTTTAAAGACAACGAGGGATCACTGGTGAGTGGAGAAGTACTATTAATAGGTACAGAGGAATACGATTGAGTCTTTACATGGGTCCAGATAAGGTGGGTTTTTTTCTTTTTTCATTCTTTCTTACCCTATAGTTTTTCAAACGGATAAATTAAACTTAGACTGGGCCAAAGTAGAGTGACACATACAGAACCAAGAAAGGTTTGGAGATAATGACACTGGTATTCGCAAAAGGACAACGACCCCTCCCGACAGAACCCCAAATCTAATACCAAGTAAATCAGACTTGGTTTTAAGGAAGGAGACCAAAACTAGAAAAACAACATCGAAAGTAATCTTATAGTAATATAAAAGGTTTAATTTACCCAGTCAGATGTGAAAAGAGACTCATTTATTATACATCACCGGTATCAAATGAGAACCTTACAACTTCAGTAACGATACGGACTTTTCCAGGATAGCTTATATATAAAATATATATATATAAACGAGGAGGTTCCCGAGTAAAAATAAAAATTTTAATAAATAAAATTAACGAAATGTTATAACGTCACTAAAAACGGTATATAGCTGTACTTAGTCCGTACCCACATGTATACAAGGGGTAGGACTTGGGTCGGTGGGGGGAGGGGGGGTGGAGGGAGGGGTAGGGTAGGGAGTCCCAGTAGGGTCACGTGGTCGAAACTCACAGAACAAAGTACGTAACTTGAATCTGACCACTAGATAAAATGTATACCATTATATGTACAAAGTTACGATAAGAGAGTCTAGTAGGGTAGGAGCGGAAGAGAGTGTCTCAAGTTTTCAGACAAGAAATATAGACACAGAGAAAACGACAGAGAGTATATCCCAGTAACGATGGTAGAAAGATTTAAGGAACACTACCACTAGATCAGTGATTCAGTATAGACTGAGAACTCTGGGGTACCTGACATCGGACGGTCCGAGGAGACAGGAACCCTAAGAGGTCCGTTCTTATGACCTCACCCAACGGCAAAGGAAGAGATCCCTTTAAGGTTTATATACACAATTATATGACATAACCACAAAAAGAAAGACTGAATGAAGTGAGACATATTATCCGAGGTCAAAGTAGGTGGAGTAATCTTGACACAAGAAAAATTACCGACTCATTATACGGTAACACATATACATGGTGTCAAAAGAATAGGTAAGTAGACGACTACCTGTAGATCCAACGAAGACACAGGACCGATAACATTTGTCACGACATTACTTGTAACCCCATGTACACAGAGAGTTAAGACCAAAGGTGACCCACATACGGGTCGTCACCCTAACGACCCAGAATACCGTCAAGATAAAGGTCAAAAAATTCCTTAGAGATGTGAGAAGAGGTATCACCGACATGATCAAACGTAAAGGTGGTTGTCACATTCTCCCAAGGGAAAAGAGGTGTGGGAGAGGTCGTATATATCAAACATCTGAAACTATCGTCAGTAAGACTAACCGCACTCTACCATGGAGCAACACCAAAACTAAACGTAAAGGGACTATTGCTTACTACTACTCGTAGAACACAAACAATCGGTAGACATACAGAAGAAACCTCTTTACAGACAAATCAAGAAACCGGGTAAAAAACTAACCCAGCAAATGAAAAGACCATAACTCGACGTACTCGACGAACATATAAAAACTCTAATTAAGAAACAGTCAACGGAGTGAACGATAATAAAAGAGGGTAAGACTTCCGACAGAAAAGTGGAACGAATACCCAAGGAAGTAACACGTTTTTGAAAATTTAAACTAATCCAGGGTAAACAAATAAAAAAGAAAATAAAGGTAGTGAGACCCTCCACCCAGTATCTCCTAGGACGACACAGAAGAACAATGCGTCGGTGTTGAGTCTCAATCTCTTCGACTATCCCATCCCGACATGATAAACACTACTGTTCAGGATCCTCTCGGGACGTAACTCCACTTCATCTAAGATCACTTACTTACTAGGGTTCCTTGTTCGTATCTTAAATCTCAGTCTGTCGGGAACTGTATTTAAGACAGTGATCGTGCATAGTCGAGACAATAGAATTCATTGACTTTGAAGGATTCGAAATTAAAGATATCGATGATAAACCCTCTCTTATCATGAGTGGGTACACAAACGGGGTCCCTAATTTGTTCTGTAACGTACATTTATATTTCACGAATCGTGTCGTGGACTGTGAACCTTACAGTTTCTGTAGTACTGTGGTTGTTAATATGTGTGAGTCCAGTCCATGTCCGTTCCTTTAATAGTCCCAGACTACTTCTCTACACCAAACCGTCATTTTATACGTAACATCATCTTGGTGAAAGGAGTTTCTCTCTACTTAGAGAGGTTTAACACTTAGATGTCACACACCTTTTCCGTTCCACTGAAAGTCGGAGGGATATAAAACTATCGAAACGAATACTTACCACTGACCATTTACCAAAGATCTTAAACGAAAGTGTGACTGTAAACTACCAAAGAATTATTAAAAGGTAAAGAAGTAGTACAATTTAGTATTTGATATCGATAAAACAACCAGGCACCGTCCGGATAGACACTACAACTCATTAACGAACCGTGTGTCCTTTCTAACGGAAGATATAAATTTGTACAAATAGTTAGTACGGAAGGTCTGTGGTAGACGGGTTCCTCCCTGTGTTGTTCACCTTCAGGTCTCTTTCTACTGAAACCTTCCTTCGGAAAGGGTCCTCGAATCTTGTCTTGGGCAGACCGAGATTACTAACAAGTTCCACCTATTCCTCTCCCCTTCCCCTTACACGTGAGTCTATTTTGGGAATGAACGAATAATTAGCTTGTTCCGTCCACGGTCCGACGAAACTTAAGACGACCGTCCGACGTTTTATACGGTAAAAGGGACGATTATTTAGGAAGTTGTGTGCTCTGTAGAGATCGTTAGAAATGTCGTTCGTTATTTCCTTTTTAAGTTAATTATACTTGGGACTCCAATTGAAAATTTTAGAGTATCGGACAAGAGGATATCCCGTCTTCCGGTTTTCCTTTCTATTCCTTTCCTTTCCCTTCCCTTTTTACCTCGGGTGACAATAATCCCCAATTAAGTCCTCGTGCAACCGTTCTAAATCAGGTCTAGACAGACGGACCGGAAGTTCCAGTAAAAATACAGGTATCGTGGGATGGAACCTGTGATGATGGAGACTTCGGAACCATGGTTTCCGCAGACCCGGGACTCTCACTCTGACCCGCTCCTTTCTTCGAACGAAAGGTAAATAAAATACTGTGAAAGGTGTAAGTGGGAGTCTCTAAAAGAGTAAAGATAAATAATCGATTCTAAGTTTCTTTCAAATCCCTTGAACGAACTCCTTATGTCCACCATTTACTAACTTCACCCTGAATTAAGATGATTGTAGTAGTGATAAACGAAAGTATAGAAGAGGGAAGATTAATAGACTTCCAAGGAACCCCCGTTCCAACTAATATATCGTAAAAGTCAAATAAGAAATTATAATCATTATTATATACGAGATGAACCTTTTGAACCATTGTTACTTTTCGGTCTCTCCATTCGTGAATTTGAACTCACCTAAAAGTAATTATTAAACTAAACGTACGAAAGTAAGTAAGTAGACACACAGGTACATACACATTCACGAACATGTATTACTGTGGTAAATCTTTGGACGTATTACCGATTCTCACTTATCTTATTTAAGTGTGTTTAGATCTGACCCCAGACTTAGGAAATGACAACATAATGTAACCTATTTAAAGTAGTGGAAAAACTAGGAGTCAAAAGAGTAGACCCCTTTTATTTTCGACAAGATTTAAAGGTAAGGGAGTAAAGATTTCACCCGTATCATTGTGGATAGAGTATTCAGGAAAGACTCTTAATTTGGTGTAACAAATACAACTTCGTGTATTGTACCCCGAGTAAACTAATCGATAACAATAGTTTTATCGTGGTTTCTAATGACACCAATAAAATTAATAAATAATCCTTATAAAAGAAACAGTTATCTAAAAGAAGGTGTCATAGTAAAGAGTTCGAAACCAGGTAATAACAGGACGTTTCTTCGAAAAATTCTGTAAAGGAGATGTTTAAAGAGGGGGGTATACTAAAATTATGGTGTCTACATGACGTATAGACAAATACATGACATATATGTGAACACAAAATATGTATGCTTCTTGTTCTTAAAAAGTGGGGACGTTTCGTCGTCAAAATTCGGGGTAACTTTTACGTATACATCAAGACACGACACACGACACGAGTCAGCGAGACAACACAGACTTAGAAACGTTGTGAAACCTGACATCGGGTGGTCCAAGGAGACAGGTACCCTAAAAGGTCGGTTCTTATGACCTCACTCAACGGTAAAGGAGGAGGTCCCCTAGAAGGGCTGGTCCCTAACTTGAGAGTAGAGAACGTAGAGGACATAACCGTCCACTTAGAAATAGTGACCCGGAGAACCCTTCGGGGAATATTATCGTGTAGTGTAAGATAATGTATCTATTTAACATTAAATATAGAAATTCTACCAATTATTTACAAAACCAATAAAACTTACAAAAGGATAAAAATCGATGTAATATTATTTGTGTAACATGTATGTACCTAGGAACTTATATAAGTGTCTAGAAAGACATATATAGATATAAAAAAGAGTCTTATTTATGGAGTATTACTTTATAGAACTGGTTCCCAATACCTAACAATTTCACTAAAACTATATAAAACAACTCACTGAGAAGTCTTTAGAACTATGGTATGACATGAAACTCATCGTCACAGACTTACACGGATAGAACGATTTAGAATTGATTTAACCCTTAATTTTACATTTTCAGAACCTCTTCCAAATCAAAACTCAGTCAAAGCGTAGGGGTGATATGGATCCCGACTCGGATCGAGGTACCGCACAGAGTGTACCGGGTTGTCGAAGTTGAGGTCCGAAAGGGAAGTCTGAAAGAGACGGATGGAGGATGAATTGGGAGGTGTAGAGTCGTATTACTTACGATACGTCGAGACTTGGTTAGGTACACAAAGAAAAGAAAGGACAAAAACATATAAAGTGAGTCATCACCCAACAGTTGTTCCCACTCCAATTCAGTCTATGATTCTTAAGATTGACGAAGTTATATTCATAGGTATAAAGACGTGTTACCACCTCTTCAAAAATCAAACCTGAGATTAAGTCTTCGTGAAGAAGGTCGAGATGACTTTCATGTAATTTCTCCATGTTTGATCCCTCTGATATATCTATATCTTCATTTAAACCCCCTTTACTAGACAAAAAAAAAAAAAAAGAAAAAAACTCCCTTTCATATACCATCCTCTAGTCGGGACCCTAAAGAAACCTTCCTTACTACGATTTGACTTTGAGGTCATGAAACCGGTCGAGTACGCTTCTCAACTGAGTAACCTTTTCTGAGACTACGACCCTCCCTAACCCCCGTCCTCCTCTTCCCCTACTGGCTCCTACTCTACCGACCTACCGTAGTGCCTGAGCTACCTGTACTCAAACCCATTTGAGACCCTCAACCACTACCTGTCCCTCCGGACCGCACGACGCTAAGTACCCCAACGTTTCTCAGCCTGTGCTGACTCGCTGACTTGACTTGACTTGACTATACCAAACAAATTCCCGAAGAGACCACCGAGTCTACCATTTCTTAGACGAACGTTCCGTCCTCAGGGTCCAAGTCTTTTTAAAGGATCTCTTCACTTACCGATGGGTAAGGTCATAAAAACGGACTTCTTAACATACCTGTCTCCTCGGACCGTAAGATGTCAGATACCTCAGCGTTTGTCAGTCTGTACTGACTCGACGATTGTGTGTGAATACCAAACAAATATGTAGTTTACAAATAACTCTCGGATGATACACGGTTCGTGTAATTTCAAAATCAAAGACGTTTATACTGTCACTTGTTCTGTTTACCACAGTGCCAGTGTCTCTACCTTTCATAGACCTTTATCATCCTTTTTAGGGTCAAGTTCTTTCATTATAGTGGAATCAGACCGTTTGGTTTTCTTGTCATACATTGTCTTTTTGTACCTTTTACGTTCTTCTCTTTAGTTTTGTCACGATTTTGTAACCGGACGATTCCTAAAAGTAGTCGAGGAATCTCTCCTCTCTTCACTTTGAAGAACCTTAGTGTGACAATTAGAAAGTATCAAACAAAATAATCAAAAGGATCAAGTCGAGAACTCACTTTACATCCAGTAAGAGTAAAGTGTCCCTCTCGAGTGAGTAAGAATCTCTTTGGAACTTGTAAAAAAACTCAACTCCTGATTGAACTCTTAGACTGAAACTTTTAAGAACACGAAGTTACCCGGTCAAATCCTTTCATAAAGGGGTACATGTGTACCGAACTCCTTCCGAATAAATTCGGACTCCCACAATACACAACATAAACGTGTGAGAAACTTATAGGTACATAAAAAGGGTCCGAACGATCTAGGTAGTGACGAGCGTTCTGATAGGAGTCGGAGGGTAAGACTAAGTCGTCATTGAATCTTTTGTGTACAGTATTGCAACTAAAGGGTCAAGTGTTGACTATAAAATGAAGAAAGAAAAGACGTCATCTGATACCGATACTGAAAGGACTTCGTAATTGACACGAAATGAAAGAAATGGTGTTTGTGTACCGAATCGGATTAGTGTCGTATCGACAAGTTACATCTAGACAATCCTTTCTTCCTTCCTCCCTTACTCCCTTTCTTCTTTCTCGTCACCAAGACTGATGTACAGGTCAGGTCCCAGATTAGGAAACTAGAATATCAAGACCGAGCCAAACTATTGAGACTCTTGAACGATCTAGTGTTTAGTGATGAACGATTCCGGTTTCTCCCTTACTTGTCTAAAATCTTTAGAAAAGGTATAATGTAAACGAGTGAATGATGGAAAGTTTTTTAGTTGTAAATAACTCGTGAATAACGTATGATCCATAATCTGGGATCTACGATACTATGGTGGTAGAGTCGAATTAAGTATTATTAAGGTATTCCATAATAGTAGAAACAAAATGAGTTCTCTTTGACCTCCAAATATCTTCTCTTTATCCATCGAATTCACGTACACCGATAGTTCATAATCCCATCTTTACATTGTCGACAGGACTAAACTTTCAAGTGAATCTGTGATTTACACTCCGAGATAAAGAAAAGGGTATCTGTAAGGTAAGTTAGTCACAAAGTACTCGAAACGTTTTTGTTCCCGAAACCCTCGTAGTATGTCCATATACTGAAGATCTGTTCGTCGAAATCCAGAACAGAGTGGAACTCTGGAAAACCCATCGACATATACTGAAAATAAGAAACAAGAGTCCTTTTTATCTATATACTTCATTCATACGTCAGACTCTTCATACACAGACTCTGTCTCTTTACTTCCTCCCTCTTTCTCTACCTCTCCTTTTCTATTTACCCCCTACCCTGTAGAGTGAAAAGAGAGACTTTTGTAAATGAATTTTACTCGACATTTTTGAGGAAAGGATGGAAAGGAGGACGACGTAAATATCATTTCTATTACCTAATACCGAAACTTATTTACTCAGTCGTCATCCTCAGACCGGCCACGATCTAGTGACGTCAACTTCTGGAGGGCCGGGGATTCCCTTCCTGTCGGTGTGACACCCTCACAGACACGAGGTACGTAACAGAATGAGAGTCACCCCTATTAAGACAGGAGTTGTAAAACGACAGAGTATTCTAGTGTCTGCACCCCCAGTCTATAAAATTTTGGGACACAAGATGAGTTTCCATGACATAAAAAGGAAATGATGGTTTAAGGAAACACCTATCTATATAAGAGAGAACATGAAAATTACCTTTAAGACGTCCTTTTACATTACCTTATATAAATCGGACGAAAACCAACCATGGGTCACATAATAAAGTAGTAAATATTCCCACCATTTTAACGGAATTGGAAAGACGGAAAGGGTCTTCGATGGAACATATATATAACACACATCAAGAAGGTTGACCCTTAAGTTAGTTACTTCTTTGTCTTAAGATTTTATGTTCAAATACCGAAGAGAAGAAGGTGAGACCAATATACATGTCAAGAAACATACGTCTCGGGTACAAGTTTAAACTTAAAGAGTATGTTGAATGTTCCAGGAAAGAGTATCATTCACGAGTATATAAAATTTTTTATTAAATCTTACTACTAAATAATTTTTAAATTCACTACACCACTAATCTCTTTTACATATATAGATAATCTTCCTTCCTACGGTACTTTCCTTAACAAAGTAAAATATCATACACTACAAATAAAGGAGGTTTGACTTTACTAAACCCGGAGATATCGATCGAGATTCAAAAGATCTTAAAATATAATACATACAAAAACATATTGTATGAAAAAGACATTATATTTATCTTATAAGAAGTTTACCTCTTTTTTTTCTTCCTAAACGATATGACGTTTCTAAATCGTAATATAATTATAATTCGGGACTCTAAAAGAAAGAGGTCATCTCTTTTCCCACTTCTCAAAATGCACTAGGTCGTAAAATCAGACAACCGTTTCACGCTACTATTTGAGAGGATACAATGGACACTACTGTGACTTCGGAACTACCCATGAAAGGACCCCCTTACTACTAGTGTGACCCATTATCCTTTATCTCCGTGATCTATTTTAGGACAAGTCTTTCTTTCAAAATCATGACCCGGTTGACTTGTTAATTAAGTTACGTCTTTTCACGTACTTTTGTCGTAATCCTTAATACTCAGTTAGTTTACTTCGACTTCTTCCAGTTTCGTACCGTGTGTTAGAAGACGATTAGACACTTTCATCTTAAGGAGTTCATAGTCCTTCATAAAAACAGTCACTTTCTGAAAGACTCGACCTCACACCGCCTCTTAGTTTACTAATCGAAGTTCAGGGGCAAAATGAGGAACCTTCTTTGATACTTTTTTGATCTACCACATAATTTTCCATCTCTGTAGTGAAACGACTGTTTCCAGACTTATCAGTTTCGATAGTAAAAAGGTTATCAGTACATGTCTACACTCATAACCTGGTATTTCTTCGGACTCTCGGCTTCTTAACTATGAAAGTTTAACACCACGACCTCTTCTGAGAACTTTCAGAGAACCTGTCGTTCTTCTAGTTTCGTCAGTTAGGATTTCCTTTAGTTGGGACTTGTAAGTAACCTTCCTGATTACGACTTCGACCGTGACGTTATAAAACCGGTTGACTACGTTTCTCGACTAAGTAACCGTTTCTGGAACTACAACCCTTTCTAACTCCCGTCCTTCTCTTCCCCCGTTGTCTCCTACTTTACCAACCTACCATAGTGGCTGAGTTAATTATACTTAAACTCGTTTGTAGTCCTCTATCGCTTCCTGTCCCCTTGGACCGCACGACGTCAGGTGTCCCAACGTTTATCAACCTGTACTGAATCACTGACCTTTTGTTGTCCACTGTAATAAAACCGCTAACTAAATTTTGAGTAAGAGGAACGTAGAAAAGAAAAATTATTTTAACATATATAAATCCCACATGTTGTACTAAATTGTGTATACACATGACTTTACCAATGATGATATCAGTTTGATTAATTGTACGGGTAGAGGAATACATCAATAGAAAAAGAAAAAACAAATACTCTCGTTAGATTAGAGTTGTTTAAAGATATCAAATAATTGAGATAAATAGTACGACACGTAATATGGAGATCTAAATAAATAACATGTATTGAAATTGAAACATTGAAAAATGGTTGTAGAGCGACACTGGGAGGGGTGGAGGTAATGGTTCCAAGATGAAAAACGAAGATGTGCAAACTGAAAAAAGTCTACAGTATATATTCACTCTAACGTACAAGGACAAAACTAAGTATCATGAGACACACGCAGAGAGACACACATATACACACACACTCTGGATGTCTATAAGTCCTAGTCTCCACAAAAGTATAAAGTAAAAATAAGACTATCGATTAAACTACACTGTTACTTCTGACGAAATCATTTCTATTGTATATTTTGAGTTGAGTGTCGTCTCCTCGAAACTTTACTTAATTCTTTTACACGTAGTAACTTTATTAATTTCTTCGTTTGGGGTTTAAGATTGGGTCTCTCAAAGATAAAACTTCACGTCTTAAAATACAAACATATAAAAGGTTCTTCTCATGGTAACAAAATGATAAACTGAAGTTTTCTTCTGTTTCAAAATAAAAAAGAATCCTTTCTTCGACATCGTAACACATGGTGGACGACGACGTCGTCGATTCAGCGAAGTCAGCACAGGCTGAGACACGCTGGGGTATCTGCCGTCGGGTGGTCCGAGGGGGCAGGTACCCTAAGAGGTCCGTTCTTGTGACCTCACCCAACGGTAAAGGAAGAGGTCACGTACTTTCACTTTTCGCTTTTACTTCAGCGAGTCAGTACGGGTTGAGAATCACCGGGGTCCCTGACGTCGGATGGTCCGAGGAGGTAGGTACCCTAAAAGGTCCGTTCTCATACCCTCACCCCACGGTAACGAAAGAGGTTACGATCCCTTCGAATTTTCGTTTTGTTTTTTCTTGAATAAGGGAATTTCATAGTAAACAGTGATCTCTACTAAAAAGATGTCACAAGTAAATATCCTTTGGACAAAGTTTATACTATAGACAAAAGTATACTCCTTTATTTATAGAATACATAGGAGGGATTAATCTGTTCTTTAACTTCTGACACTTAATATTCCTTCCAAAAATAATTTCTTTTAGGGTTCTTTAATCTACTTCATTAGATTCGTTTACTCTCTTTTTAATAATAACATCCCGACCCCCGTTTTAATTTGGAGAACCTACTTGGGAAGACCCTTACTTGACCCTAAATAATAACGATAAAAGACACAACCGGAAGGTCCAGACATATACTATCAGGATGTTTCACCCTACACATTAACTCTGTCCTCCTTTACTAAGTTAGGAGGGGTTAGACTATACATATGTCAAACTAGTCTTAATTGTTGGGAAATAAATTGTAGACGGTGATCGAAACACGGTACTATCTGTAACGTTTCCGAATCTTCCTCCTACTCTGAACCAGAAACGAAAAATATTAAATATTTTGATCCCCACTTTTTTCTTTGGTTACCAATAATACATTGAACAAAAGTCATCTGATTTCTATATATATATATATATATATATATATATATATAGGATTAGTTTAACTACGAAAACTTGACACCACAACCTCTTCTGAGAACTCTCAGGGAACCTGACGTTCCTCTACGTTGATCAGGAGAGTCACGATCGTTCTAAGTCCCCTCAGTCTCACCTTTATACTGGTAGTTTCGTCTCCAACCTTACTATACTCCAGTATTCGACTCTTTTATCCGTCGAATATCTCCGATCTTTTCCTTTTCTTTTCCAAAGGTCAAATCTGGAAAGTGTTCTTTGTGTCCAGACGGATGGGTGAGATTTGGAGATTAAAGGATTTGACATTCTATTATATAAACAAAATAAATTTTGTAATTCGAGTTCCGTCAAACAACAACGTAGTTATTATTTGATTATGTGATAATTTAATAGATGGTAAAGATAATTGTAGTACTTATACAATAACTATAAGGAGATTTTAAGTTTGACACGAGTAGTCAAGTCTAGTCAAGTCAGTGAGTCAACACAGGCTGAGAAACGCTGGGGTACTTGGCGTCGTGCGGTCCGAAGGGACAGGTAGTAGTTGAGGGTCTCAGGTGGGTTTGGTTACAGGTAACTCAACCACTACGGTAGGGCGGTAGAGTAGGAGACAGTAGGGGAAGAGGAATACGGGAGTTAGAAAGGGTCTTAGTCCCAGAAAAGTTTACTCAGTCGAGAAACGTAGTCCACCGGTTTCATAACCTCAAAGTCGAAGTTGTAGTCAGAAGGTTACCTGTGGGTCCTGATTAGAGGAATTCCTACCTGACCGACCTAGAGGATCGTCAGGTTCCCTGAGAGTTCTCAGAAGAGGTTGTGGTGTCAAGTTTTCGTAGTTAAGAAACCACGAGTCGAAAGAAATATCAGGTTGAGAGTGTAGGTATGTACTGATGACCTTTTTGGTATCTAAACTGATCTACCTGGAAACAACTGTTTCATTACAGAGACGAAAAATTACACGACAGATCCAACCAGTATTGAAAGGAAGGTTCATCATTCACAGAAAATTAAAGTACCGATGTTAGTGGTAGACGTCACTAAAACCTCGGGGGTTTTATCAGTCAGTGACAAAGGGGACAAAGGGGTAGATAAACGGTACTTCACTACCCTGGTCGACGGTACTAGAATCAAAAGACTTACAACTCGAAATTCGGTTGAAAAAGTGAGAGGAGAAAGTGACAGTAGTTCTCCGAGAAATCAAGAAGAAGTGAAAGACGGTATTCCTACCACAGTAGACGTATAGACTCCAATAACTATAAAGAGAGTCGTTAGAATTGAGGTCAAACACGAAGGAGGTCGGATCGACACGAGTATATACACATATTTTAAAAACGTTCGATATGTAGGATCATCCATCGTTTAGTTTACAAACTTGAGATCAATCTGTTAAAGGTTTGAGATAGTTTTACCTCTAATAACTTAATTCCTGTTTATTAAAATCTGATGTAGTAATTTACGATTTAGTAGCTCTGTTTTCTCACTCTATTTCCTTACACATAACCCTGACCTTATAACTAAACCTACAAAGTGTCTTCTCTCACGAAAACCGTCCCAGATCTTCCTACCGTTTTAAAGTAATCCGTCTCCCTCTCTTGTCCTCTAATTATCCGTTTCACTCACACCGGTTCATTCACCTGTTATTCCACTAATTGACCCATCACCCTACATTTCATGTGGGATACTTTGTCATTGAATTGATCCTTACTTTGGGTCTTCCTGAGACACTCCTGAGGAATCGAGTGGTCTCTAAATACTGAGTCTTATACAAGGTTGGTGTTCACTCTAGACTATCGGAGAACCTTGACACACTAACTCTGTTAGTAGAGGGTCTTCTAATGGAAGAGGGATCGTGTATCTTGAAGGAGAAAAGGGATATATTGGAAGCTCGTTTTGGACCTCTCAACTCACAACCAAGAAACCCTGTGCTCAGGTAGAAGAGGGGTCCTACTGGTCGAAGGAGCTTTTTCGATATAAAGGAAAACGTGTTGTGAACAGAGAGTCAAAACCTAACAACTCCCTCCTCGTCGGTTTGGACTCAAACCATTGTCCTTCTCACCTAATTTTAATATAACGTAGAGTTTAGGTCTATGTTTTTCAAATCTAAACTAAATCATTCGTCATTCCTTATTACCTAAATGAACTCAAAAGTACTTTCTAAAGACGACAAGTAAAGGTTATTATTAAAATAAAATTTTATCCCGAATATCTAAAGTTCATGATGTGATAATTTACAACTAGAAGGTCCTTAAACATTCTTTCTGACTTTAGTCCCTTTGATTTGATTCTGGTAACTCCATTAGGTTGTCACTGTACCACTCCTGGGTTCACTCCCACTACAGTCAAGTTTGAATCCCCTTCAAATACCTACAGTATAACTTTCCTGTTTGTTGTCTATTTAGTTTAGTCACTATGACTCGGATTAAAGAATCCGTTTATCAACCCAGTCACTCTTACAATGTTTCTACTTCGCTTCGGACTACTTAGTATGAACTTTTACGACTCAAAAATTACTTTCGTTCTGTACACTTACTTTTACAAGTGATCCAAAGATCTATTCTGTAAAATTCTGAGTCGAGTTTCCTATGTTCACCTTCATATTAAACCTTCCAGTATCCATTCGACCGAAAAGTCCCCGTCCTGATATTTGTCTATTCCTTATCCTATTACATAATTCAGAATCCCTCGTGGTGTCAAATCTACATCCTCTTATTTCACCTTACTAAATGTCTCCTCGACTAATTCCATCTCATCCTTAGTTTAACATACACCGTATTTGTGGTTCCCACTCCTCAAAGTCTTCGTTACCCAATTCATCACAGCAGTTGATGTCGTCTTCGAAGAAATGTTTCTCCAAACTTTTTATGGTGACCTCAAACCCTAAAACATGTTTATCTAACTTATTACATACTTTTTAAACTCTTTTAAACATATAAAAAGTGAAGCGTCCACTTTGTTTCTGTTGTCATTGTCATTAGTCTTTTCCATCAACCCCATTAGGGTTCCTCAGAGAGAGGAAGAAAGAGGGGTGGGAGAGAAAGAGAGACACACACATGAACACACATATATATGTATTTGTATACATATACATACAACTATACATAAACAGACACCAACAAATACACCTGTCTATATGTATGTACTTCTGTAAGTATGCATATATATGTGTGACCTTTATTCCAATTCGTTGTTATCTTTGTCGTTTTTACGGATAATCTCGTACCCTTAGGAAACCTCTTATATAAGGATTCCTTGAAAGTACAAGGTCTTCCGTTAAACAATCTAAGTAGAGAGAGAGAGAGAGAGAAAAAGTGACGTAAAGGACCCCCATCCCTGAATCATAACATTAAGATCCCCAGAGGACGTCACGAAACATGTAAATTACGAGTAATTTTTAATCACTAGATGTACTTATTCACTTAGGATAAATAAAGTTCATAACGAGGTTTCCTTATTATTTTTGTGTAAAAGACTTTTTCTTCTTTTGGAATTGACCACGAGTGTATCAAAGTATTTTCTTGTAACTCTTCAACCTCTCACGAAAATTAAATTACTTTTCCGGGTATTTGTCCGGTCCTCAAGAGATTAACTTTCTAAACCTAAATAAAGAGTAGTTCTGTTATTTGAAACTATGAGTACTAAGGAGATTGGAATTGTGTCTTTACTGAATTTTGATACACATGGTCAGAGATTTTATAGTCCCCTTTTCCCAACCCCACTCAAGTGTCAACGTAAACAGTCTACGAAAAAACCACGAACTATTAAAATAGATTAATTTAGAAATTCTAAAACACATACACACACACACACAATATATTATGTTAAATGGTAAATTCAGTAAAACTCATATGTTAAGTTACCATAATCTATATAAACGTCACAATATGTTTGTAATGGTAATAAGTAAAGGTCTTGAAAAGGTAGTACGGGGTTTTTAGGAGACATGGGTGATTTGTTCTTGTGGGGTACGTCGGGAGGACGGGAGAAAGTCGGGGACAAGATGAGACAGAGCTACCTAGACGGGTAAGATCCATGGAGTATTTTCACCTTAACATGTTATAAACAGGAAAACACAAACTGAGTAAAGTGAAACATATTACAAAAGTTCAAAGTGAGTTCGACATTGAACATAGTTTTAAAGTAAGGAAAATACCGACTTATTATAGATGACAGACACATATGATGTAAAACAATTAGGTAAGTAGACAACTATCTATGAACCGAACAAAGGTGGAAGACAAATAAACTTAATGGAACGATACTTGTTATGACATGTTCATAGACTCAGGGACAAAATTTAAGAAAACCCATATACGGATCTTTACCTTAAAGACCTTCGTTTACGAAAATATAGATAAAAAAAGACTATTTTTTTAACTCTGAGTTTTTATAATTAAAAGAATTTCAGTATACATTCACCGACTCGACCCTAAGGTTGGACTGGTCCATACAGACTAAGATTTTGGGTATACGAGAAAAAAGTTATAGTACAACTGAATACTCAAAATTATATGAAAGTGAGACTATAATACTTTCGAAAATAAAAGAGTATCCCGTGAAGACGAAAAGTTTATTGGGTCTTACACAACCATACTTTTTTACTAAAATAATTTCACCATCAATAACTACAACAGTAGTAATAAAAATAGGACAAATCTTTCATAGTACATAAGGTTTTCATCTTTCCTTTGTATTTTGATACTTCTCGTTGTGAAGTCCTTAGACCAAGAAAATTCTAAATACATTTACTTTTAAATCCGATCTAAATAAGGGTTGAGTAAGTCTAAAGTACAGCATGAAAGGACTCCCTCTAACGAACTGTTATGATAAAAAGACATGTATATACTTATTAATTTATCCTAATGGAAAATTAGGATATTAAACGTAAAGAATCATAATTAGTGACTTAATAAATATACATTCTTCTTTGAATCTGTTCCTTTTGTTTACGACCACCTATTTTACCTTTTCCTGTTTTTACTTATAACGGGTCCTCTGGTCAGTTTGTAGTTTCATATAATAGTGTATGTTACTATGGACGAAAGTACTTTACGTAAAAAAAAAGGGTTTATGAGGATGTCAAAAGGTTTTCACTGTCATTCAACTACCCACAGTACGAACATGTCATGCACATGATTACGAATCTTGTCTTTTACTGTAAGTGAGGATGATAAGACTTAATGTTCTTCAGTTTAAACCTTTGGACGGGGGGTGGGAGGATATTTCATGAAAGAGAGACGATTAGGATCCGAATTAAAGGAAGGTATTTGACGATCTTTTTGTATATAAATAAAAGAATTATTGTTGGGAACGCCTAATCCATAAAAGTTTTATGTCTAATCTACTTGGATTAGGTCCGTTTAGGTTTTCTACACTTGTATTACCTTTTAACTAAAACTAACACCTTAATCATAGGATAATATATAATAAGAAAACATTTCATATTATTAAGACCGGTCGAAAACTTACCAACATTGTAAAAATAAAATAACAAGGATAACAAAAGGTTATCTGTATCCTTTAAATTCACAGAAACCGTCATGTAGGATAGTGTAAACCTCGAGTCTTTAACTATTTCGTATTCCCTCTGAATAGAGGTCAGTGTCATTGAAACAACATTCATTTTTGTCAACGACCAGTTAGACTCTACGAAGTCCCTGTTAACAGTCATGAAAGTGTTTAACAGTTATTAAAGTGTCAAAGAAAAACCGAACTAAAGTTCCGAAGAACAAGGTATACCTCACTAACCACTATTATATAAAGTAGACTCACAAAAACGGATTTAAAACTCGTCAGAGTAAAAACGTTAGAAAGACATCTTTGCGATTTCTATTTCTAAATAGGAGTTGAATCGACACTAAGAGAGACAAAGTATAACATGAGTCTTTCCCGTGGTCGACTAAGATAAAATAAATTTGTGTAAAGAGTGTAGGACCCTATTTCAAAAGACCTTAGGAATTCATATGAATATACTTTTTTCGTAAAATAGAGAGGGACACACTACGTAGTTCGTAGAAGTGTAATTTATACTTTATATAAGGAGATAAAAGAATGAATTAAATTGACGGAACGTTATCACCAAACGTAGAAGACATAAAATATATAGTATTATAAAGACCACGAAAAAATATCTAAAATCGAGTGTTTTAAGAAATACAATACATATAATATATTTTATCCAAAATAAATACTAATACCAGAAATTTACAAATAGTGCTCTAATATCATCCACGGTCAGGATCAGAGGAGGATTAATTTATATGAACGACTCGTAGTCCTACTAGTTTCCTTTAGACAAGATACTCAAAAAAACCTTACATGTGTACTGTTCCTTCTGTTTACACGACATAAATCCAGTACTCGTAGTGGGAATGTAATTGTACATGACCCAAGGAAGACACAGAACCATGGTCTGACAATACTCATAGTAGAGAAAGTAATAAGGAGAACGGTTGAAACAACCGTTCTTTAAACAATGATAGGACTAAAATATTTATTCTTTTTTACTCCGAATCTTTCTCAGTCATTGAACGGGTTTCGAGTGTGTGGATTATTGTCTTTGTCCTAAACTTTGATATATTGACATGGAAAAACATGAAGTTTCTTACTACGATTGGTAATCTAAGGAGAGGGATTTCAAGATTACCTGTAACTTTTTACATCCTACCAACCAGTCCAATTTCGGGTCACTAATCAGAGTCCTGACTCTGTATTTGTAAAGTCCAATTTTTGAAGACACAAACGTATTATACGGTTCTTCCTCCCTTTACAAGAAACAATCTTGTCTCAGGTGATAGTCATCTCTGTATGTGACCTAAAACTCTAACCTCCTTCTAGTAAAACTCATAGAGAGAAAATCTCAGAATTACCGAAACAGAAACTGGAGTAAGTAGTCCTTTGTAGGGAGAGAAGTACTGTCTTTGTTTATTGACTCTTTACTGTTCCTGTTTCGTCAATCGATTGAACGTTGTGGGCCCTGTCTTAATTTTCTACCTTTGAAAAAACAAACCCCAGAGTATACTCAGTGTCTTTACAACCCCTTTGGGAAAGGAAAGAGTACCTCTATTCTTAACCAACGAAACCCCTACTACTGAAGTCATAGTCTTGGTGTCCTCGGTACCCAAATCACGTCCCCTACTTTCTTCTTCGTTATGTAACTCCCCTGTGTTTCGAGGTTTCAGGACTGTTTCCCGTTGACCACGGTATTTCTCTCTTCGTTCCACCAACGATTGAGAGTTTTACACAGAGTCAGACGGACCCGACGATACTGTTTTATAGTATATGATCGACCCATTGTTTGTTATCTTCAAATAAAAAACACCAAGACCTCCGACCTTCGGACTTACATCCCATGACCATACCAACTCACTGTCGAAGGTTCCCCGTGTCATCATTTCTTAGGTGAAGGTCACGTCCTCTACGTTCTCTGGACTCAAGCTAGGGACCGAGGTCGTCTAGGGCACCTTATCCTTTACCGTTGGACGAGATTATAAGAACGGACCTTTTAAGGTACCTGACTACTCTGACCGTCCGATGAGAACGGGACCTCATCGTTCTCATCCTGAACTGACTCACTGACTCGTATACGGACACGTACATGCGTGCGTGTGCGCGTGTGTGTGTGTGTGTCTATGTGTATGTGTGTACTAACTTACTTCCGGACTAAGACCGAACGTCTGAAGAGTAATACAAGAGTGTATCATATTCTCCGATCCTTAGAGTCACTTTGCAGAAATTATTCTCGTGATTAGGGTAAGTTCTCCCGAAGAGAGAGTACTAGATTATGGGAGGGTTTACCGGGTGAAGGATTACAATAAAGTAAAACATGATTCTAAATTGTATACTTAAAAACCTCCTTATCCGTAAGTCTGGTATCGGTCCTCCTTACGTTTCTCTCTGTTGAAGTAGAGGTTCAAGTCAAGTCAAGTCAGTGAGTCAGCACAGGCTGAGAAACGCTGGGGTACTTAACGTCGTACGGTCCGGAGGGACAGGTAGTGGTAGAGGGTCTCAATTGGGTCTGAGTGCAGGTAGTTCAGGCACTACGGTAGGTCGGTAGAGTAGGAACCAGTAGGGGAAGAGAACGGGGGTTAGGTCGGGTCGTAGTCTCAGAAAAGGTTACTCAGTTGAGAAGTGTACTCTACCGGTTTCATGACCTCGAAGTCGAAATCGTAGTAAGGAAGGTTTCTTTAGGGTCAGGAAGTCTTACCTGACCAACCTAGAGGAACGTCAGGTTCCCTGAAAGTTCTCAAGAGGTTGTGGCGTCAAGTTTTCGTAGTTAAGAAACCGCGAGTCGGAAGAAGTGTCAGGTTGAGAGTGTAGGTATGTACTGGTGTCCTTTTTGGTATCGGAACTGATCTGCCTGGAATCAGTCGTTTCATTACAGAGACGAAAACTTATATGATAGATCCAACCAGTATTGAAAAGAAGGTTCTTCATTCGCAGAAAATTAAGTACCGACGTCAGTGGTAGACGTCACTAAAACCTCGGGTTTTTTTATTTCAGACTGTGACAAAGGTGACAAAGGGGTAGATAAAGGGTACTTCACTATCCTGGTCTACGGTACTAGAAGCAAAAGACTTACAACTCGAAATTCGGTTGAAAAAGTGAGAGGAGAAAGTCAAAGTAGTCTTCCGAAAAATCGAGGAGAAGTGAAAGACGGCATTCCCACCACAGTAGACGTATAGACTCCAAGAACTATAAAGAGGGTCATTAGAACTAAGGTCGAACACAAAGAAGGTCAAGTCGTAAAGAGTACTACATGAGATGTATCTTGAATTTATTCGTCCCACTGTTATATGTCGGAACTACATGAGGAAAGGGATAAACCTTGGTCAGACAACAAGGTACAGGTCAAGATTGACAACGAAGGACTGGACGTATGTCTAAAGAGTTCTCCGTCCAATCCACCAGACCATAAGGGTAGAGAAAGACTTAAAAGGTGTCAAATAACACTAGGTGTGTCAGTTTCCGAAACCGTATCAGTTATTTCGTATTTATCTGCAAAAAGACCTTGAGAGAACGAAAAAGGTACTAGGTCACCTACAACCCTTAAACTAGAGACCAAGGAGACGGAAAAGATTTTGGTCGAACTTGTAGTCCCTCAAGTGCCAAGTGCATAACGACTTCGGACC